>CM052337.1:3845523-4254912 GCA_028455595.1 Lasioglossum vierecki | reverse complement strand
AAGAAAATTGAAAATATACATTTTGTAGATCTATGTATGTTAGTTCGATGAAACTTTGTTAGATTTACAAAAGGCAAATATGAAGTATTCATTACAAGTACAGATAAAAAGTTAAAAATTGACCTCGCTTTGTTCGTCGAAATTACATGGAGAAAGATAGATACATCTGAAAAGAGGCTTAACTCGTTTGGTCCACTTCCAAAAAAGTTGTTTGTTTTTGAAAGGTGTGGTTTGTAATAGTGATTTCGCGTGTATACAATTCAATTTGTAATGTGCAATAAAGGACCATATTACAAGAACGTCTTTTTTCAATAAAGCTGTGAACGAATGATTGCATCCAATAGGGTTGATTGCCGTCAATGGTTCTCCCAATGTACTACACATAAAGGGTTAAACTGTTGACACGGCAGATTTTCGCAATTTTCGACGGCTCGTCACCGTGTCAAGTGTGAAGCTCGAAAGGGAGGAGACTTAGGAGCGTCTGCTTCATTACGTTTCCCAGTGTGGCGAACTGCCGAGTAAAAAACTGGATCAGAAGGAGGGGACCATTTTAAGCTGGCTAAGTGACATAAATTTTCGCCGAGACCGCGACACGATATGAAAAACTCGGTGTTCTGCAGCATCCCTGTAAAGGAATTACATTTCCGCGCCAAGAGCGACGGTAAAATACATGACAATTTTAAGTCGCCGAGATAAATTGCGGCAAGACCCCGGTAACAAGTTCTTGCGAAACCGTTGCGCCAAGCCGTTGCTACAGTTACTTCGTTTCTGCATAAGATCGCCTGCGCTAGGACCTTAAAATACTGTTGCAGCCGCAATGAAAACCTCACCAGTGAGAAAATGTTTAATTGCGGTGGCATTTCACCAGCTTTTCCAAGCAGCTCATTCTACATTGTATGTTAAACATCCTCCACATGCTAGACGCATTCGAATATTGCAGATTTTTTTTTTATTTTTTTATTAAGCTTACCCAGGCCCCAAAATAGGGTCTATACAGCTGAACCTAAATCACATTATTTTACATAGTTTGAGTTACAGAAGTTACACATTTTTTCAGAGTTTTACGGTTTGTGTATCAGTTAGCAGACTGTTTAGCATGTCGGTTATATGCGCAAATTGCATTCTTTCAAAAACGTAAAGATACGCAAACACGCCCTGATGTTGGGGAATAATATTGCACATGTTTCTATGTAATACTGGCAATAGGTGACAAAAACTCCCTTTTCTCAAGGGAAAAGCAGATTTGTGTAAACTAGGTTAATCAGTGATCACCTACTTTTCTTAAAAACATCGGTACACTGTAAATTTCATTGCTATCTACAATAGATGAAATACATCTCTCAAGGTAATTACACATAAAGTTATAATACCAAGATAAAATAAAAACATAATCGTAGATTTTTTTATAATGGAACATTTAAGACAGACTATGTAAACTAGCTATGAACATGTCTAAAAGAGGAAATTTGAAAAAATTGGTATTCTTGGGATCGTCTGCAAATGAAAACTTCCTGCTGGACTTTTAAGAATGTTACCCAAGGAATAAATAAAATGTTCGTATTTGAAAAACGATGGAAAATTGTTAAAAATAAATCATAACATTTGTATAATATCCTTTACAATTTTTGTGGTATTTAATATTTAATATTAGGATAGTCGGCAATGTGGACTCGGATAGGGGGAGGCTTCACTGTAGTTTCAAAATGTGTGAAATTATTACTTATACATTGTTGTTGCCTACACGAGGGTTGAATAGATATGTATTATCGAAAAAAGAGTTACAAAGACGTGATAACAACAACCACAAAAATAATAAAGGAAGGAATATATCAACCGACGAAGTGAGCAACAGTTCAAATCTCAAACTCGGCAACTTTAATTTCGACATCGAGAGCGTCTCGCCGAGTATTAAAACGCTGAAATCAACTGCGTTCATCGGGCAAAGCTTCCTCGAATTCAATTTCCGAGTGGTCTCGGCGGCCATCGAAGCCGAAGAGGACCAACTTTTCGCGCGACAGACGAAATCGCGATAAGCGAGTTAACAAATCCTCGAAACAGCGCGGCAGGGGTAGTGAAATCACCCTCGCGGCGGCGGCGCGCCGGCAGAGAGTTTCGTGCTTGCATTCACGCGCTGACCGCGCAAATTTCGAACATGACTGCTACTCGACCAGCCCGCTAATTATCGCAAAGTTCTCGCGGAGGCCAGAAGTGGCCGGATAATTAGTCACGAAATCATACGGCGCGATCTTCCGGTTCGACAGTCCCGGCGTCTTCCGCAGCAAGGCTTTTTCCTCCCCCTGATGTTGATGGGCCTTGCGAAAAGGGTTAGATCCTCGAAGGAAAAAGGGAGTAAATGTTTCGAAATAAGGAAATTTCTCCCCTCTTCTTTTGAAGCTGTTCTTTAGACACATCTTATGGTATAAATTCTTAGTTTACTCAAGAACAATGTCCGAATAGGTACCCTCATCCCCAATATGTAAAACTATAGTTATTTAGTATAGTATACTTGATATCGAGGCACTCGTATCTAATGTCTTTAATTTTTTATAGGTGAACATGTCCAGGCGATATGAAGGTCAACTCTATTTTTTCAAATGGAACGGTATGGCTTTTTATTTACATTCTAATAGTGTGTTTCAAGACGAATATAATGACCTATTATGAAGGTCATTCAATATCACGCAAGGTCAACTGCAATAAAAGTGTCTCAAAGCACTATTCAAATTCTTTTATGTCTTCTCTGGTAGTTGACATACTGCTCTTTTAAGTATTGGTAAGAGTTACACAACATAAATAAACATACCATCACATTGTATGCTTACCCGTATCCAGAAATGTTATTAGTAGTTTGACTATCGACTAGAGTACGGCTTCAGAATATTCAGTGTTCAATTTTCAAGAATGCGTTACACAATAGCAGAGAAAGTGGAAATGGTTATCATTTATGGTAAATGTCATATAATTATGAGGAAACCGGTACGCGTGTATGGTGAAAAATTTACCGATCGTAGTAGTCCTTCACTTTCTGTCTTTGCAAACATTATAAAAAAGTTTGGAGAAACTGGAAACGTGGATAATGTGGAAACTGATGATGTGGATAAGAAAAAACGTAAATAACATGTCACATGTAAATCATCGTAGTGTTCGAAGAGTGCTTTGAGAAACTTTATTTTCTATTGCAGTTGACCTTGATACTTATTTTAAATATCGATTTTTATAACGTACTGATGTCTTTTGGAGATTAATTATCAACGATGAATAAATACGCCGACGAATCAACGAGTCTGAGTGACCCATGCCTTTAATTCGATTTAAAAAGTGAAAAAAAGAGCGCGCAATTTATCCGACTCGTCCACCCATGCTAGTGGCTTCGCTCTACTTATTTCCTATAGGCGAGTGCCAGGGGTACTTCAAGGGTTGCTATCCGACCCAAACGACATTAAATGATGCCGCTAAAGATCCCGGGACACGTCTGCTTTACTTCCGACCGTAATTCAGTAATTTATTGGACAATAAACGTAATATGATCCAATCTGGGACGCTTCGATGAACGTCAAGGGCTTTGATGACGCTTGCTGTTATAAAATTCGTTTCATCGAAAACTGAGTCTACATCCTAATACTAAACCACTGAGTTCTAAACACGATTATTGTGTTGTGCTTGCTGATGAAATTATTATTCCTCTAACGACAGGATTAAAATTCAGTTCTTATTCCATTTTCTTCCCAAAACATTTCGCAAAAGTGTGTAATGGAAAATAAATGCTTCAACAAATATTACAAAATGTCCCGATTTCTTTAGCAATAAAAGATTAAAATTGAATAAACATCCATTGTTTAAATATAACATTAATTACGTTATTCTTCCGTATTACACTAAAACTGGGTAAAGGGTAATCAAATTAATTAACGAAACAAACTAACGGCTAAGTTTGCAATACTTAAAGTAGAATGACGTTTAACATTTTTTTTATTTATTATTTTACGTCGCTTTCAACTCAGCCAGCTTAACATTTTCACTTCGTATTTACGATCATATTTAAAGCATCTCCACTTGGGCTAGAACGAAATTTCTTTCAATTTCGAGCACAGTGCACCTTAAACCGAAGGCGTTGTTTGTTTCACTCAGCACACTGTCTTACGGTCCGATTTCCTTCGTCATCTTCTTCCTCATTCAATCGTGCAATATTCAGACACTTTACCGGCCGCGCGAGCGCGGAACTTTCTGTTTTGTTCAGGTGCGCCAACAGATTCCGCAAACAACCGGAGCACAATTTTCAGTCTAATGGAAAACACGAGAATAAAAGGTATAAAACTGTAACAAGAGAATATGCAATTGCACAGGGGAAGAGACGGCACGCCGGAATCCACGTTTTTTTTTTTCGTAAACATCTATGTCGGCAATATTGCATCAATTCCTATCGGAAAATAAATATCGCGCCGCGATACGCGTGTTTATTCGCATTTGAAATGCAAGCACCGTGCGTGATTCCCATAAAGCTATTGGCGATCATTTGAAAGCAACTACACTCCCAAATCTCATGGACCTTTTTTTCCGTTCGAATAAATCCCCCGTGAATTCGGATTTGACCCGTGACGAAAACGCGAATACTGATAACTCCGTGCAACCAGTTTATAATACAATAATTTAATATTCTCTACAATCGCGCTTTGTTAATCTTCTTACAATGGTCCTCCAATTTTCCAATATCGAAAGAAACGCGGCAGCGAACATATGAAAGAGCGAGACAAAAGATAAAATCCGTACATACAATCCCTCCTTTCAAACAGATTCTTTTATTAAATTGACAAGATAATCTCTACTTAAACATTCTACAATTCCTACTACGATACGATCTTGAGTAAGGAAATTGATCTAATCATTTCCTGTCAATACACACATCTATAATTTCAATATAATCAAATAAAAAAATCGAAACCGGTTAGCTGGCAGTGTTGATAGCCGTGCAAAACCGCCGATCTCTAGTACAAAGCCTAGTTTTCACGTTCGGTAATCAATACTGTGTCTTGATACAGTACGGAGCTGTTTTTCCTCTGTGAATTTCACAGTGAAATGTTCGGTATTATTGTTCCGAGGGAGCGAGGGCTCGGACTTGTGCACGATTCTTTACCGTCGTCGGAAGGATCTAGGTAGATCTTCTGGCCACCTAGGGGACAAAGTGAATACCGCCAGTGTTTATCGTGTTTGCCAATCGGTCAATCGTGATCCGGATAGTCGGACAGATTGCTAACGGTGGACCGGTGGAATGCTCTGGCAGAATTACGTAACCGTTTAAGTGCCCCGGAGCAACTAGACTTTACTATCGCCGGAGAAAGGGATATACCCTTCTCTTTTGACTCTGTCTCCCTCCTTCTTTGTTCGCCGGACACTCTCGCTCCTATTATAATTCGCTCCCTGCCTACCGCTACTCTTTATTCGACAGCAGTTTGTATAATCGCGTTCACCGTTAGCAACAATACCACTGTGATCCCTTCTAGTTTCGCGTAAGAACATTATACACCAGCTTTACAAGCATCCGTACACAATGGAGTTTTTCTTCGTCCAGGATGCTACCAGAGGCTGACTCATTAGGGTGTTGTCTATAAGTTATTAATAGACCCGCCGCTATTATGCAATTATGGCGTACGCAAATATACACAACTGAACGATGGACTAACATTTACCACGCCAGAGACATAACTCATTTTATCTCATTGCGTTTGTGCATCTGCTTCTTTCCTTATCTCTATTTTTGAATCGTTTTACCTCTCTATGAAATATGTAAATACAGTATTTTATCCATAAATGTCCCAAAAGTCTGACCTGTAAAATGCCCCAGATCTAGCCCCACTACTGCGAGGTGTATCCTGCAGTATATAACCTAACCCCATCTTGAGGGGTCAGGAAACTCGAGAGGCTTCGGTCGCCGAGAGGTATAATCATCTAATCCGAATTTCTTACTTCTTTATTTTTCATTGTTTTTTTTATGTAACTTTCACCAACATATTCGTGGCATTTTTCCAATGCAAAATGATATCAAATATGATATAATTCTGATAACATTTACTTGTGTAATATACAATTAAAGTTTCGGGCGCGAGGAGGAAGATCTCTTTCTTTCCCATACGCTATCCTCCCTCGCGCCCGAAACTTTAATTGTCTATTACACGAGTAAATATCATCGGAATTATATCATATTTGGTATCATTTGGCATTAGAAAAATGTCACGAATATGGTCATCGAAGTCCCATCAAAAAATAATTAAAAATAATAAAGTTGGAAATTTGGATTAGCTGTGTTTACATTTCTCGGTGACCGAGGCCTCTCGAACTCGGCTGTCCTTCTCTACGTTCGCCAAAAGTCAAAGAATACTGTCCCTGGCGCATAAATGTCCCCCGGCAGACCCGTACTGGGGACTTATATCTCTGAATATTGTGTATGACTCTAAACAACGAAGTGTGTGTATATATATAACTAGTTTGACAATCTTCATGTAAACTGCGAAATCGTGGACGTTATCTATACGTTTGCTACCAGCTTTGCTGCTGACGAGCATTGTTAAAATAATTTATTAAATGCAACGTACCTCCCTTTGTGCAAAACAATTTAGCAGAGGTCATGGAATCTCGGAATATTATGCTGTGTACTATTACAATAGACATCAAAGTGTCTACAATTAATTTGATCATCTTCAAATAAACTACAGAATTGTGGGAGTTACAGGTCTGCACGATTGCTACCTGCATTTGCGTCGTTAACACGCTTTGTTAAATACAACGTACCTCCTTCGCGAGATATTAGAACAATTTAGCAAGAGGATGTCCTAGACTCTCTGATGTTTAGGTCTGGAATATTTACTATATATTTCGTAATTTCTAGTAATCACAATTTTTTTAAAATTATCTTTACACTAAAATTTTATTCTTTCAACATAGGGACAAAAAGTTCCATTTCGTCAACGAAACGTAAATGAAAAAATGTAGAAAACTATTAAAATATTTTAATTTCAAGAATAGAATTATAAAATATAATCAATTCAAGTTTAGAATACCCGGATTCTATTTCTAGGTCATTTGAAGTTTTTCTTCAAAATCGGAACTTATAGACCAGATCTCCCCTACAAAGGGAGGAGAAGATCAAAGTTTTAAAAAATAGATAAACGAGAGTTGAGATCCCAGTAATTTTAGTAAATTGTTGTATTAATTTTGAGAGGAATAATCGCAAAGAAACAGCAGTAGAAGTGGCAACCGATCCACGCAAACAATGGGTGGACGTATCTCGTTGTGAAGTTCCCGAGACTCGAGAGCAATCGGAGATCAAAATATCGAATATTTTCGCGCGGACCGTTGAGGTTGGTTTTCAAGGGATTTGCGGATAGGTTGCAAAGCGTGTTATAAAACTGCTCCTCCCACCTGTGCCACTGGCCCCCTCCCGGTGGCCGGTTTCATTCAACCTTTACCTTTATCTCTCGATTTAGTATCGCGCAGGATACAATAGTACAATGGCGTGATAATATCAGGAGTAAAAGTCCGGCATTGTTCGAACGATTACGCTCGCCCGCGTAATCCTTAATTGCATTCGGCCGTAGCGAGACCACGATCTATACGATCCTTTGGATTCATAGTGTTCCCTGACCGAACAACGACATTGTCCGGGATTCTGTCACACCAGAGATACACTCGTGGCTCCATAGAGCCTCTGTCCCGGGAGATATAGTTCGCCAGATATGAACACACTCGCCTCCTGTACGGAATTATGTGATCTAGGCATCGGCACACAGAGAGAGACTCTTCTCTATTTAATGTAAAGACCTCTGTGTACCGTTCACTGAATTACTTGCAAATATGCCGATGCTCTTCTGCGATTCGTTTGAAAACAAATACTGGGCTATTTCAGGATAAACATTATAAACGTAACAGTTTTCGAAAGCATTTTAGCATAGATTAAACAAATATTTGCCGAATAACCATCAGATCGACAGAAGTCATAGAGCCCTAAAATATAAATTCTTCATAAGTACGTCTTCATAATAATCTCAATAATCCTAAGTTAAACATTTTCCAAGCAGTTATAGTGGTAAATATATATCATTTATTTCTATAGAATATACGAGCCACATAAAACATTCAAGAACAAATTATCATTGTGTCCTAAAACATAAATTCTCCATACATGCATCTCTAGAATAATCTCAGCGAACCTAAATTAAATAGTTTGGAAGTCGTTCCAATGGTAAATATATGTTTCATTTAAATGTTTCTATAGAATATGCCACACTTCTACTCACTTAGTTTCTTTTAGGTGTTTTCCCTATAAAATGTAAGAAACACGTAATACTGAATAATAATATTGAAATAAATATTTTTACGAGTATTATAAATAATAAATCATTCTTATTTATGATTACACAGCATACTATTCTCGGACAATTAATTTTATGATAACGTTGGGTAATGACTCGATTGAGATCACGATTCTGGACCGACGATGATCTTCGATTGCGGTTAGGTTCCCGGTATCACACGCCCCGATGAACTGCTCGCTCTAGTTCCTCTATTCACGGTAGATTTTCCGAAAATTGGTAATTATAAAATTGGTAAAAAGGTAGACTTCAGGAAATAACTTAACAATCGACTCCAGATTTTATGTACATGTAACAAAAATGAGTAGGTGCAAGCTAAAACAGCGAAAAGCTTAGGACTGCAATTTACTGAAAGTAAATATAAATACGAAAGATCTACTTTCTACTTATCAACTCCAGCAACATAAATGTTGTACCAGTAATTCTACTTGGAAACTTGATAACTGGAATATGTCGTGGAGAATTAGCTTCCGTACAGATCAACTGTAGCATTGAAATTTATTCGACACTTATCGCAATTAGTGTTTCATGTCGTAATATATGAATATAGTAAAGATTGCTAAACGCGTACTCTTTCTTTTGTTATCATTCATTTACATAAGATTCTCAATTAACCTCCTAATGTCAGATATACAGAATGATAAAACAACGACCCTAATAGAAACCCAAGTAGACGAATAAACGCATAAATTAGCAGATTATTCTATTAAAAAAATATGGGGATGAAATCGCGTTCATCTATCAGGTGACATAACCATATACATAATTTATCAGATAATTCTGTTAAAAATGGGAACGTTTCTGTATCAAATTGCGTTCATCTATCAGCTGGCATTGATCAGACCTTCGCAAACGAATGTTCGTAACCGGAGAAATTAATTAATGATAAGAAAAATGACGTTCCAGTGTCGCACAATCTGAGAGCATAACTCAGCAACGATAGCTACTAGAGCAGCTGACGCATCGAGACAAATCTATAAGTCCCGATAAATAATTCAACCCCATTAAATATTCAGACGGTTTCTCGTAAGTTAACATAATTGGTTAAGGGACCAGGTATCTGTGCACTTAATCTTAATTGGATGTTGCGGCGCTTGTGCTGTATGTCTAGTCATTTATAAAAGAGGCTTACTTCGGAACCAAGTGGCACCAACGTGAACCGGTTTTCCCCATTCGCGGTAGAGACATATCGTTTGATCTCCATAGACCATGAGGTTTGCGGATGATTTTGAAGTTTCCAGCTCCAGCTATATGTACGTATGTATCAAGAAACTTCTGGCTACACGCGTGTGACGAGCGGATCGTTATACATATACGTAGGTATAAATCTTACTTCACGCCTCGCTTCTCGCTACTATATCAATCTACTTGAATCTCGACCTATTGGGTTTGATTTATTCTGGTGCGTCGGACTCTGCATCCCGAGACGTATCGGACAGCCGATATTAATTGGTGCCAATTAAATCACTGGATCGTGGAATAGCATCCGATACAAAATTAAAAAGATTAATATGTCCAACTAGGAAGAGGCCAGAAGATATTGCTTGTAATTTGTTTCAGTAAAAGTTACGCACTTTCCGTTGCTACTGGTTCTCCGTCTATGGAAGTTGAAATATTGCCAAGCGTCGAATAGAGAACTTATACGATTATACATGTGCCATAAGTTTTATTCATGTTGTTATTTGAGCATTCTCCTTGAGCAATTATATTTCTGTTTAGGAGATGGTGGAACCTTTTATTTTTCTGCGAAAAAGCATCTTTCTCCCAACTGTTTTCATTAAAAATGAATAGATCAAATTTAAAATAGTTAAAGTATTCAAAGAATATTAATACTGTATTATTTTGGACTTATTAGAATGATTAAGGAGAACAATGAATGTATATGTAGCTTCTGTATAATATAATGAATGCAGATAATTTTCATTTTGTACCAAAATTGTTTTTGCATAATCTGTAAAATATAGAGCTAAATAATATATTGATAATGCTCTTAAAATTTTTAAATCTGTCTACTGCTTAACATTTACGTACTCATTTTATCACGTTATTATTTTTGTCATAAATGCATCAAAGACCACAGTGCATTGATAATGAACGCGTCAAAGTACACAAATTTCAATGTTTAGAAGTTGATATCAAAATTCTTGGTGAATGTCGACTTTCGAATATTTTGGAATCCTGATAACAGTTATCTTTATACAATATCGTCGCTATAGTGGTCATAATACCCGAAACGGGCATTAAATGACCCTCTCCGTAGATTGCTTCTTTTATTCAATGGAAATGGTGACTTTATAGTCTTTGGAAGATGGCTGAATCCATTTCCACTGATGCGTCCAGTTAATATCGTCTCGTCCCATCGAAACTAGTCGCTGGTCTACAACTGGCAAAAGCTCTTTGCGTTACTTCCGTGAAAATGGCTGTGCTAGAAACCCGCCAGTCGAGTAGCCCACCTGAATATACCTTCGACCTTTCCGCAGGAGTCGCAGCAACGGTTGCACAACGCTAATCGACAATCATGACCGAGAAAACTGTTCTATTTCCGTTACTGAACGCCGTATGCTTTGTAGATTGTGCTTTTCTATTCTTCTAGAAGATAAATCATTCTGCACGTTCACTCCAATAAATCGTTCAACCCGGTTATTTATAAAAAAATAACACGTCGAAATTCTTATTCAAATAGCACGCTACTTTGATTCATTTCTTCAATCAACCTCTTTAAACTGTTCACTTGCTTTCAACACCTAGTGAAAGGATATTATCAATTTATGAGAAATCGGAGTGGAATCTTTTTGTAATAAATATATAACTCTTAAATGAAGACTTCCGATAAATGTAAAATTGTTTTTTGATATTCAGAGTCTAGTCACTTAAGCTTCGACTTCTTTAAACGTTAAACTCCTTTGGTAAAGAATATTAGTTAATTATTAGAAATTGGAGTGCAATTTTTCTGTAATATATATTTAACTCTCAAGGTAAATGGAGGCTTTCAGGAAAGCTTCAACTTACAGGAAAGCAATGACTTTTTATGAGATATTAAAAACAGTCTTCTCTTGAGAACTGCGTAATGTTTCTTCATGAATTTTAACATGGGCCCCAGGTTTGCTACGTTTGTAATATTCATCACTCTGGATTACACGTGGCTTGTTATCATTTTCTTTATTCATGTACAGTGTTCCGTCGAAAATTTTTCAACGCTGATTTAGATTTACGTAATTAGAATACCTTCTTTATAATTTGATCATATTCCCCAATTACTTTAACTTCGCAAAATACTTTGCATACGTACATACATGAATTGCGTTTCACTAGATCAAAGATTTTCTCTTAGATAAAAGTGAATAGATAATATTTACAGTTTATGTATATCAAACGAAAAGGTAGAATTATCATAATAAATAATTTAATTATTGCTATAATTATTGCGTGTCGAGGCCCTCTCTTTCTATCTAAAATTTGGTGACAACATTCGAGTCTAATTGAATTTGTTACTGTAAACGATCTACCTTCGTTTTAATTAATCTCCTATACAGAAGTATTCTTTATAGAATTAACTAAGCATATGAAAGCATGAATGTGGCCTATAAACAATAAGCTCTCGCGAATGGAAACGACTGAAGGGGAACTTCGAAACGACGTAAGACGGGAGGACGTACACTGCGGTACAAAAAAAAGAAGCACAGAGTCATATTTAATAGAAAAGCGTAAAAAATCAAAGAAGAACACAGTAAGTTTTAAAAAGGATTCTGCTGTTTAATCGAATAGTTTAATTGAATATGTATTACTGCAGATTATCGAATATTTTACATCTAATAAATCGATAGTTGTACAATACTATTTCTACATAAAGATATTGTTTGTCATTACATGTTATAATTATACCGGGTGCTTCTTGCTTTTGCAAAGTAGTGTATGTAAAATCACATTAGAATTCGGTAGTGGAATGTCTATTTCTACAATGAAAAGCGGTATCGTAAGAAAAATATTTCTTACAAATCGATACAGTCGTCCACACAAATAGAAATGTTCTTTACTTTCGCTACAATAATGCTCTATTGACCCACACTTCAAGTCCCATTAAAATGATTTGTTTAAAACTAGAATCGAAATAAGTTCAAATTAACTTAATTAATTGTTTTATATTTGAGTCCTTTTGTATTTCTACTTCTTTTAATTATATGATAAGTTGCCAACAGCAACATATGAATCTTTAAGATGACTAATAATGTAATAATTTTTATTTCCAATGTTTATTTATTGGAATACTATAAATGTACTAAATACCATCACTATATAGGTTGAAATGTGGTCACCTATACATTTATTTTATTAGATTTGGGGAAAAGTAAAACTGTCCACATATTGAAATTTACACTCTGCACCTATTTTGTTTAGATTTCGTACGCAAAATTGGCCGAGTTCGACGCAATTCTCCTTCGGGAAACGGTATTTTCCATTGTCTTTACGGCCGTTGCGTCAGCCATTCGACAAATTGCTCGATTGTGTTCGAATTCTCTGTTGCAGTAATTGAAATTCACTGTCGCCAATGGAGCCGCCACGGTAGGTCTTTCGATTATGATTCTGTAGGTACGGTTGCGGCGCGCGGTTGTGCAACCAGCGGCGCACCGCTGCGCTGTGTTGCTGGAAGGTCGTAAGTGCCCACAGGTAGGTTAGTCGCCCAGCAGGTTTCCATCGTGACCAATGGTCTCTTGGAAGCAGCGTGGAAAGTCCTCCACTTGCCATTGGAGAACACGCAAGAATGTCTTCCGGTTGAGACGATCTCGCCTTGATTTACATACGCACTGCGTCAGTGTCCCTCCTTCCTCATGATTTACGACACACTCATCTTAATCGATATTCCCGCGTCAATGTGAACACTTCATACATCGTGCGAAACTCCCATTGAAAACTACACCTTAAACCTGATTACCTTTTAGCTCATCGCAATAAGATATCTTTCGCAATACATGCAGTAATATTCCAAGTTACGCGACTTTGCAAAAGCAAGAAGTACCCGGTGTAATTATAACATGTAATGACAAACAATATCTTTAAGCAGAAATTGTATTGTACAATGATTGTGCTTATAGATTACTGTATTTATAGTATTCTTATGAATAAACATTGGAAATGAAAATTATTACATTATTAGACATCTTAAAGATTGATATTGTAATGTTTGCAACTTGTCATATAATTAAAAGAAGTAGAAATACAAAAGGACTCAAATATAAAGGAATTAATTAAGTTGATTACTTTGAACTTATTTCGATTCTTATTTCAATTATTATTTCGATTCTAGTTTTAAACAAATCATTTCAATGAGACTTGAAGTGTGGGACAACGGAGCATTATTGTAGCTAAAGTAAAGAACATTTCTATTTGTGTGGATGACTGTATCGATTTGTAAGAAATATTTTTCTTACGATACCGCTTTTCATTGTAGAAATAGACATTCCGCTACCGAATTCTAATGTGATTTTATAACATGTAATGACAAACAATATATTTATGTAGAAATAGTATTGTATAATGATCGATTTATTGCATTTAAAATAGTGGATAATCCGCAATAATACATATTGAATTCAACAGAAGAGTCCTGTTTTAAAACTTACTGTGTTCTTCTTTGATTTTTTACGCTTTTCTATTACATATAGCTCTGTGCTTCTTTCTTTTGCACAGCAGTGTATCTGGATCATTATTAAAATTATATTTTGTCCAGCTAGATCGTAGTAATAGCCCACTACGCGACGCAACGAAGACGCGCACGTAGATTCGGCCGCAGGAGTCAGGCACGGCGCAAGAATCTAAACGGACGAACGTTCGCTGAAGATACTGGTCGAATGGAAAATCGTGCGGGATTGTCGTTCACAGGTTCCCCGTGAAACGAAAGATCGCGCGGCACGGCGAGAAAGTAGCTTTCGCCCGGCTGTTCGAGAGGAGATCGGCGGCTTCTCGTTAGGCATTAAAACGCCGGTGCACCGTAAGTCCAGGGCCGTAATCGAATCAGGCCCTGGTAGGAAAACAGTTTCGAGCCCTCCCTCCCCGTTCTGATCATCTTTATCCGAGCTATAGCAGATACGGCCACGTTTCGCGCGCCCGAAAACTTGCTGTCGTCGGGGACCAAATCCCGATTTTACGAGCGAAACCCGGTGCAATCGGTCTGTCAGTCTTTACCGTTGCACTAAAAGCGAAACATCGAACAGAGATTTACTCGCGATAAATCGTACCCGAGCCTGGAATCTATTGCGAAAGATATAAAAAGAGCTCGCAAGGAAGTATACACATACTTGGCTCGAGTTTATCGAGCGATAACGACACGTGTGATTTTGCTAAACGATTTCGAAGCTGAAATAAACAGTGACGAACAATCGCCGGATCCCTGCTCACTCTCGTCAAAAATGCATAAAACCCGCTGCCTAATAATAACAAATAAACGAACCTAATATTCAGTTCAATTCAACCTTAATAGAGGATGTGCACCATTCGAGTACATAAACTCCACTAAACACTATACAATCTTGTACAAACAATAAGACCAATTGTTGTTCTCTCGACTGAATCGGTGCCTCCAATGATCCACTAACGTTCTTGAGTAGATCGTACAAAACCAATCACTGTAGAAACTGTCCTCATTTCTCTATTACCCACACTTTTGCTGTTCTTTAATCGCTAAAAAATTTTGAGAAAGTTATGGATACTGTGGCGTCCTTAATGGCCGTAAATGATACAAGATTGAAGCAGTTCTCTGAATCACTCTTTGCTTCTTCTTCTGCTTGAACGATTGCGAATGATCTTTTAGAGCAGTGGTTCTTAACCTTCTTGAAGTCAGGGAATACTTTTGATTATATGAAAAATTTGCGGAATACCAAAATTAATGATCCGAAAAACAAAGAAAAACATCCCGAGTAGAAATAAATATATTATTAAATATATTTAATATGTTTCACGGAATTTCGCGGAACACCGGTTAAGAACCACTGTTCTAGAGTGAGAAGAGGCGAAGGATCGGTTGTGTACGGCCCTGCTCGTATCTCTCGAGAAGTACTCGCTATCGAGCGCACGACCACGTTCCTTATTATTTCCCATTAAGGCTGGATGTTCCTCTTGCCCTCAAAAGAGTTCCTCGCCCGACGACCCGCGGCATTTAAAAGCAGACGGTGGTATAAAATTTCACGGGATTCGAGGCTACTCGTGATAAGCCCTAATAGTCCGCTCCCCCGGCCGCCCCTGCACAATTTTCCAGAGACGGAAAGAATTCAAAACGAACGCCTCGGGAGTAGATCGCTACCCTCCTTGAAAGCTCACCGGAGAATATTCGAAATAAACGCTAGGATTATAAATTTCTCGCCAGCCTTTATCCCATTGGGCACATGCAGCCGCAAGAACCCTGTCCATTAAGTCTGTCGAACGATTTTCTTCTTGCGCACAATCAGCTTTGAATGCAAATTTCACTTGATTAAATCGTGCTTCATGAATTATTAGTAACTTCACTTGAATGCAATATTTAACGCTAAACTATAACCGATCAAATGACTGATTTTATACATCTTAGTTTACAATTATTGCAACTATAGCTAGATCTTCATGCAAAATAAAAATTTTTGTACATGAATTGCTAACAAACTGAAATGAAATAAAAATTAATTCTCTTAATTAATATTTAGACTGTTTTAGATTGCACCTATTCAATTTCGTCATAAATGCATAGAATAGATACACGACATTGATAAACTATAATAACCGTGCCGATTGCGAATTGAACTTTAACAGTGTTACTTATTATAATATACAAAATACATCAACTTCAATGTTTCTTGTAAATTAAAAGACAATTTTTTAATTTTAACGTATAAAAAGAAATTAATTACGGTTAAGATTTACACACAAACTATAGTTAGTACAGTAGCAATTAATCAAATCGTATTCTCCTACAATTTGTATTTGTACTTTCGTCAATCTTCATTTTATAGTAAGAATTCTTTGGCAAATTTCCATTTATACTGTTATTCGCAAACCTACCTTGACACGATAATTCATTTGAAAAGGCGTAATTGTCTGCAGAAAATGCAACAAAAATTCTTAATTGCCCCAGCGTTGTGAAACCTTGTTTCTGCACTCTCTCTCCCCTTCAAAACACTCTTTTCAGCGAGAGTTTACATTTTCTAAAGCTAAACAAAAAGAAGTGTAGTGGTGCTTCAACGATACTATGCCACATGGAGTAGTACTTTCCACGCGAATTTCATTAGTATACTAGAACAGCATTATCTGAATTAAACGATGCGACATTTGTTGTAATAATATCTATCTACAGTGGTTTCAGTCACGACAAAAAATTTTTCTGAGTTTTCAGAGACGTTTTCTCGCCTACTACTTCATGATATAAATTTTAGTATAATATGAGCGATATACTATAAAAAAAAAGTAGGGGCTTTTAGCTTTACAGTGAGTCCTTTCTTGTCTCAGGTTAAGTGTAGAATATTTTTTATAATGAGTGTTTAATAGAAAACACAATAAAAAAAGAGAGAGGTATCATTATGTAAAAGTTTTCATCATATCGTGTTTTACAGGGCCACGTACAAAACTTACGGAAATGTAAAACATTGTATGAAAATTTGCACCTCAAATAAGATTAAACAGTAAATTAAAAACAAATTAAAAACATCGAAAGCTGTCGAGCTGTCACGTCTATTTAACAGTCGGGCACCGGCGCGGCGGGAACAATTCGATTCAAAAACGAACCTTTGTATCCAGCCATACTTTTTGCTACAGAAATGTACAAATTAATTTAATACCGACAACGTACGTACATTAAAATCGTGTTACGGAAAACTGTTCTCGCTAATTGGACGTCAGTTCCAATCCAATTTAATCCGGAAAGTACTAATGCAACAATTATCAGAACATTGCGGCAGGTTTGAACACGGTCGTTTACAAAATCTACCATTCTTTGCCCGAAGAATTTCGAAGCTAAATATTGAACAGAGTACAATTTTAATTTCGAAACCTGTTTCTATCGCAGCATATTGTTTATCCATACAGTTATGCAATATTCCTGCGTTGCTGTTTCTTTCCTCCTATTAGCGTCGACGCGACGCGACAGCGGAAAATATTTTCTAAAGCGTAGAAAGTATGCAATTAGAGTTGCAAAAAGCGTTTCCTCGTGGCAGCGATTTTTTACGTGGATCGAGGCCACTTTGGCAGAAGGCGAACTAAAGAACCTGCTTCATTTCCTTTTGTTTCAGTCTCATCTTTCGGGCAATTTTATTAGCGCTCTTTTGAATTTCGTTTCTTTAATCAACTATATTTATAATCACAATATAATCACAATATAATCAATTTATCAAATGTGTTCATTGTTTTTATTTGGAACATTGTCATCATCAAAATTATAGTATTATCCAATGAACAAGTAAACTATTACTTAAGAATGGAAAATTCTTAAAGATGTGTTCAATGTTTATTAGTAAACTGTAATTTCCATGCAGAATAAAATGTTTTAAATTAAATAGTTTTTACTTAAAGAACTATTCTTCTATCTCATACTATTTTACTAGACGCTATTTCGTTTCATTTTGTAACTGGTGAAACAAATATATACCTAACACACAAAGGAATAATGTTCTTCTTGAGGAATAAAATCCCCGAATACTTTCAGTAATACTCGATAAATGTTGAGTAAATAACATCATGAAGCATTGCATTCTTTAGTATATGAGATACCATTCTAACATTCTATTTCTATCTGGAATTTCTCACCCAAGCGATGATTGATGTCATCGTGTAAAACGTCATTTTCCTATTTTAATAGTGCAAAAGTATTGAACAACCCCAATGTATAAGTCGGTACATACCTGAAACATAAACCAATAACATTTTGTTTAAGCAATATATTCCTCAAACACTTCTAGTAAAAGACAATTAATATACTGAATCAATACAACAATTGATAAAATTATATAATATTACAGTATCATGTAATACATGGTTACCATTAGAATATTTAATTTCGAGTTGAAAATTTGTCACTCGAATGATATATAAACGAATAACATTTTCCATAAGAAATTAATTTCTCGAATATTTTTAATAGGACAATATCAAGTAAATAAAATACTTCACTCGTATTTAATACAATGACCTCCATTGTATGTAATACAATGATCTCAAATATATAAGATATATACATCAAACATTTCGTAACATTTTATTTACTAATCTATTGCGACTACAAATTAATAAAACTCATATCGTGTTCAGTATGAATTTCATTAGCAAGAATGCATACGGTGTAGCAGTATGACTTTCATTAAGAAGAATGCATTTCTAAGCTGTGTTGATTACATTCCTGGTACTTTGTGCTAATGCTGCACTGAATACGGATACTCATGCGCTTCTTATCTGAGTTTATAAGTCGTCTAAATCTCTTGACGTTGTACCACAAACAATATCTTTAAAATTTATGATTGAACATACTGTTTAAGAAACTTTTTACCTTTGTGAATAGTTCCCATTCCTATTCACACTTTTCTTTTTGTTATTTCAATAATGGTTATAAAATAAATCTGGAGTCGGTTATTTTGGCCGGTGGTGGTAGGTTTAGTATTAAACAATTTTAATTCAATAGATGTCAAAACACAGGGAACTACGAATAAACGTCGAATGAGAAAAGTGATTAATAAAAATCTTGAAATATCGCATTCTTGTGCAGATGAGTTACCACTCTAACATTTTACTTCCAGTTGAAATTTTCCACCCGAGGGACAATAGAATGTAACTCGAACGGAGAGACGCGTTCATGGGTCGGTCTGACGAATTCAGTTGCCGA
The DNA here is from genome assembly GCA_028455595.1 of Lasioglossum vierecki. Taxonomy (NCBI): domain Eukaryota; kingdom Metazoa; phylum Arthropoda; class Insecta; order Hymenoptera; family Halictidae; genus Lasioglossum; species Lasioglossum vierecki. The sequence continues at coordinate 4,235,718 of CM052337.1, read as the reverse complement.
ACAGGGTCGTGACAGTATGTTATCTTGAGAAACGGGAGCTGGGGTCGGGTTCGAGCGTTCCTTCCGCGAAAATGAAATTAGCGCGATCTAACTTTCGGCTCACGATTTTGCGGATGCGGGGAGGAGGGGGAACGCGGCGTTACGACGCGATGGCGCGATCTTCTTAAATTTTCGGAATTTGCCTCTCCGGGAAGGAAGTGAAACGGAACGAGGAGCGTTTTCCGGCGGAGCGAGCAACCAGCTTTGGGCTGAATGAGAAATAGACTCCTGGGCAAATGCGAAGGTAAGTAGGCCAGAAAATTCATTCGACGAGTATATCCCGTACGCAACTCCCCGCGAATGCTCCTACGGTAACGGGACTTTCTAAAAAAATGAGCCAACCCGCAAGCTTTATGAAGATTGAAATTAACGGGAGACTCAGTCCATGTTCGAGAATCGAAGAAAGCCTCCGGGCGAGAAGGAACAGTAACGAAAGAGAGATTTGTGGCCCTGGTGGATTTTTCTTGACGGAAGAGAAAAGAAAGAAAATGAAAGAAGAATTCTTCGCGAGGTGGTTAGGCGAGACGGATATTTATCATCGAACTTCCCGCAGTCTAAAACCTGAACCCTGCTTCTGAAATCAAACTGGATCCAGCGAGGAAAGGTTTGCAAAAAGGCGGCCTGAAAATCCGATCGATATCCGGGAATAAGTTTCGCTGTTGCAAAAAGAGAATCGACCAAAGTTTCGTCGCGACGGAAACAAGACCCCTAATACTTCACTTCCGAACTGGCTCCGAGCAGTTCGTATCAGTTGATGTGACTCATTGCCAGATCTCATATCCAACACAGGATGTTGTATTGTTTGCTGTGCTAAGTAACAAATACGATTATTTCTTACTTCCCAGTATTCGCGTCGTTGTGTCCCGTGCACGGGTTATCTCGCGATCACCGATCATCATTCACTGACACCGAATTTCGCCGACGCTGCGCGTTTTCCGAAGAATAATCTTACAAAATCGAGGCAAACACGTAGATAAAAATTTTCTAAAAATACCAGCATGTACTTTCTAGCTCAGTCGTAGCCTTACTTATTTTTTTTTATTTTATTCCCAAGATTCCCTTAAGAATCTTGAAATTTTTTAAGATTTTCTCTATTTTGTATTTCTTCCAGATTTTATCATAAATTCATAATGTCCACGGTCTAGTCATTATACATATTTATCTCTTAAAGATAGGATATAAAATTTACGTGCATAAATTTTCCATAGTTTGAAGGAAGGTTAACGATACAATTACATAAATTACATTTGGTTTGGTCTTAGTCAGTTATTAAATGTAAATGCGCGATGTTAGGAGCGTATAGTGTATCTAATGGATTTATGATTAGCTTTGTACATACAATTTACCTAGTTACTGGTAAAGTTAATCAATATTTCATAGCGTGTATATACGATTTATTAATAGCCAGATTTGCATTCTTTACTTATTGTTGAGATTTTAATAATAATATATATGTATGTATACGTAATATGTTATCTTTTAGAATAACACCTTTTTACTCTACCGATTATTTGTTGAACTAGAAAGTGTAAGTATCAATGAAAGAGTTCCAAAAAAATACGACAAAGTAAACAAAAAATCTGTAACATGGTATAACAAAGTTGTATTAGTTCTTTCAGGTTACCTTGTATATTTATCTTATTCAATTTCATCGAGCTGCATTTACAAGTTCAAATTTCACGGAATGAGATGTTCAAAATGTGCATAAATATTTCTCAAAATGATTCCTCAAATTTTTCGGTTGTGGTAGGCGACAATTCTGACGAATTTAATTAATATGTGCAATAACTATTTCGGAAGCGTAATTACTTCGAGCGAAGGCGCATTAAACTTTCATGAGAGATTCGCTGGTGGATTCACGATATTCCGATGAGAAGGGAACAGTGAAAGGCTCGACGGAAGATCAATGCCACCGAGTGTGTGAAATTGAACGAGATTATGCCACGAATAAGAATGTTAAACCCGAGGGAAAAACACACGCGATTTCCCGGTGGGTACGACTCTGTCTGACGTTTTCCTTGGTATCGAGCAGCGGCAGCAGAAACGATTCCGATTTCGAGAGTCGATGGAAACCGGAAATTGGAAACCTATTACTCCTCCGCTCCTATCGGATAAACAAGAGTGTAGGTGTACAACAATTACGGTCTTCAATCGAGTGAGAACAAAGAGAAAATTTCGTTTTCCCTCGGAAAAAAAGTTCCACCGTAAAGAGAGAACCCAGCCGAGGGCCAAGGAAAGTGCGAACCGAAAGAAAACGGACGATCGAGTTAGACGCCTGAAAGCTCGTAGTGTGCCATTCAATTCAAAACACAGGCCTTCTCGAGCGTTACGGCGAATAAAAAAGGAAAGTAGAGAACACGGAAGCGAATAAATGAAAATTAACGAGCGAGCTCCCTGATACTTATCGAACTGCATCGTCTGCCTCAGTTTAACAATTTCCTACTATTTATCAATCCTTCTTAAACTTGACTTTTAATCTCAGCAACGTGTCCGGTGCTTTAAACAAACAGCTTAGATTTTATGCACTTCTAACAAAAATTGTGGTACGTACAATTTAAAGCAGTGAACATATTTGTTGTTAATATAGAATGATTAATGTTTTCGGCACAAGGTTCGATCGTTTGTTCGTGTATTCTATAAAGCAATTTTTGCAAATTACCAACTTAAAATGGTCGATCGACATTTCGATCTTCGTTTAGATCATATTCAAGATTAATTAGAATTGCGTCTGTAAAATATTATACAATTTTCGAAACAGTTATTGAAATTAATTACAATATATATTATTCAGACAAATTATCCACTTATTTTGTGATGAAATTAAATAAATTCTTTAATACTGTGAAGTACATGTTACACACATGTCAGTTATCGAGACACTGAGATGGAACGTAAATATTTGGCAAAAACGTATCAGTCAGAGGTTTAAATCGTAATTATCTCTTTACAACCACATAATGTGAACATTTCAAAAAAATTTAAGAACATGAACGTATTACATACATGAAGCCATACACAGCCATCTGGACAATCACTAAAACAGTTTGTGTCCTAAGTATTAAATAATACAAAAATAAAGGGTAGCAATCTAAATGTCTTCAAAAAGTGAATTTCAAAAGCAAAAAATCCGTTCTCATCACTAGATCACAAATTTTATGCATTTATGACAAGAACTAGTAGTAATGTAATGTGAATCGGTAAAAAGAACTAAAAATGATCAATATATTACTTCCGATCTACTAAAATGATTGAAAAAACAAAGTTTCTTGCGCGACAGAAGCAAAAACATTCCCCATAAAGGTCCGCAGTCTAATGAACTAAAGTTAAATTAGCAACTGAGAAACATCTTCCATTAAATTTCACTAAAAGATCACCTTCCTGTACAACAGCCTGGCACTTTCTTCTTCTCGATATCCCAGCGTTCCTCGCGACTCTCATGGAAACTTAATGCAACTGAATATCCGTCTCTCGTGCAACATTTTCCTCATAAATCCTGTCTACCTCCCTAAACAGACCGAGTACGTTTTCGACGGCGACCGTAACAACCGATCAGGAATTGGCCTATGGTAATTTCCCTCGTTTCTCTTCATCGTTGGCCTCATGCCGGGCCAGATCCCGCCGCTTCTTCTTCCTTTTTCTTTTTTTTTTTCATTTGTTCGCGAAATTGCCGAATGCGCGGGGAGGCACACGTGCGCTCCTGCAGGAATGAATGTTTTCCTGGCTTCAGGAATCCCGTATGAATATTTATGAGCGACCATCTCGGCCTGACCGTGCTCGATGGAATCCCCCTGCCCCGCCATAGCTATCTTTCCCGCTTTTCTTTCCCCTCGATACATCTCGTTCTCCGACTATCGCACAGCACCGTCGTTCGTTCAGGAAAATTGGGAAAGTCAACGTAATACTGATCCAGCAATATTTTTAAATTATCTACCATCAACATAGAATTAAGAAAAAATTAGTATTTTGTTTGCGTAGTAGCATCAACAAAAAACCTTTTAGTACAATTTTCACTGTGGAGAATTGTAACCAATACACTCCGGATTTTATGCATTTATGATAAAAGTGAGTAGATGGAATTTAGAACATTGAAGAGATTGAGAGACTTGAATGAGAATTAACCCTTAGCACTCGAGTGGCGCCTCTGAGGCGTCACTAAAAATTTCTGTCCTATTATTGAAAATATTGTTATTAGGAAATCTCGTATGAGATTTATTTCAACATAATTACAAAAAAACGAAGTACGTCACATACAAAACAGAATATAATAATTACAAAATAGAATGTGGTATATTAGAGATACACAGATATTTTAATACAGACATATGATTAGTTGGAACAGTATAGACAAAACTTATACTTTAAGACCACAACTTTTAAAAAATGATAACACGAGTGACAAGCTTTGATGTTTGGTTTAGCTATTAATATTGAGACATCCATTGAAAGCTGGAAATTTATTTTTCTGAGTTTATTCATTAATTTGAGCCTTTCCTCGTTGTATAAGTTGCATTGCCATAGAACATGGTTCAGCGTTTCGTCACCCTCCCTGCAGCTACACTCAGGATTATCAATAAATCCAATGCGAGCCAGAGAATATGTCGGTATCTAATCAATTACTAAACATTTAAGTATAGTATGAGGTATTATATCAATGTTATATCTACTAAATTTAAAAATTCATAGAGAGTGTAAATATTCTAGATCAGAAGAAACGTTTGAGTTTTTAGTTAAAATAGCTCCGAGTGCAAAGGGTTGATATATCATTAAGCACTGGCAATCACCAAAAGCTTAAAAGCGTTTAGATAGCTAATATCTGTTACGTTGCGAGCAAGGTAAAGTGGATTGACCTAGCGCTGTATCGAAATCGAATTTCATCGATTTGTCTCCATGTCGGCGATAATGGACACTTTTGTAATTAAGGTGAACAGATCTGCGGGTGACACACGATTTCTACGAACAATTTTACCTGTCTTTTATCGCCGCAGCGTCGTTTGTGGTTAACGAACCACCCCCCTACTTCAGTGGTTAATCTATACTTGCTGGTAAGTGTTCAACGTTACAACAGTTTCGAACACAACAGATAATGGCCATAATTGTTCTCACTATCCTTCACGAGTGTTCAAGTCATGAAGAAACTCTTAAGCACTGTTTTCTTATACACAACTCCTCCATTATATCGAAAAGAAAGTTCTATCAATCACTGTAGAACTCTGGATATAATGAACGTAATTGTTTCCGATTTTCTCCATAAGTGTTTTCATAAACGTTCGATTCGATATTTTCGCATTTTTATAGTGTGTTTGATCGATTGAAGAGCTCTGTCGATAGGGTTCAAATTTCCTAAGAGATATCTCTGAAAGTGTAACAAAATGCACTGTAGGACTTTTACTTATATAGATTGCAATTAAAGAAATCGATAACTAAGGTAGCTGAAATTGATTTTTTAAATAATTAAATCGTTTAGAGAATATGTTAATGAAATTAAATTTTAGAAGGTCCTTGTTGATATTTTTAATGGCTACCTTATAATTCTAAAACATTGTTAATGATGGCTGAAAGTGCATCAATTTTAAAACATGTTTTCTTGAGTCGGTACGATGTACAAGACTAGGAAAATTTTCGTCACCAATCATGAGGAAACTATGAGGAAGCAGAATTTCTTGCGTCACCAATTTCGTTACTGAACTCAATCTAAAAAGTACGTTCTTAGATTGTTTTTATTGGAATACTTTTATGAGCTATAAATGGAAAAAAGTGCGCAGCCTGCTAATTACTTTCCTCTATAAACGAGACTTGTATCGTAGAGCAAAGAAACGGGTCTAGAGTGACTCGGCAACCACGGACCGGTGGAGAATTCTCGAAGTCATCCTCAAAAACGAGCACGCGAACCGCAAGACGTTCATGGGGAGTTAAATGATCGATACCGGCGGTGTCTGTAACAAAAAACTTTTGCAATATTTTCATCGAAGGCGCCGATAACGATTCCACCTAACGTTAAGCTTCCGAGAAACGGAACTCGTACCACGCGGCGGTAAAGCGAACTCGAGTTACGACAATCGAGCGACGACGCGCTCTTCTTATTTGCCAAACAACGGGCGCGCAATGACGTGTCGTAAAATTTATCTGACTATTTTAATGCCGATGGAAACAGCAAGCGCGCCGCGGGAAAGGCTTGTGACGCAGTGACAAATCGCTCGTGTACCGTTCCGTCCAACTGTATTTCCACCGAAGAAAAGTTCGCGCGCACCGATCTGTAAAAATATTCCGCGTTCTCGCCTGATTCTGTTCCCCGGGAGCTTCGGGACACGACTGCGAATGCTTGTTCCCGTTCGCGAACGCGGTCAGCTGGTAACGAAAGAAAATTCCTCTTTTATTTGAACGTCTCTCTGCCGGAAACGCTCGAATATTTGCAGTCAGTCATGAACGTCTGCGTATACAGGCTGTCCCATTTCAAGCGAACGACTCGAACGTCTATGAATTTATGAACGGTATCGACAAATAGTGGCAGAAGCAACGTTGGATGTGAGATTTCTTTAAGGAAGTAGACTCGTATCTCCAGGATTGTAAGGGTGCGGGATGCGCGTTCTCATTTCTCGATAATAGAATATTTTTTTAAATACCACGTTTTTAAAAACGGACTAAAAAGTATAAAATAATTTTTCCTAGCCCCATTCAGATTCCCAATACCGTACAAATAGTCCTGAAAATTTGTGATTATGAATTTTCAACCCTTTGCACTCGGAGCTATTTTAACTCGAAAATCAAACGTTTCGTCTGACCTAGAATATTTCCATTCTCTGATTTTTTAAAAATTAATAGATATGAAATTGATGTAATACCTTATACAATAGTTAAATATTTAGTAATTGATTAGATACCGACATGTCTGATAATGTAAACAATATTTTTAATAATACAGCAATCTTTAGTGACGCCTCAAAGGCGCCTCTCGAGTGCTAAGGGTTAATAGCTAGGAAAATACTTGTAAGATTTAAAACGAAAAACGTGGGGCGAGATGCATCAATTATCTATTGCATGCGTCCCACGTTTTTCGTCGAAATTAAATTTGTTATAACGATTCCTTTAAATTAGATTTTCCAATCCTTACAAAATTAATTTAAAATTAGAATTCTGCTCAAATTTAGTTTAAAATTAACTTATTTTAGAATTTCTCTAATATTAAATTTATTATGAGAATTTCTTGCATGCTTTTGAGCACTAGTAGCTATTTCATAGTATTACAATAGGAATATTTCCTAAACTAATGGCTTTTTATATAAGAAGATTCATAATTTATTATGGCTAATAATGAACCACATCGATTGTTGTATTAAAAACTACATGGTTTCATTGAAAGAGTTAAAAGAGACCTTTATATGTCCTCCACACCTCCACCTACAAGAAAATCATTAATATGTATATAATTATGACCCCTCGAAACCACATAATTTTTGTTTAAAACCTTTTTGGATATCATTATTAATTTCAGAGATATTCGAGTATTTTACTTGAAATAACACACCATGTATTTTACTGCAAATATTTGAAGAAGAAAATAATGATTTTATATGTTCCATGGCTATTAACTCTTTAAAATGAATCGTCTTTCACGAATCACGTAAAATGACATCTCTAATATGTTCTCGCGTCCTGTTAATTTTATACAATGTAATTATTGCAATATTTGGAACACGTTTGTGAAACTTTGGTATAATTTTATCTCAGCAATCCTATTTACAGTAAATATGTTAATGCATTCAATGCATGCGCATACTAATTTCATGTGCAAATGTATTCGCTAGCAATGATATTTAAAATTATACTAATAAAACCGTACGTACGTTTTGATATCTGCTTTAGGAAAATACGGTACTCAATTTCTATGACAAATAACGTAAAAGACCACAGTAGTATACGTACAGAAAAGTTGTTTAGAATAGTGATCCTTTATGCAAAATAAAAAATAGTCTGCATTAATTGGTAGATACAGCAGCTACATAGACATCTACTCCGTTATTATATAATTGTAAGGTGCTGAAAATAAATTTTTTTTATCGAAAATGCATAAAATTTCTGTTACTTTTCTGTGTACTTATTTGTACACAGATATGTGAGTTTTCATTTGTTAAGTACAAGAAATTGTACAATCTAGATCAACGATATTATACTTCTGACAAATGAAATGTTTTACTAAGGATAGTGAAGATGTTGATACACTTATCTGATACTTTTGCTAAAAGCTTACATAAATACACGTAAGCCTGTTAATGCAAAGTTCGTGTAAGTCAATCGATAATAATCGTCAATATTTGTTTCGTTCAACACCACATCTCGACAGTTTAATAAGTTCAAACAAGCCATCAAATAAAATAATCATAATTTTAGCGTAGCCCACATAAGATACACTTAACCTTATTGTGTTTTGCTTTCGAGAAAATCGAGATTGTTTAAACAAAAACTAAGATATACAAATGTTTTTCTTTTGAGGCGAAGTAATATTGTATTCCTTTGTAATCCATATTTAATCACTGAAGCAAATGTGAACATACAAAAAATGAATTTTCTATTCTTTTTTGTGACATTTTTAATCAATTTGATAAATTTTAGCAAATGACACAGCAAGGGGTTAACAGTACTGAACACACGAACGCGACGGTCTTCCAAGATCGATTTTTTCGAAAACAAAACCCCATATTAAAAAGTTTAAATTATTCATTTTCGGTTAATTCCTTTCACGTAGAATCACCCCTTTTTGACCATCATTCACCTATCCCCCGTATACTGACGTAACTTGAGGTTACCATGTTGTACCAACAATTTTCATTACGTGCACAATCGAGTGTATATCGGTAAAAAATCAGTTCTCACGCAACAGCCGACGATTCGTTGAACGTTTTCTTATACCAATAAAAATTCCAATTACCTCGACGACGAGACACAACTATCGATTCTTGTTCCGGCGTGCGCTATCAATCTTCCCGTTTCGATCTCGTATTCCAATGTATGCAGAATCGGGTGTCGCCTCGCGGAAAGTAAACCGAATATTATACATACATACACAGCGGCGTTCGTATTTACACACTTATTTGAAGCTGCGTAGGTATTTCTTTTGTTTGCTTTTGCAGGCAGGGGTCTTCGATCCGCTTCCGAAATTTCGAGGAAAATATTCGTCGTCCGTCATGCCTACGCTCGAAAAGAGGAAAGGAAAAAGAAGAAAGAGCCAGAGAGGAAGAGGGCGGGGGAGGGGAGGGGTGAAAGAACGAAGGAAAGAGAAAACAGACCAGAACGAAAACATCCCGACGAATCCCCGGAGTAAAAGTGACGGACACAAAGAGATACAGCAATAAAGTCCACGAATTCAAATGACCTCATCGAAACAAATCTCCGTCGGATACATATATTCAATAGATTTCGCAGAAACGAGTGCCCCTCCACCTCCCTCTCATTTTGCTCGTATCGGTGGCCGCCGATTTTTTCCCCTCGAGGCCACGGCGGACAACGATTCCCACCCTCACCGACTCGCTCCCCGCTTGGCATCTCGCTCCGAAATTTACATGAAGCCCAAGCATTGCCATCTTTTACATAAAGGCAAATTTATAATTGGCCTCGGGCCAACGTCTGCGACATTCCAGGGCCCCGTTCGATCGCGTCACGTGCGCCGCGAATTTTGATTTGAATCGGCATTGTAAAATCTTCAGGGTTTCTGCAGTTTTTAAAAACCAGGCTCAACCCTTTAGGAATGACGTCTGTGCGCATCGTACTCATTCTAATGAATGTATCAAAATTTTTTGCAACATATTATTAACCCCTTGCCGAGTAATAACGAGTCAAACTCGCGACGAAGACTTCAAACAGAATCTACAGTACTAAAAGTAGTAAAAAAAACTGTTCAAAAAGAGCGTAATGTGCAGTCAGGGATAAAATTAAGTAGACACCCTTTAATAACTAGACTCCGGATCGTTCTGCAAAATAAAAAGCTTGCGCTTCAAGTACAGAACACACCAGCTAAATATATGTAGTTTGTTCGCTAATAATTTTAATGCAGTGGAAATGATATGTTAATACCGAAGTCTTTTAATCTTCTTACCGTTTGAAGTTGCACCTACTCATTTTTCTCATAAATGCATAAAATCCTGTTCCAATTGTTAGGCAGCGGATTTTATGCATTTATAATAAAAATGAGTGGGTGCAATTTAAAAGAGTGAAAAGATTGAGAGGATTTACAAACGTCAATATATTATTTTCGACTTACTGAAATTAAAAGTTTCATCATTTCCTGAATTCTTGGAATAAATCTGCTCTTGTCAATAGAACGCATGAAAAACGAGTTTTCAAACTCGTGCTTCTGAACAGTGAACCGTCATATGTAAAAACTTTGTTTTCCACTCTCGATTTACCTCTTTTACGAGGAGTAAACTTTCAGTGTCAATTTCACAGTTACCCCTTTTCCCAGGTTTACTGCGATTGCAATCAACCGTCATATACGATGGAGTAATTTACCAAAATACTATAAAACTTTATGATACCATTCGAAGCGTATCGCAAATTCTCCTTCATATATAAAATGGGCGAGAACAGTGCATCTAATAGTTCTTGGCACATGTCGAAGAATAAAATTTTCCATGATTACGTGTCCTTTATTTTAATCGATCAATCCAGTATTACTTTATATTAATTATTAGACAGTGGATTGTATGCATTTATGATAACAATGAGTAGGTGTAATTTAAAGCAAGAAAATCATTAGAAAAATTTTAAAATACCATTATAATAACATTTTCAATTTATTAAATACATTATGAAAGAAATTAAATATCCATTTCACCTCAGTTTCTTGCGATTCGGATGGAAAGTTTTTATTTTAATTAAAGATCCGCAGTCTATTCATTATTAGTTACATTAATAAAGTAACATAAATATCATTGAATGGGTTTTTCAAAATCTTTTGTATGAATTGATTTTCAATTTGACACTACTTTCTTAAAAAATTCTTACAACATGTAATAGTAAAGATATTATTTTCACCATAAACTCTGAGGACTATGTCACATATTTTTCCAAGAACTACCTTGGAGGTTTTCTCCAAAATGGGCATGTAGTGGTTGAGTATGTTCCCTTGTAAGTAAACTCGAACCTAGACGAGATAGGTTCGAACTCTGTGTAAGTACTTCGAGAAATGTAAGCGATACTTTCAAGTATGATCGAACCTTGACCAAGGTTTCGAACCTGTTATGAATACTTTCACTAGGATTGTTCTATTCTGGTCGATTGTGTAATTTGTTTCCCATCGAAATTCTATACAAACAATTCTCGTTATGCTTATTACGATACTTATTCGATACCAGTCGAATAATGTTATCAGATAAAAGTTAAGGCTAAAGTAAAGCTGTAGTTTTTTCCTACTTTATTTCGTCGCACCGTCGCAGTACGTGAAGTCATCTCTATAAAATTTTAATTGCGAGATTGTGCGTGCCCGACAGTAGTCATGATGTAAAAATAATCACAAGCGAATGCGAGTCACGAGTAGACTACGGATCTTTATGCAAAATAAAAAATGACTGCATCATTTCCAAGACGCAGAAGCTAAACAAAAGATTTCCGCTTTTAACTATTTTATTAAACCGGAACTAATCCGTCGATGATCTTATGTTCACTACTTTAAATTATACCTACCAATTTTTGTTCTAAATGCATAACACAGAAGCTAAACAAAAAATTTCCTCTTTTAACTATTTTATTAAACCGGAACTAATTCGTCGATGATCTTATGTTCACTACTTTAAATTATACGTAACAATTTTTGTTCTAAATGCATAAAATCTGGAGTCTAGTTATCAGTAACGAGTATTTGAAGCTATCCAATCATGTTCGAATCTGCTTACGATATACGCACTTCGTTCAATTTCTAGCTGCATTGGGTAATTCCGTAACCCGTTACTTTATCGTGATCGTGCCGTCGGTTTTCCATGGATTTTATTTTACGTATTATTGGCCGGTTATGAGTGCACTCGTGTTTTCATGCACAAATTTTCACGAGTGTACTCATATACATAGGCAGACATACAATCTCCCGTTATTAAAATACAACATTGTGTAAGTTACCATTAAAATATTGTTCGCTATGTTGCGTAATGCTTCTTCCAATTTGGTATTCATTTACAAACACGACTCAAATCTCTGCATTAAAATTGTTGATAACAAATGCGATAACAAAACCGAAAAATATAAGCCACCATTAAAATTACAAGACTATTTAGACTAGAAATATTAATTACGTGATTGAACTGTTAGCAATCCAAGGTTTACAATGTTTCATTCGAGCACTTAGCACTTTCCCAGCAACGAGAAAGTGAATTCAATCAAGTTATTTTCATGTAGTAATGTAAGTACACATATTTATAAAATTCAGGAAGTGTTATTCAACCGTTTAACATGGAAAGGAAAGTTGAATTGATTAATGGATAGAATACATACTGAATGTGTGAAGGATCATAATATTTAACAGCTAATATGCATAGATTAATAGTTGATTGTACTGAATTATACTGTCTCTCTCTTTCGACTATGTTACAATTAATTTGATTAAATCCATACCAAACGATTCTGTTATAAAAAAAAGTAATCAAAATAGGGATAACTGAATCTACATTTACTTCCAAAGTTTCTAATACTTTGATGACCTATTTTTGTTTCACTAAATAACTGTTAATTATATTGTAGAAAAGTTCATTTTTCATTAATTTTTTGCAAGGGATTGCCACACTGTATATTATTTAACACTAAACCTACCGACCACTAAAAGCGATAAAAGTTTTAGCTTATAAAAATTACAAATTTTTAGTAGAACATATGCTTGGATTAATAAAGTTATTGAATCAATTTGCATGTAAGCAACTAAATAATTTGAATAATTGTAAAATGAAAAATATAATACTCGTCGCATGATCGGCAGTGGTATATGTATATATAGGTTCAGTGTTAACTAAATCTATCTGTTTCCGAAATGACTAATACTCTGATGGCCCATTTTTGTATCACTAAATAATTGTTATTTGTGGAGAAGTTAATTTTTAATCAATTTTAAACTAGAGATACCACGCTCTACACAATTTTGTATGTATCAATGACGTCACATCCAGTCTCCTTATGCTGCTTGTCAATACCAGAGCATCGACAGAATTACACACGCTAGTGTACACCGAGTCGAGAGCCACTCTCTATTATCCTACTTTCCAATAGATTCTTTCTTCTTCAGTAAACTATCTCTTACGTTCTCAAGAATAGCTCTCACATGGTGAATCATAGGTCAAACATTTCGGATTTGAGTCTAGCATAAAACCGACGGGTTTCATGTCAATATTTACGCTGCTTAAAGAATGTGAAAACGAACAGAAATTTTCATTAAAACTTTTGTTCACGTACATTTTCACCGTTCGAATGTTGTTCATATTATCAGTTACTAATACCTTCATCAAAATAGAAAGTATATTTTTGCTCAGCTCTGTCAAAATTACAAAGCTTTTGACAAGAATTTCATAAACCACACTGCAGTTTCCAGATTAGTATTATCGATACAAAGATCGTAATAAAATCCATTAATTCGGCCAGCTCGAGATAAGATAAATCGGGTTACGGTGAAGTTCAACTCGCGGATCTCAATGTTCTGGAATATCGACTTACATCCGCAAATAGTTTTTGTCGAAATCTTCTGGGAACAATGATGAAATCGCATACGTTGTGTCTAGTGGGTTCTTCATGCTGAATTCAACAGACAAAGTGGAAGCGGAGAACTGCACATGTTTTTTTTCCTGAATGTTTGCCTGTTCATGAACTCGGGGCCTCGGTAACGTCAGTTACAAGTCTGCTCTCAACGCGGACATATGAGTCGGAGAGCCTGAGCGCTTCGACAATTAATAACCTGGCGAGCCTGAAACATCTGGATCCTGTCTGTATGGTATAAGTATTATAAATGTTGAGGATTCAAGGAGTAGACTAGTCTGGATTGACTACAATATTTCCGCGATCCCGGAGCTCTGCCAGCAGAAACGGTGAAATTTACGATGGCTCGAGAAACTATAGACGTAGAGAATATTTTCGAGGAGATCCTAGTTACTAGACTGCGGATGTTTGTGCAATTTTCAATTTCTGTATATTAATTTTAAGAAAGTGGTACCAAATCAAATTCTAGTTTCTTGATGACAGCATTTGCAGATCCATGATAAATAAAAATCGTACTAAAAGAATTTAGTTGACTTTAATACTCCAGCATTTTTTTAACATTTTTGTAAAGCATAAATGTTGTTTACTTCCTTTTACCCCCAACTGTACAAGATGTATAAAAATTATATGTCGCAGCTACCATAGAAACACCCAGTACATTGAAAATAAAACACTCAAGAAAATAACAGTTATTATTATTTGAAAGTAAAGTTTACTCAAGGAAGATGTCTGGTATATTTACGGAAAATATACGTATGAGCAGATTGTGTTCGATTAACAAACTTTATTCGGCAAAACGGAACCATATAACGATATTATCGTGGTTTCAATAACAAGTAGTTAATTACATTATGACCGATTATTTTCGTTCCGCCGAACAACCGTTAAATTATTGTTGGTAATTTGTGATCGAAACTAAATGAGGGAAAACAATACGAAAATTTCAGCGCAGCTGTGTAGCGAAGATCATTAAATAACCAGGTTAATAATGTAACAATGACGGGGTGAAAATAAATTCAACGTAATTCGAGTTGAATGGTGCCTGCATTTAATAAATGCGAAACGTTCTATTACCTTGCGTAGTAATATTATAATTTTTGTTAATGCACCTCTCTCGTTTGGTCCAATTATTTATTCACTCATTTTCCATCCTATAGAAAACTCACTGATTAATGTATTAAAGGATATATATATTTTTCCCTTTATCCCTTGAATTAAATTAAACATTTAGTACGCCCTGTAATGATTTATAGCAATGTAACTATTTTATCAACGTATAACATCAGGACAGAAATAATTTTTACTTTATTGTCATACTAAAAACTATATAATTTTTATTTCCATGCCACGCTAAAAATTATGTATACTTAATTTGTAATTTATTTATGGTTTATTATAATGTGGTCACATTAACAGCTAGGTCATCAGCGATCACATGGTTTACAATCGAATGTATCTTACATGTTACTTGTGGAGAGGGACTTGATTGTAATGTTTACATTTTTGTGAGAGATCAAGGTACTTATTTCAAACGAAAGCGGTAAAAGAAAGGTGCCATTTCTATGTATTTTTTACAAATTTTTTGGTCATTCTATAATGATAAAAAAAGGAACTTAAAGAGGAAGAAGATTTGCAAGTGCAATAAATCTTAGTCGATATTTTCACTGGATGGTTTTCGGGTCCAGAGAATATAATTCTTCCGTAGACAAAAAATGTGGCGTTTTCTTTTCGACTTTACGAGTAGAATAAATCTTTGTCGGCACTTCGAATGGCACTCCGAAACCTGATATTCCACAGGTAATAGTTGTTTCATGGGTAATGGAGGAGGAGTCGGTTGGAATCGATGCGCATACCGCGCGCCACGCGTTATCGTACCATGGCACATTGTCGTCATTCGAGAAGGGTATAGATAGAGAAGGGAACTAGAAACGGCCAATTAAGGGCGAGGATACCGAGTTCTGCGACTGCATACCACGTCGAGTGGATACAGAACTGCCGACAGATTCCTCGACGATCAGGCCGCGTCCATTTTTTCCCCCATCGATTGCACCAGGAATGCTTGCAAATTAACCCCCGATGGAATTGTCGATAACCGCGGCGGATCACCGTGAATCAACAAGAATTCCATTAGCCTGAAAGAATAAACTGCCGGCAAGATAGACACTCTAGAAGTCTGCAGAATTCTCACCGGCCCGTGATTATTCTACGAATTTATCAATCCTTTAACAAGAGTCGTATTTAATTGACGAACGAATCGAATCGCTGCGACTTCAATCGATTTCGAATATTTTCCGTGTAACTAAATCACTGTTACATCGACCTTCTTAACACTAGGTTTACGGAGCAGTAAAAGTGACTAGTTTACACTACATAAGAAGGAACTAATACAAAGAGGAAAACAGTACTTGTCTTTGAAGAGCTTTGTTTCTAATGTATTACGTTCGCTTTCATATAAAAGGTCTGAAAATAATTTATAATTTTCTTAAACAATGCTCCATTAGAATTTAGAAACAATGTAAACCTGTTTAATGTAAGTCAAATGTAATAAAACTGTACTTGCTATATAAACCACTTGGTTTAAAGCAATAAATAAATAATAATAATTTACACTACTTTATAAAAATAACAAGATTGTGTCAATCTAAATTTTTAGCCATTTTCTAAATAGTTTATACCCCCAAAAAAAATAATTTATTGAATAATTCCTCGTGGATGTATCCTTGCAATCTCAATAATCGTGAGTTAACGATATTAGAACCCATAATTTCGACCGTGAAATTTTTAATAGTATGAAAGTAAATATACAACTTAAAATGTCCATTATATTTATGG
Source organism: Lasioglossum vierecki (assembly GCA_028455595.1). Taxonomy (NCBI): domain Eukaryota; kingdom Metazoa; phylum Arthropoda; class Insecta; order Hymenoptera; family Halictidae; genus Lasioglossum; species Lasioglossum vierecki. The sequence goes on along the minus strand of CM052337.1, from coordinate 4,219,128 downwards.
CGACGATTATTGCACTATAAATGTTGCTATACCAGTTCGCGAAAGTTTCATAAATTTGGAAGTAGTTTAGTTACTGTTACAACGGTTTTCAGTGCAAATATTTGCCAGTTTTATGGCTTCGTTAGCGATTTGTGTTTCATGTTTGCACGACGTCACACGATTCTATAGAACGGTGAATGTAATTTTAGAAACTGGTTGCGTTTAAGGCGGTTAGGACAACGTACCCTAATACTAGTGCATTCTGTTTGTGTTTGAACTGCTAGGAAACACGCTGCTGATGCCGTTAGAATGATCGATTCGGTTCTTGTGGAAGACGGCTGTAACTCACGGAACGTGTAAGTAATGGTGTCAGCGATTTCGAGGAGGAAACTTCGACTTGAGTGATCCTTGGTCAGCTCGAGAAGTTCGAGGATCTGTACAACCAGGAGTGACTCATGATTTCAATTTGATCGATAAATCAAGCTCTGATCTTGTTTATACGAGTGCGGTACAGTAGGTTGCACAACATAGGACGACAATTTCGTTACCAACAAATTCTTCCGCCTGTGATTTGAAGAATTAGTTAATGTTGGTCGTCAATTGTTTGTCATTTTGAAATTTTATTGAGAAATTTTAACCAATATCGATATCGATTAATTTGTAAAATTGCTTTATAGTGTTTATTTGATCGAACAGTTGCGCCGAAATCATTAATATTTTTCCTGTTTTAATATCGATATCCTTTCAAAAAATGAAAAATCGTACTAATGTACATGAGGTATTGATAATTTCACTGCATGAATAAGAAACTACAAGGTTCACAGGCTTCCCTTTGCATATTTCCAGGAACGTAACGAATTGCGACGCTGGCGGCCGTACGTACGTTCTAGACAAAGTTGATAAGTGCTAGGTGAAAAAGTTTCAAAGATGAATAAATGGGAAAGGGAACGGTGAAAAAGAAAGTGGTGAGTTCCTGCTATTCAGCCGGAATAGCGCTCGGTCGGACTCGTAGCGCTTCATTACTATTTCTCTATCTCATTAACGCCGTATAATATCGAGCAGAACGTAGAACGCGTTTTCGCTGTCTGATTCTTCCAAAAAAACACGCGTCTCATTAATCGGGACGCAGGGCACGCGGCAACTAACGACGTCGCTGCCGCCATATTAAAAGGAGATAACGGAAAAAATTATCCGCGATATTAACCATCGGGGGTACCGAGGAGAACCCGTTCCGGTCGCCTGCCTGCCGGCACAAGAACGATATTTTATCGAAATTGCATCGAGATTTCATTATTAGCTATTCCCCAGCTGGGAACGAATGCACGCGTTCCACCCCTACCCCCAGTATCAAGATTTCGCGATGCGAGACTTGTTTTTCTGTTGGACCGAACCATGATATTTATTTTTACCAATTTCTCTCTCGCCCTCTCTTTCTCTCGCTCTATTTTTATTCCTTTTTTTTGGTTTTGTCGGTGTGCTCCGTCCTCTGATTCAACACAATTAATCTTTCGCTCGTATGCGAACCTCCGTTCTGCAAATCCACCGCTTCTCCCGATTCTACGGGTTGTAAATGTTGTTATTACGTTGCTCCCTTCTGGTGCTTCGATTCACGGTGTTTGGACCGGCGTGTTCAAACATAATCCTCGAATAGGCCGGGGTTTCAAAGCCCTACCGTCGAATGCGGACGATTCGCTCTATACAGCGCCTTTTTTCAATGCCAACCATTGTCAGAAAATTTAAAGGTGCACCCTGCCCGCTCCAGCGAATGTCAATCCCAAAATATTCTGTTCCCAAGTGTTAGGTTGGTGCAAAAATATTAGGAATATCCGTAAATAATGTCGTTTCAACAGCCATGGCTAAATTAGAATACGGTATGACAGCCATGGCTGAATTAACTCAAATTCTTATATATCCATTTTTTTCATATTTTATGTTTATCTTCTGATTAAACATAGTAAACCTAAATAACTAGTGATTTAAACTGGTCTGTAGAAAATATAGAGTAAATGCTTTTAAACCAATAATCAATAGCATCAAAAGAAAATGTTACATTATATTATTCAGGATAATTTTTTGATTTATGTTTCTGTATTACCATTGAAAGATTCACTGAAACAACGGCTTTAGGTGTGAATCAATAATTTTTTAAATTTTCTAACACAATAGCTTCAACAAAAGTGCCTCAACACTCACATGTATATTTGCGCAAACTGAATACAAACTACATCGAAGCATTTAGAGTGCTGGAGCTTCGTTAATGAAGATAAACAATTTGTAATTAAACAAATAAAGCAAAAAACATGCAATTTCTATTCCCACAATTAATAAACTAGGAGAGGTTGTTGCTCGCTCGCTTCGCCAGCTTCGCGGATGGGGCTGTAGTAGCTCGCTCGCTTTGCGAGCTCGCGAGAGGGTTAGTGATACGCATGGCTAGTAGGGCCTACAGCTCTTAATTTTTATTATTATTTTGAGTGTGACTCTCCACGAGCCACACAAAGAACTTCCCGATTCGTTAGTCGCAGTATATTATTATCATTATTTATTTAGTGTACGTTTCGTAGGAAATGCTAAAAATTAAAGGGAATCCCTCCGTCATGCCCAACCACATGACGTATGTAGTCTTCTGAATTTTTCAAGAAGACAAAAAAATAAAGTGTACGTTTGAAGAAGATTATACGTTTTCAGGGAAATTCAATAGTTTTTTACTTATCAAAATGTTTGCTATTTCCCTATAAAATCGGGAAGTTAACAAAAGAACTAAACCGCAAGCAATTTTTAAAATGAAAAAACGTTCTGAAGTATTCGAATAAGCAATCACCAAAACCGAAGAGGATTAAACTCAGCACCGTCAAATCAACATCAAGATTTAATCAGTTCAAGTATATTCTTTTCAGCATCCTCGTCTATCAAACTTCGTCAAACTTATAAAACGCATAACTTAGCGGAGACGCTTAAAACGGGTCGAGGACGCGACCGGTCATCCATAATTTCACGTCCGCGGAAACTATACTTTGTCGCCACTTGCCGCAAAGCTGGGAGGCTTTAAAAATTCAATATCGCCGGGGCTAAGCTCGGCTTTCAGAGACAAACATAGGACGGGTTCGCCTAAATGTTTCTTATCGCTGTCATTCGGGGGACCAATTAAATCTCTGAACGGATTTATTAAAAAGGGAGAGAGAGAAAGGGGTGCCTCGAAATAAACGAGAGCTTCTAGTTACATCGTTCACCTTTATCGTACGCGGTAGGGGGACGAGCTAGGGAATTTTCCTCGCCGCGAATAACGTTACGCCATATGCGACATGGTAATGAATTTTTTTTGCCGGCCGAGGGAGCATCATGAAACGAAGTTCAAGCGAGATTAATTGATTGCCAGGAACGAATCGTTGACAGTGCGAGAGGGGGGTAGGGTGATAGGGGGTGGGAAGAGGAGGTCTGGATTGCCACAAGACGACTTCCTTTCACGCCGTCACCGCGGAAGAATATTAAAAATGAATCCCTTCGACCGTTAAGGGCGGAGGGGAACGTCGTCGACGACAAGTGGTCGTAATGAACGTCCTAATGAATATGCACAATGAGCAGACCCTCGTTAGGACACGTGCTGCACTTACTTGGCCAACTAAACCGCGTTAGTCGCGGCTTACCAGCCTCGGTGGTGCGGCCGCACACCTTTTTAAAGATTATTAATGGTGTTGTAGCAGCCTGCTTCGGGAACCTTTACACAAGGCCCCTGGTTAATCGCAGCGGGTTTTTAATTGAGAGGGCGAGACGCACAGGAGTGGGAATAATGCAACGGTGAATGCCGAATCCGATGAAGGGTGACGTGCTTCTGTCACTACGCACTCGGAATTTTTGTGACAATGCCGGCCTTGGATTGCCGGGGATTAATGTGCGCGCCGATTAATACATCTATCTCCGACGGATCGGTGTGTCTGCCTCGAGTACCGTTGTATTTTCGAGAACTTGAAATAAAGTAACAGGGATGGGCTCGGCAAAAAGTAATTTATGATCCGCGTTTTTCGATGATTACTCTGTCAGCGTCATTGAGTGCACGTTTTAATCATCGTTCGCCGTTGAAAGAGGACTGTGTAATTTGCTTAAGACGAGAACATTTATTTCGACGCGAAAGAAGCTTTTTACGGACAGGATGTAAAGAAGTTATATGTCGCGACTGTCACGGCGCGATGTGATTCTACACCTTCTCGGTTTGGTAAAAACTAAAAATGTTGACCGTAAAGTTAATGTCAAAATCAAAAGATCAACTACTTTTTTTATTTGTTAAATTTAATGCGAAGCTATGTCGATTCTCTTAAGAAATTTTTCATTAGTGCACCAAAATCAACGGCGAAGAAACAATTCAAACATTATGGAAAATAAGTAATTGGTTCTCGATCGATCAGTTTATCTTAGCGATATAACAAGTATTTATTCGTGGCGCGCCGATTCGATCATTTATGACAATGGAAAAGAAAAATTATGGAAAATAATAGGAATTAATTTAGCACCGCAAGGTTCGATCAGTTTCTACAAAAAATTTAGCAAATGTTTGTAAGCATACCCAAACGTGTCGATTCGGATCTGAATCTTATTGTTCGTGCATCCGAATCGACACGTTTGGGTATGCTTACAAACATTTGCTAGATTCGTTGTAGAAACTGATCAAACCTTGCGCTGCAAAATTAAAAAAAAATTAATAAAATTAATAAAAATTACTAGTATTATGGAAGATGTTAATATTGTGTTCCGAATCGGTCCGAAGCAAACGGGCACATCGATAACGCCACCATCGACCGGTGTACATTTTAAATTCGAAAATTTCATCAAAGAAATTCCATAAAACATCCGCGGGACGGTGTATGCATCCGAATCGCAGCGATAAGACGAAATAAGCGAAACCGGAGGGCCGGCGCGGCCGTTAATAAATTTCCCCGGAAATCGCCGCGATAAATCAGGCTCGAGTAAATCACACTAAAGATTCGGGAAAGAAAAGGAGAACGAAAAAACGTGGGTTCCGCGAGAGCGGGAGGTGGAGAGAGGATGGAAGAAACGCTCGTCTTGTTACCATCTCGATTTCCTCGAGACGAAGGGCCGTTAGAAAATAACGAGGTAACTACAGGTTAACGCCGTTATCGCATGACGGGGTTTATGGGGTCCCATCGCCGACAAGCGAGCCCCATGGTGCGAGTATATCATGAGCCGCACGGTTATGTTTCAACGGTGTATATTCCGGTGGCTAGCCATAGGGAAACGGGAGGATGCCAGTGGATATTAATTGGCTTCCGATCTGCATCGAGACCACCATCGAGACACCCCTCGAAACAGGTGCCCGCGAGGCGTCACAACCCTCCCCCCACCGCCCGTTAACGTGTGTCCGTATAGCTATGAGTTTGTCCAATCCCTACTTCGACCAAACACACACACACAATTCAGCTATCTCGAAAATGTAATAATCCTATAGGATGGAAATCAACACGTCTCCATCGCGGAATGCCGAAGATGTTATCATACAACTACTAGCTAACCGGCTTTTTCGAAATATTTTATATCGTTCTATATACAGTTCCACTGTATTCTATCCATAACTGCGACAAAAATCTCTGTCGTAATTGTTAAAAATTTGTTTAACCCCCTCCCTTTGAAACCAAGATTGAAAATATTGCAACTTTTCTAATTTTCGATTTCTTTACCATCGCAGCAGTCTTGTTTATCCGATTAAACTGACAGCAAACACGATAACCTGATTAGAAAACGATTAGAATCTTTGAATATATTTAACAAGCTTATCAATCATTTGTTCCTACAATTTTTACGAGAACGTTCTCGGAATAATAGTTATTAAACCGCAGATAGTAACGCGTGTTCGTTTGTTTTGTAGATTATGAGAACCGGTGGAAAATAAGTTAAGTAGATAACGAGATCGTGAGAAATTCTCGTTAGAGTACAATCACCCTGGTCATAGAGAATAAAATCCTGTCTAAATACGCATTTCATAGATCGGCGTCTGGCGCCATGAATTTGCAGGAACATCCTTATCCTAACAGCATCCTCGGTTAGCCAACAAAGCGCCGATGAGCGAGCATAATTATCCCGATAGAAAACAGCATTCCGGCGCTAGCAACACGATAGTATGTTACTGCCATAAGATAGGGGGGGCGGGCACTCTCGAACGGAAACCGCAATGCGTTGGCCGGGACCACCGAAAAAAAACAGCCCGACGACCGGACCGTTCGATGCAGGTTAACGCGGATCCTATTAAGTTCCACGGGATCACGGTGTGTTTCGTCACTAATTAACAGAACTCATTTATTATTACCGCATAACGGCATTCTTGCCAAGCCGCATTGAACCCGCTGCCCCGCGGAACCAATGGAGGCAGCACGACGATAAGTACACCTGTAAATTCCGGACCGCTCAAACACACGTGAAACGTGTTCCGTTGCGCTCTGTGTGCGGACACGAAAACACATTTCGACGATCAATACACCCGATGCCTCCACGTGCATCTCGATACGCGATCTATACCGATCGATGCATCAATACACGCGCATCGACCCGTGCGTGCCACTGCGAACAGGTTCCCGTATGATTAATATATGCGCCGGCAGATACAAATAGGCAGTCTTTACAGTGTGCGCGAGCGCTCTAACTGTCACCTTTATGTACGCACGTGCGTCCCTGCGTGTGCTCGCATCGTTCTATATACAAACCATGCTCAGCCACATAGAACGGCCCTGTAAAATCGAATCCACAAAAATTAAAGGATTATCCGGGATTATGTACGGCAACAACGTCGCAACCACCGACCCGTGATCCTCCGGCGGCAGTTTAATTTCAACACGTCGAAATACGCCCGGAAGCCCAGGAAAACCGATTTGTATCCTTTATTTCCTGCAGCCCTGTGAACGTTAGATCGATTACCGTGCGGGGCTGTGCCGGGCAAAACGGGGTGCACGCGAGAGGGGAGTTCACGCTGGCCCAACCCTTAAGCTTTTCACCGGTAATTACGTTAATAACTTCAGCGGCCGCGGAATTTATGGACACCAACCCGGCCCGACCGCCACCACCGATTTCGTCACCGAGAGAATGGAAAAGATAGAGGATTAGGGTGGACTCTATAGTAATCATGAACATTAGGATGAAATTTTGGTGTGTTCACATTTGTGTTTATTTTCATGGAACTGTAAACTTTCATTAATGAGGATCTGCAGTATTTTCCAATTTAATTGTTGCACTGTAATGAAAATGCACTATATGATATGGCTTCTTTTTCCAGTAAATAAATGTTTCCATAACGTGTGTAAATTATATATTGTTCTTTCGTATCATTTGCGTGAATTTAACATAAGTTTTGGACTTTGTTGCAGATCAAATTATGAAGACAATAAATGTAGTTTGTATCTTCTTTGGGGCTACCTTGCATGCTTCTTTTTGCTAAAGAAATATTAAAATTTCGCCTTCTTGTGCAAGTTTCTTATCTTTTCTGTTTTTCTAGACAGATATTGTTTGGCTGCAGTTCTTTGTGTACTGTCTTTGAAGATCAATTGATAAAGATAGGATTTAGACAGAATCTTATCTCAGCAACCGTTTCGTTAAGTAAATTTTAAGACAATATTTAAATTTATCGCTAGTCTGTATGATACTAGACTGTAAATTATAAAATGATAAAAACTTCAGAAGCGTGTTAAAATATTATTAAAATTTTAGAATTGTTTAGAAAGTGCAGTTTTTCGCGTGTCTATGCATAAAATATGCAGTGGATACCTATGTTGCTCTATACAAAAAATCGAATAAATATCAAGTAAATGTTGATACGGTAAGAAGAAAATTACGCAACACCAAGGAGCAGAGTCGTCTCATAATTTTAAAAGCTGGATGTCTTGGCTCCGTTCAACTTTAGTAGTTAAAATCCGGCTCTATTCTCAATGAAAGTACATTCTCGTGTACTTTAAGCTGGGAAACATAGTTAGCGAAGATGATAATTACTGTAAGCAATGTCGTTTCTTACAGTAAACGCCCTGGGAGAGTTATTCAAAGACACGAAAAGAGGCTTTCTTTACTTCGAATCTTGCCATCGTCGTGCAAACCGGAATTCCTTATTGTGTTAAAGCTCTATACAAATCTTGTTTCGGCCTCGGCGAAAGCTAAAAGGACCTCGGCGTTATTTGTGTACGATTTTTCAGCTCGAGACGCGTTGTTTCTTCCTTGTGTTTCTGAACCGCGACGGTGGATCGTTAAATTCTATTAGTAATTGAAGAATTTGATTGTGCTCTGTCCGGAGAATGAGCGAGCGGTAAACTGCGAAAAATGGAGAAGTGCATTTCATTTTATGCAGCTTCGTTCCGACTATCATTATTAGACTACGGATCTTTGTGCAAGTTCAGTTTTAAACTTCGATTCTTTTATTGCGGAATACATTACGTCCCAAGGAAGACACAAATCTTATTTAACTTTTATCGAGACCATACGAGGTCGAGTCTCGGCAAACTAAAACAGCTGTATAAAATCCGCGGTAATAATTAAATTTATAGGCAGTAAAATGACGGTTCAATGAGAATGGATTTCTTCGTTGAACAATTCTAATAAATTAAGATAATAATTATAAATAAATTATAATAAAGTTATAAATATAATATAATAATAAAATATAAATAAAAGATAATAAAATAAAAATAATAATAATAAATTAAGAATAAAGTCTTAAACTAATCATTTTTCAACATACATAATACTTTTTTATAGAGAATAAAGAGCTGCATCAATTAATGCATAAAAAATATACGGTTCCTTTTAATATATCAAAGTAGACCTTCATGAATACTTGACGAATAACACCAGTGTGTGCATTTCTTAAAACAATTAAATGTCATAACATTTCTCGCTATGTATGGTATAATAATAATGACGTAAATCAATGTGGTAATATCTGGTGCTCGATCCTATATATGTAGTGAAGTTACGAAGACTGTAGAAGAGTTGCAAGTCTATCAAAGAGTAAGATCTGGGTGGCTGTGAGTGGCACGTAATATTCTAGTTTCCTTGTGATTTTATTGCATGCTTTATTCGAGCAGCAGCGTTTGACGAAAAACGACAATACGAAACTGTAGCTATGTACCTCGTCAAGCATTCTTGAATCTTCAGCCCTCTTTCACCCGTTCATCGACACGCAGATCGTTAAGAACTTGTTACGGCTACACGAGAATCGTCGAAAAAAGAAGTAATTACACTTCACTGCCACTTTTCCATTTATCTTTGTACGGCAGAACTCCGAGTCTTGATTTTTAGCTTTCACGAGCTCCTCGGAATGTTCTTTGTTGCTTGGATTAACAGGTAGTACGTGTAAGAAATTTAATTACTTTAATACATTATTACCAGAATAACAGGTAATCATAACGTGTTGAATACTAGCAGTGTTGCAATAATGATGATGTAGTATGACGCTTTTTCAGAGATTATATATAGGAAATTCTAGACATTTCCTGGTTACATCTTTTACCTAATTTCTCAATTAGATAAGACGAATTGTGTGTGTATGTTTCTATTGTGAACATAATAGCTAAAAGTAAAAGGAAGAGGAAAAGACAGGAATAATATTGTGTTTGCAAATGCTCGTGGGAGATAATGGGAATCACGATGGCGTGAGTGGGCGAGATTCAGTATATTTAACACCGTTGTTACTAACTCTTTGTGCTGTCAAACTTTTTCCTTCTCTTACTGTAAATGCAACATGAGTATAATGTAGTATCGTATTACATTTGAGTGTTTTCTCTCATAGCATCTATGTAATGTTAAAATTGTACTAAATATCAAATATGATATAGTAGAAATTTAATTTTCCAAATAGTGAACAATTCAATGTTAAACTACATATGCAAACATTTTAACAAAATAAAGTTGATACTGCAGATAGCAAAAAATTCACATGGTTTCTCTTTCAAAGATTCATATATACTCAAATCGAATGCTGTGCGTTTCGAAATATAATGTAAATCGATAACATGACTAAAAGGTTATCTCCCCTTTTCTTACTACACCTTTATTTTATCCTTCATTTGTATCGATTCTCATTTTGTTCGTATGAGTTTAAATGTGATGAGAAGAGGCTTTCAAATTCAGACAGCAACGCAACTTGTTATAATTGTAATGACAGTCAGAAATGTGCTGCTAACAAATGGACACTCAAAAATTATTCAAGCTATTTCACAAAAGCAAAAAATGTTTGAATAATATGCTGTTGTAATATAGTGAATTTACAATAACAAAATAACTTTATACGCATAGATTCCTTAAAAAATTTCTAAACACTTCGTCGTTTGTTGGAGAACAATAAATTCATATGACTTTCGAAAAATTCGATGTGTGAAAAACTACTCATTTGTATTATCAATGTTATTATACATTCGCATATTTACTCTCTCCCTCTTTAGTAGTTTCATTAATAATGATAAAATAACGGTTGCACAAACTTTTTTTCAATTCAACATCGTTGAAGGCTAACTCGAAAATAAATGTACTGTCAGTTATATTGAATGTATGAAACAAGTGCAGCTTTTGTTAACATATATTGATTGTCTAATGAATTCTTTAAATATCGCGATAAACCTTTTAATTTATACTCTAGAAATTTTCACTTTTACTTTTAATTTTTACAGATTGCTAGTATATGTTTGTAGGAAACTTTAGACATGCGTATAATATAGCTCCTGTATCATAAAAACAGTGATTAAAAACCTGAATTCGTATCACCTTTATGAAGTTAACTAGCTCGGTAAATGCTCATGATCTTGAACTTCTATAGTAGGCAGTCTCTTTTACTTTCTAAAATATTCGGGAAGATATACAGGGTGTCCCACGCAACACTCGATTTTTCAAGAATTTACGATAATCTGACAAAAAAAATATTTTAAACAAAATTTGATCAGTTCGCAATTATCTATAGATTGCAATAAAAAAAGTTCGAAATTTTTCTTCTTTTTTTAGTATTGTCAAAGGGATTTTTCTAAATGGTACTTTGTATTTTTGACTTAACAGTATTATAGCCCGTATCAAGACGAATTCAACGACCTAGTATACCATGACCTATGGATAACTTTGAAGTGCCATTTTAAAAAATAAAGGTGGCCATGACAATAGTAAAAAGAAAAATTTTCGAACTATTTTTGTTGCAACATATATAGCCAATCGAAATCTGATGAAATTTGAATAAAAAAATGGTTTTGTCAGATTATGGCAAGTATGTTCTTGAAAAATCGTGAAAAGTGTTACATGGGACACCCTGTATTTGATACGGGCGCGTAGAGTAGACACGCTTGATTCAAATAAGCGATGCTGTATAGCATAACAAACAGCAGCAGTATAGCTTAATAAACATCAAAGTAGGGAAAGTAGATCGTGGAAAAGGAGCCGGAAGCGTGTAAGCCGATATAAGCTGACAGCTATCATTACTATTAGACGGCGTCTCTTCGTTCGTTTTCGCATTTTCCTTGAAATATCTGTCATTAGTTCGCGTAACCGGCTACGTCTGGAGGGATAATGGTGTAGACCTGAGTTTCGTGGCACGAAAGACGTCGACAGGGTCTGTTAGGGGTGTCTAGAGGGGTACCGAGGTCCCCGAAGGGTGACGGAGTTTAAAGGAAAGCTTGACTGCCGAACGACTAATAAGATTACCTTCCGCCTAATCATTCTCGCTCCCGTGAGCTCCATCCACCACTTACGACTCCCTCTCGCGCCGTCCGACGACGCCCCCTCCGTGGCAGCCGCTTGTATTCGCGACGGATAATTTTCCGGGGCGACACCTAATTATCAAGAAATTCTGCGGTAAGCGTGTCTACGGGGCTTCTCGCGTGAACGCGCGTTTTCGAGACAGACAGCTGGATAAGTGCGCGGGGTAAATAGATGGATTAACTACGCGATGCGCAGCCGGGAGCGGCGAAACAGTTTTGTACACTCCAACCAGCTCCCGAGCTTTTCAAGTTATAATGCAACGCGCGGGAAAGACGCTGCTGCGCTCTCGCTCTGCCTGGCTGCTGTTTGCTGGTTTCTGGCGGATTACTCGTGTCACGGCCGAAGGAAAATTGACTGCCACAACTGGGAAATAAATTTCCCGTGAAATTGGTTCCCGCGATTACAGAGTCGCTCGAGGAATCCGGCCTGCTTTAATTTTTACTCTGCTGGAATCCTTTGGTTCGTCATGTCGTTTGATCAGTCGCCCTCTCACGCAGCCAATCTAGGTAATAATTCCGTGCTACTTCAACTGCTTAATTTCGAATAGTGTGGTAAAAGTTTATGGACAACTATGAATAATTAAAATCTTTAGGAGAGAACCATAAGGATGTTTTTTTTAAATATTGTTCATCTATTATTTAGTAAACTAACTCTTCAGGAAAAAATCAAAAAGTCTCAACTCGTTTGGTACAGTTTTAAGAAAAATTTTGCATTTATGATATGGGAATTGAATTTGTAAGTCTAAATACGATGAACACAGAGTGCATTCCCCACTACATTTCAAACGAGTAAAAAATAAATATTTAACCCCTCGCGATTCTCCACACGCGGCCCGTAGAAGAAGCAAGTGAAAAAGGGGTGATGCTGATACAAAATTCGTTTACAAATCCGATGATTGAAGAGAAAGCTTGTATCTACACGGAGGCGCACGGCGCGGATACCCGTTTTTCATTATTCCGCATTTATCGAGTGACACGTGACTGAGGTATCTTGGTGTATAAAGAGGCGTGCCCATCCGCATGACGAGAGCCACCGGAAAATTCGTTGGCTCGAGGCTAGAATATAATCGCGGGGATATATCCGTAGACGGGACGGAACGAGGGTCAGGGTAATTCGTGTTTCTCCGCGAACCGAAGGAAAATGTGCGCAAGCTTGAAATTAGAATGTGAGAAAACGAATTTCCAGGATTCCGCGATATTGCTCTGCGCTGTTGAGGTTGCCTCAAAGACTATTTGTTAGAAATATATCCTGTCGTGATTTCAATTTAATGGACACTTGGAAACATCAACAATATTTCATATACAAACTACCCTCGCTATAATCATTCCGAATTATTTGAATTAAAATCTCAATCTATCTCGCAATGTTCAGAATATGATTCAGAACGAGGACACTTGTTTGAACTGCTCCTCAATCGTAAATACTACCCTCCCTAAATTATTAATTTTTTTTCTAAGCGTGCGAGACATTCCAGTGCTAATATTTATTTTTAACCTCATCATATTTTTAACATATTAATTTAACTTTATATAACGGTATATACTTCATTATTATTTGTTAAGTGTTATACTAATGTATGCTGTATAAACCACATACACAAACATGGTTTACGGCATCAATAAATGAATAAATAAATAATCAGAGCAATATTTTAGAATTTAGAATTAATGGAAGTATACGACAATGTTGGTATATTTCACAGCAATTATAGTTTGATCTACGTATTTCAGAGATCAATATTAATCTTCCTTTGGTTGATAAACTCCGAATTTATAAGTCAGAAATACTGTAAAAAATATAATTAATTGTATTATTTCTTTTTTATGTCAGTTACATATTAAAAAGAAGAAATGAATGTCCATCTAACTTCTGTATTTTTGAATCGCTAATTACACGATCAAACTAATAAAAACAACATATAGGTTAATGTCGAATCATGAATAAATTATACCACTTTATGCAGCCTACTTAATCGAAGATAAGACTTAATTATTCTACCATAAACGAATCATACGTTACTGTTTTTAACGCGAAAATGCTTGCTCTGGTAAATAAAACATGGCAGAGGAAAGAAGTATATCTTGCTGACAAGTCGTATAAAACGAATCTGTCTCATTTCTTTGCGCTCGGTTTCTATTCGGGTTGCGATGGAAGAGAAACCGAGAATGTCGTGAGCAAAAGGCGATCTCGAGATCGATGCGATTGGACGCTTACCTTGTAGATCTCATCTACGAGCCTAGTGAGTTCTTCGGTCTCCATGGTGTACCCCTTCGGTGTCTGAAAGCTGCACTTTAACCGACTTTACGAGATGCTCATATTTTTCCGACCTTCCGAAACCGGATCTCTCGTAGCCGCTCCACTTTCGCGAAGTCGATCGTTTTCAGAACGGAAGCCGATAACCTTTCCTTCTGAAAGCTGCTAGATTCACCACCACCGCACCTGAAATTAAAGATGGAAATTCGTTTAGCAATAACGCCTCCGGTGGTGATTGAGTGATCCGGGACACGGTACCCTTGCGACATTCACGGAGGGGCAAATCGCGTTTTGAAACTCAACCAGTGATGAGATGTTAGCAAGCGCGGCCATTTTAACACCACTAAAGACAAATTCTGAATAAAATAAAATGCTTTGAGCATCATGCTAAATTTTTAATACTTCTTATAATTTGTTTGTGAAAAATAAAAATGTAACATGTTTGTATATATTTAAGTCAAACTCTGAATAAAATAAGATGCTTTGAGCACCACGCTAAATTTTTAATAATTCTTATAATTTGTTTGTGAAAAATAAAAATGTAACATGTTTGTATATATTCACACATGTTTGGAGTCTCCTTGTCCGGAACCGGAACGGAGATTGTTTTAGTACTTTCCCTCCATTTACCACTACCCCACTACTTTTTTCTCACAATATAGATTGGGCGCGCATGTGCGAGAAAACATGGCGACATTTCAATACTAAACACGACTGCCTTCAATTTTTTCAGGCATTTTGAACGATAGCTTTCGTAATTAGTCCGACGTTTAGCAATGCAAATTACAGTAGAATCGAGCAATTTGAATGATTCCATAGAATATAACAGCAATTTGCGGTAAACCATTATCGTAAATGAATAAGCCAGTTAATTATTCACAAATTAATTTGAAGTACGCATTCATCTGTTTGCGAGGCAGTACTTGATCGAGAATAAGCGTCTTTATGCGTATTTAAATGAGAACAATGAATCTTCAAACGTCAAAAACATGAAAATTTGACGAGAAAAAGTTATATGAAAAACATAACGTAGAATATGTGCATGATATCACTTGTATATTTACGATAGTAGATCAATCGTTACTACATATAAGGAATTACTTCTTTAATAGCTTCGACATTGTAAGATATGTAATGTAAAAGTGAACTAATTGATTAATACTGGTTTAATAATAAAAAGGTAATGAATCATAAATGCAGCACTTGTGATTGTTGACACCGCGATTCTTACCTCAGTGCTAACCTCAGCGCTGCCAACTCTCGCACTCGACCAAGTACAAACTCGTTCGCACCAACTAATTCATACCTACTTCGCCGATACGAACAACTCAACATGTAAATTATAAAATTTGTTACACCTGCTTTTGTTGTAACTTATTATTATCAATTGTATGGCAATCTTGCCTCACTTTGAATAATTTTGCCTCTATTACTTAGCACATCTTGAAGTTAGATAACTAAATTACAGGAACTTGCATTTCAAACGAGTCATGTTGATATGTGAGTCATTTTCTCTATTAATAACTCATTCTGAATAGATACCTAATTACAAAGCAATGTCATGCGAGTGACATTAAACGAGACATAAAATCAAAGTAGTCGAGTTATGCAATGAATATTTCTAATAATGCATCACATCAAAGTAACAATTGTTAATAGTAATATTATTACTATTACCTACTGTTTAGTACTAGCTAGTTAATCAAGTAATAATAAAAAATATGAATAGTAATTACTGAGGAAATAAGTATAATTATGTTATCATAAATGCGTAGAACGTTTGCAGCAGCACTTCATCTTAAATTATTTTTTTTCGATTTAGACAAATCCTGGCATTCAATTCAAACCATAACAATATGCTTTGTGATAAAAGAGATATTATAATAAGTGCAACATTCATTCCACTTGTTTCTAACTTCAGCTAAGTAGTAGTTGCGAAGTGTTCATAATAATTTCAACACTGTTTGTACAATAACGCTATGAAAAGTATGCTAACATCATGCACGCCGATGAAACAAACATTTTCGCTAGAATCGTAGTAAAGTTTAAGAGGCTGAACGCAATCCAAATCCCAGATAAGTCCCCGAAATCTGCGAGCGACGATACGGAGTGAGGCCATAGTAGCTTGTCGCCGTGGAAAATGACGATTCGAGCTAGACGGGCGTATTCAAATTAATATAAAGAGGCTTAACAAAGTCGAAGGCAGTTGGCAACCATGCTAATGCATCAAGCTGATATAGCGCTAAGTGAATTTAAGTGCTACTCGTCGGGAGGGGGTTCTCGTAAGGGGCAATGAAAATGTACGAATTATCTGTCTGCAGCGGTGCCAGGCTGGGTGCAATAATTCACGAGTAACCGTCGCATTTAGAATAACAATTTACAAAATCTTGGCCGACGGACTCTACGATGTTTTTATGTTAATGCTATCGCATTAAGATTCTCATCGCGCAATGTGAAGGACTTCCAGCATCTCGTTCTGCGTGCTTAATGAAAACGAGTGCCAAGAACGTCGCACACCGCCGAACGGTCCTTTTTCGTTTCACAAGTTCCAGCCAGTTTTCGCTCCAGTTCCCCTCTCTCCACGCTCGTTGATCCGCATCAAAACGCTTTGTTAATTCCTCGCCTGTTTCAGAACGACGATTCAATGTTAGATCTTGTTCGATACATATGATTGAGTGCACGTTTGTTTTTGAGGGAGAATTTATGTTCCTCCGCAGCGATCAATGCGAATCGCATTATCAAACCCGTGATTAGTGAATCGGGAACACGCATAATACCCAACGCATATCATTATCTCACACTTTCGCGTAATTGCATTAGCAATTCCGGCGGCCGGTCGTGCCGCTGCGGGAAACGAAATTTCGAAAACATGTCCTGACAACCGACAACTTGTATGGCGATCAACAATGTTCTTTTTTATTGCTTTCACACTCGTAAATTTGTACTACACTGCTCCACCTATTACGGCAATTTTTTAAGTAATTGCCCAATTACAATATATACTATGAAACTATAAAATACAAATTTTAAAATAACAGTTTTATTAACGCTACAACTGCCCTGCATTGGTTGTGCCTAATTTATATTGTTTTATAAAATAACAGAATTGCATTTATTGTAGTCTGTCAAATTTGTAGTGTAATCTGCATCTCAACTAATAAATTTTGTTGAAATAATGGAAATGAACATTTTCATTCAGGATATAGACTGACATAATGCAAAATTAAAATTGTTTATATTAGGTGTAATTCTTTCCTCAATAATTTTGTTTAGTTACAAGTAACACAACATTATTTCAAAATTTTTTAAATGTAAATTCACTAAACAGAATTACTTCTCTCTCGTTCACTTCTCCTATTTCTAAGAAGAAGTCAGCTCTAGAGAATATTGATTATGCATAACAGTCCGCAGTCTATTAACGATTACGAAAAATCACGTATTTCAAAAAAGTCTGCGTACTAAAAGAAAGTAGCCTTTCAAAAACTATTCGATCAAGCAGTAATTACGACCCTCGTCCAAGTGCCTACCACGAACGAAGAATTTCGAGAAAAAGAACTTGGTAGCTCGCTTGAAACCGTCCATCATCAAAGTAATTAACAAAATAGTCCGCGGGACTGAAGAAGTTCTCGAGTCTCGGCGGAACACGCGTTCTCATGCAAGCAATTAATTTTCATAACGGTGCAAAACAAATTTCTCCGCGGAACTTCCGCGCATTAGCAATTCATACGAAGAAACATAGTCGGGTTTCATTTAACCAAGAGCAGTGCGGAAAAAAGAATGGCGGCGTGTTCATGGGCCGCGCCGTGCCAGGTGTCCACATGGCACTCTACCCGGTCAGAAAACCGTTTCAAAAGTTTTCCGTTCGTGAAAGCAGAGAGAGGAGAGTGTTTCGAGCAGCCTCGATCCGTTAGCAAAGGCCTCGCGCTTCAACAACCTAACGCTACGTCCACACTGAAGCAACAGAGAACAACTTTGTTGATGTTCTGTGTTGCTTGAAAAAATCGCCAGTTGCTGCGCGGTGTTTCTTCAAGTTACTTTGTATTTTCATTCGAGACGGCTAAAATGATAGAAAAATAGCAAACGCACAGGAACTCGTGGCTAGCTTATGGGTTTCTATGCAGAATACAAATTTTCTGCAAGAAATTGAATTCTCATCAATTGCAAGAATCAGAAACTAAATAATAATTTGCTTTCTGCTTTAATCCCTTGCCTTGCAATATCAAGTCATTGATAACAAAAATGAATAGGTCAAATACAAAACTGGAAAGATATCAGAGGAATTTTAAGGACATATATATATATTATGTTCGACTTTTTAAGATGATTAAAAGTGCAAATGCATTTTCATTTAACTTCTATTTCTTATAATCAACTTGGACAATTTTTATTCTGCATAAAGTTCCACAGCCAATTTAATCACTAGTCAAAATGTAGGCATACGGACAATATTAATTTTCTTTTTCCATTAGGATATTAAAACGACAAAGATGTTCTAATTATTTTCAATGTAAAGATAACCGTACTGCAATGGAGTTAATGATGCCATCAAATTTTTGTTATGTTTTCACCGTTTGAAGCTTCGCCAACTCGTGCTCATTATAAATTCATGAAATCCGATAACTATGCATAACAACAGAGACAAATGTTTATCTACCGTGAATTCTGGTTTACAAATTCCGATTTACACATTATCGACGTTGACACTGAGGCACTCTATTGTGCAATACAATATCTGGAGCAGTAAAGTGGGATAATGATCTCGTTGTCAAGTTAATTGAAGATTATAGAATACAGGAAGATCTACTATTTCTATCTGATTTATATACAATTATGTAAAAAGTTTTAAGTGTCGTCTATCTGTCGATAAGTCATTATTAGACTAGATTTGATACATTTATGATAAAATTCAATATTGAAAATTTAAAACAATAACAACATCAGAAGACATTAAGAACCTGGCCGCTATAATGGTCACCCCGGGCCTCTAAAAAGATTAAGGAGTATTTATATTCCTAAATTCTGTTAATTGTTCTTCTCTCTTAAACTGCACATACCCCAATTTTATAATAACTGCATATCGTTGTTCCTCATTTAGATTTCACTGTTGAGATTTTCGGGCCTAAACCGTGTAGAATTATATTCCCAACATTTCCCAAGCATTGCAGACACCTTCATCAAGGGCTTGGAGACATGTCGATACTGGAATGAACCTTCATGTTTAGCTCCAATATACTGGAGTTGCTTATGTCCCGGTTCATCGCTCACCAATCGAAAGGACATTTCTAATTCATCATCTGACCCAAAGTCACTGACGGTATTCCAATTAGAGTATCACCAGAAGGCATACACCAATGTGTCTTCAACCCCTTGATGAAGCCAATCCCATTGGGACAAAAATTTCAATAAAACAGGGCATTCACCCGAAAGCCTCAATAGTGAGAAACGTGTATGATGCCAGGCCACCGAGACCTCAAATCTCTGATTAGGTTCCTCATTGTCAGTGTGGACATATCCTAATGCTCTCGGCTGCTGGTGTTACTCATAGGTGGAAGGAGGGGTCACGTTTTCCAGGGTACTTTCATTCCGCAAGGACACCCGGTATGTACGTACGCGGTGATCGCGCGGAGGGAGAGAGCAGGGCGGAAAAAGCGGCATAACTTCGCCGTTTTATTTCTCGACGCGGATCTGTGCTAAGCGTGTGTCTACGTAGAGACACGCTTAAGGTGTCACGGATCGACGATCGAGAGTCACTCGCTAGCTCGCTCGCTCGCTCGCACGCTCGCCGTTCAACCTGATTCGAGAGCAGCTCCGGATCGAGAAAACGTGAAAGCATGGCACGGCGGCGGTGGCTGCTGCCGCGAGAGACCCGGCTCGCTGGGAGAATGAAGAAGAAGATTTAATGATCTCTTTCCGTCTCTTCTTTTCCCTTCTTCTTCTCCACCTCCTACTCGGCCCCGCTTCCTCCTCCTCTTTTTCTGTTTATTTTTACAGCTCACGAAACCGGCTCATTGTCGCGTGACTTCTCGCACGAGCGAAGACGAAGAACCGATTACTCGCGGAAGATGAGAAAATTTCTGGATTAATATTCCCGAGTGATCAGGGAAACGCAACGACGATCCCCGCGATAAAATTCCTCCCCGTCCTACTCTTCGCGCCCCTCCCCGTCCCACAACTCTAACCTGTCGATACATTTCCATTTCCCTCGAAACCGTCATAATTATTTCGGTTCTTCCGCGACTCCGCGCGGAGAGGCGTCTATCTCCTTTCTCTTTTATTCGGGTCCCTCGACGGTGAAAAATATTAACCGTGCCGACTTGCTATCCGTCAGCACCACAACTTTGGAGGAAAGATAACCGTACTTGCGGTCGATTTCTCGCCGCGGATCTCTACCGGTAGCAAAGTCGATGGATTCCAATCAATTAGTCGCGGAGTTACTTCCCTGAAGGAATGGTTTATCATTTTATTGAACTTCGGAAGGGTCACTCGCAAATAAAATGTAGATAAAACAAATATGAACAAAACAATTGTTGATAAAGTCACTCACTGTGCAATCAGAGAACGAGCTAGAAAGTGTCAGTCATGAACCGAGAATACGATTGAGAAGCGACAATACAGTAGTATCTCCGTAAGTGTCATGTCACAAATTATCAAAAACAAAATAAAAAATTAGAATAGTTACAATCGACCCCTCAAATTTGGACAGGTAGAGTACAGATCTTCGCGATAGTTTCGGAGGTATTACTGTACACGAACCTCTCCAAAAGTTTTATATATGAAATACGCATTAACCCTTCACTGCATAATTTTTTTAATTGAGATGAAAAAATTGCTAGAAGGTCAATTTTTGTGTTTTATTTAAGGGACAAATATTTTTAAAAAATTAAAACAACATTTTCAGAAAAATCAACATAAATATACGTAGTGGGAAACAACATTCTTAGTTTACTATTTATCCGATTTGTTAACTGTATCAGATATGATGCACTATGCAGTGAAGGATTAAAATACATTCAACATTAACATTACTAGAACACATCTCGTTCGGAGGTTTCTGACAATTAATTCATTAATTAATACTTTAAAGGATCACTGATCAACTGCTACACAAGGATTACACGCATCACTGTACATTGAAAAATAACGCTCTCGTAAAATTCTGTTAATGGTGGAAAATCTGCTTGATGTAGTTTAATTGCGCCAGTCTTTTACAGGATTCAAGTGGAGAAATAATTAATCAATGGGAAAGGGTTGGTGAACCGATATAATTAAAAATGAATAAAGAATAGACCAGGTGTCGGACTCGCCCCGAGTCCATAATTAAATGATTTTCGGAAAACGAAACGAAAGATCCGGTTACCTGGACCACGATGAAAGCACGAGAACTGAATCGTTCTATCGAATATATTGCAATCGCGCAACTCCCCCGTCGCAAAGTGAATTTTGTAGTAACTTTCGAAATGCCGCGATACCCCTCCGAAAGCTTTCAGGTGAATTAAATTCGTTTGAAACGTTTACGATAAAATGTTTCCCTTTAATCTCTCTAATCACATGTGCTAGGCTTGTTCCACGCATGATACAAACTTTCGGAATTTCATTTGCTGCACCAGTCAGGTCTGACGTTTCCTCGTATCAACGGAAACTTGGGATACTTATTCCATTTCCGTCATAGCGGGTAGCACGATACTTAATTATCTAAGCACTATCTAAATAAAATGCAGACGATTTTGAGAAACAATCTTTTCTTTGTCAGTACAAGCTTCATTTAATCTATTAGTCAGACAATTTTTTACCAAAATCGTATATATAATTGTTCCATGAATTATTTGAGCATACAAATATATGAAAAATAATACTACACATGTATTAAAAAAATATGGTATACGAGTTAATAATATTAATAAAATGACGGACTCTTTTATATTATAAAGAAATTTAAAGCATTACTTCTTAATATTTCTAACGATGTTTCGTACATTATGAAAAGACAAACATATCCATGTTAATTAACAATGTTAACATTTTCTTTGCATATGGCGAATTTTATCGTTGCATTTTCCTTAATCGTCAACGTGAGTATGTTTCACGTTATAAATAATTAGAATGGCAGATACTCGATTTGTTTAATCGAATAATTTTTGAGTAGTAATTGAAAGTAGTCGCAGACTGAAATGAAATTTTAAATAATTTATTGCGCTTACTGTGGCATATATTTTATGAACTTTCTTTACCCTGGACGTTTTTCACTCATTTATTTTCGGAGGATATGCATTGAATTTTAAGAATTGAGCAAGTACTACTGCAGGAAGGATAGCTCGCTGATCAATTGACCAGCATGAAGCAAAGTCACGCACGACAAGGAGACAATATAGAGAAGATACAAAAATATACAATACAAAGAAACGTTGAATTCTCGCTTATCGATGCATTTGAGCAACGTCAGCTTGTCAAATTGCTGCATCGGAAGATTTTGATGCACGGAATCAAAAACGAATACTCCAACGACCCTATTCTCTGTTCCACATTTTAAAATCCCGGGTTCAGTTGCAAATTCCATTTTTCATATCTAAATGTTATATTGTGCCAGACTACTTTACATTTAATATTTGCGTACTATACTTTCTTAATTATCAGACTTGCAATTAGTAATTCTCGTTTGCTCTGAAATTTTTATTATTAATCTGGAATATCGTGTCTAGGAACTTAAGAGAATGTTCTATGAGTATATTCAGAACGTACCGTTCTCTTACTATTGATATTACTACAGAATTGCAAGAGCACTGATATCTTGAGTTGTTGGAGTTTCGTCTTATCGAAGTTTTCGAGTAAGAGAAATTCAAGAAACGAACATTAAACTTATCTCTTGATACCTCCTGTATCAAACAAAAGATAATATATTATCTTAATTAGCTACACATTATTTTGTTTGAACAGACAACCAATTTTTCTATTCTAAAAAAGATCGATCAGATGTGTTACACCAAGGTATGCACATATACTGCAATCAATTCGGATTTTTTTAAATTTAAAATTCTGGTTGAAAGAAACAAAAACCTCCACGAATAAAATTGGAAAAAAGGCAGATTTCGGAATTGGAGTTTAAAAGCGACAACAGTTCTGTTTTTACACTATCGGTATATAGATACAAATATTGTTTCTGAATTTTGCATATTTTTTGGCAAAGTTGCGCCGTGCTTATAAAATCCGCTTTTTTCAGCAAATGATTTTTAACTGTTTATTAAAACTGTTTCAAGGAAAATCAATTTGTAAAGATGACTCGAATCAGCATAGGGTAGTACTACTTGCTAGACCATAAAATATAAACACTAAACCTACCACTGTCGGCTAACTGACCGGTCTTACATATTTATTTTTATAATAATTGAAATTTTGAAGTTGCTTACGTAGAAAATGATTCGCTAAATTTCTTCATTGAAGCACATATTGCAATATAAATTACACGAAATCCTAATAGTCTTGATATTATTACGAGCTAAAACATTTTAATACCACTTTCAATACTCGGTAATTTTAGTCGAAATATTATATCAATTTATTGCTAAGTGTGGCATATCGGTTTCGCTATCCCGTAAACGTAAATTTTTACAGTAGGAGTCTTCGTATGCCAGAACAAGAGAAAATAAACAACACGGCGGCATATTTGTGCGTCGGGTGGACGGGTCATTTGCTTAAAATGATTCACCTTCAGCAGAAGCACCGAACGTGCTTACCTTCCATTGCTTTCTTCGTTATGAAATGCATCGATGTTACATCACGAGGTTGGGCGAGCGAATATATTTATCGGAGCGGTCGACAACCCGCGTGCGTCTTCCCGAATCAACACGGTGCGGCTCTCACTTTTCCAGAAGCGCTCCTCGAGCTCCGCGTTGCCCCACCTTTCTCCGGGCCGGGGATAAATTTCTCTTCTCGTCGTTTCATAACGTTAAATAACCAATATCTTTCTCTCGAGGCCGACCTGGCCTCTCTCGCATAGGCGAGCGCAAGAATGCAGTCGCGAGAGGAAAGCGCACTCGAACGGAATAAACCGCGACACCGTTGTGTCTACTCGATCGACGAGGAACGCTCCCTGAAAACGGGTAACGAATGCAAAACCGCAAAACCCCGTAGAAATGAATGAATCAGTCCTCGCCAGCAGCGCCTTGCTGATTCAGACCAGTCATTTTTCCCGACTTTCTAACAAATTGTCCGGTTCGGTGCGCATTCCTTCACGGCTTATTGATCATCGGCCGCTTGTCAGCATCCCGTTGACCTCGCCACTAACTGTCTTCTCTACGAATAATTAGTGACGATTCGCAAAAAAAGAAAATACGTTTGACGTATTCGTAATGCAGGAATTTCTTACGAAACTTCCCCAGACAGATTCTGAAATTCTAATGCTAATTATTAGACTGCTGATCTTTATGCAAAATAATAATTATCTGTATCGATTGCAGGATATAGAAACCGAATTCTATGTTATTTCTTCCCTTGATGATTTTAATAGAGGAGAAATAAGCTATTTACATCTTCAACTTGTCTTTTCAACAATTTTGAATTTTATCTACTCAATTTTTATATAAAAGCATAAAGATTCGCAGTCTAGTAATTATAATAGCCGCAGGATCGCGACCCTTGGTTCCTATAAGCGAAGCGTCCCAGTGGTCCGGTAAACCGATCTCTCAGTCAGTTTATTTAGTTACACATGTCTCCTCTCATATTGGCATTTAATGCATCTACATTACTTTTTAAATGTTTAACAATACCGAAAATGTCCATATTAATAAAATTTAATAAAAATTATAATTGGAACAAGCATTTAAAAATGAATCTTTCGTGAATATGATTTTCGATTGAAAATGTGTACAGTGACTCCCACTAATATTCGAACACTTTTAAAAAGATGATAACTTTTGTAATATTGTACTATACGATTTGAACTTTTTTGGAAAGTTAGAGCGATTAGTTTGCTACAGAATGTGAAAAAAAATTTGTCAAAAATTGAAATTGATCGAAATTGTAGAAAAACTACTAAAAGTTGCATTTTACAACTTTTTTATGTGGGCCTATATTGAAAATTTAAAAACTATGTTTTGTAGATCTGTATCAATTGAACATATTCTGAAAATTTCGTCAAAATTGACGTTGCAATGAGCAACAAAATTTAAGGATAGTAAGAATTGCAGATGTTCACTAAATCTAAGGATTATTAGATCTTTCAATTCCTGTCGTTCTTTCTGCATCAACCGATTTCTATGAAACTTACACAGTGCATATAATTAACACAGATTTACAAAACGTAGTTTTTAAAGTTTCATCATAGGCCCACTTAAAAAATTTGTAAAACGCAACTTTTAATATTTTTTTCTACAATTCCGATCATTTGCAATTTTTGAAAAAATTTCTTTTCTCATGCTGTAGGAAACTAATTGCTCTAGCTTCCCAAAAGAGTACAAATCATATAGTACAATATTAGAAAAGAGTGTCCGAATATTAGTATTTCTTGTTACTGAGATGTAAAGGCTTACACACTTCTACCTTACTTCAACAATGTAAATTTTCAAGATTGTAGATAGTTTTATTAGAATTCGTATGGAATGTGAATGTGATTCCTGTGTATGCTATGCTCTTTACATACAGTAATATTTTTAATGGTTACGATCGGTAGTGAATGGAGGACATGAATGAAGATATCCTTGACGGCTAGGGTGTATATTACAACTACCTAGTTGACTATAAACTGAACGCAGAGTTAATATTCTTGTTTACCGAACAAAAACAATATTCAAGTAGTAAACTTCTAACTGTTCTTTTTACTATTTAATCCTTAAAAGTTAGCGAGCCTATAAACATGATTATTGAATAGCTGCCTGTAGAATGTTCACTGCTTCAATACTGTTTATATTGGCAAAACACAAAAAACTATGCATTTTAATCAAAATTAATAAAATTGTGATTGTATCTTTGCTACAAAGAATTTTTCACAACTAGATAACTTTTTCTTATTTTTATATATACAAAATAACTTGGGGAAATAAATATTTACGCTACCAAAAGCTGATCTTTTGAATTTTTGAATTTGAATCTTGAAACCAATTTAGAAAAAATCAAATTTTTAATCAGTGAGAGCTATTTGAACTAAATATAGAATTTCTCATCTAAATCTTTCGCTTTTTGTGTTCATAAAAAGGGAAAAATATACTAATCAGAAATCTGTTTTGTCAATGACTACTAGATAATAGTTTCAAAAATGTTACTGAATCTTTATTTTAGAAATCGAGGTTCTGCAACCAAACAGATAACCAATCATAGTATTGTATCCCTACCACGAGTTGCAGAACCTTGAACACCTCATGGTGGGAGTCGCTAGTTCGCAACGAACAAGGATTCCGTGCAACTAGCGAGGTTCTACTGTAGTGCATAAAACGACTGCACGTTCGGAGCTACAACTTTAGAAAATTACAATTAAAACTTTGGAAGAGTATTTCAGGTGGCTGGTGGTACCAAAATGCACCTTTTAAAAGAAGTCGAATTTTTCCTTCAACTCCAAAATCAGTCGCTTATTAATACTAAGGATGGAAGCCTCGAGTAAGCCTCAGTGCATCGGCAATCTACCATGGTAGAGCTGTTGCGATTTTACACGACCACATTGATTCATGAAATCCGAGCCAAGGGATGGCCGCATTCCTGGCCGCAGAGAGTGCTGGTCCGATAACTAAAAAGAGGAGTCGTGGAAGCTCGATTATCTTGAATCCCGCGTTTTACGTTCTAATCAAAATGGGAGAAGGGAATTACGCAACGGCAGATATCGCTTTACGATATCCGGTGTCACAACCGAGTGCCGTGATGCAGTAGACAATGGCGCGTGAATTCTGTTTTGCTCGTCGCCTAGTGCATCTCGGAGTCGAAACAGCGACGTCCGTTGCATCTGTATCCGTTACATTCCGTGAGCTTGTAATTCCTGCGGCATTTGTAGAATGCAAACCTGTTGGTTAAACACGAACGAAGCGCGAGCGTGCGCGCGTATGTATGCACGACCTCGAGAACGTAAGCGCGCTGAAAGGCGCGGTGAAATTCTGTGCTCGAAAAAAATTGGAATTTGATCGGGTGTCCGGAGGCAACGTCCGACACCGGCCATAGAAGTAAATTCCGTCGGGAGCACACGGAAACCTCCGACGAAAAATGAAATTACAGGGAATGGCGCCGGGCACGCCGGCAAATAGTTCGCGGGAGTTTCCCGATACCAAGCCACGCGAAAATTAATGGAAAAACTGTTTTCCTCCTGCTTAACTGTGCACTGAACGGAAACTCGAAAACGAAAGCAAAATTCATTAGAGGGACCGACTCGAATTAACTATTGTAAATGTATTTAGAAGCTTACTCCCAGTCGAAAAGTTAAAAATTGATTTTGCATTTTAATACCTTCCCCAGAGATAGCTGTACACTCTAGGACTCTAGTCCTACACCTAATCCTACACTATTTTCAACACTTCCCAGTCGAAGCTATTTTAACTTCAAAATTAAACATTTCCTTTGGTTTAGAATAATTCTTTTCATTTCATTTTTCTTCATTGTATGGATATGAAATTGATACAACGCCTTGTACAATACTTAAATGTTTAGTATTAGATTAGATACCAACATATTTAATAATATAAAGCATTATGCTAAGGGTTAATAGTTCGAGTGTCAGATTATTAATGTGGGCTACAATTATTTGACTTTTTAGTAATGTATTTTAATTACTCATTTGTACAGGTTACTTCTTAAACATTTACTTAATGAGTTTTGTAGGGTCAATATAAGAAATTCAAGACACTTTGAAGGTGTATCCGTTCTACGAACTCAAGCAAACAAATTCAAGAATTTGAAATACTGTAAAGTCTTTATAGGACATACGTACTCAATACTTTAAAAAATCTTTATAATATTTCCTGAAGATATTAACTTTTTACTAATGTTTAAAAGAAAAACGTGAAACAGGGAAATGTGCATTACAAATTACAAAAAGTATTACTAAAACATTATTAAAAAATTATTGTAATATTTCCAAACTCAATATTGTATCCTACTGAATATATAGAGGCTGAAGAACATTAAGCGCGGAAATATACATATAAAGTAACAATAAATATTACTAAAATGCGATGAAATTTACTCGTCATCCGCACGCACCTACCTCATGACCCGTTCGTAATGCGTTGAAGAGATTTAAATTGAAGTTTCGGCTCAAATTTCGCATAGCAAATATCAGAAAATACAGAAATATTCATGAACTGAAAATTGCAGGGCTTAAAACGCGATGTTATCTCTATTTCAAGTTTTATCTGCAATGTTTATACATATCAAGTTTGGTACGGTCTACGTATGCTTCACAGTTGTAGCGTCAGTTTTCTTTCAGCCTTGATCGAGTAAAGTTCGTTTTTGAGAGAAGCGAACAGAACATTCATTTTCGTTGCTTAATTCTTTTGTATTTTCTGAAGCAAACAAATACAAAAATTATGGAAAATCATTGTAATGTTTAGAATGATTCTGCTATTAACAAACGGAGCATTAAAAAATGAATCGAGAGGTTGAAATATGCAGTTTTTAATTTAGACTACATTATAAGAAATTATAATTAATGAATAATGTGGACGAAATTGTAAATTCTATCTTTCAAAATGCAAGATTTAAGACATTAGACTGCATTTAAGAGAACTTATTAAATAACCTAATAAATGTGAAACAAAGAACGCCACCAGAGGATCGTTCGAAAAGTCGGATTCAAGACGAACGTACTCTCTGAAGGAAGATCGGTCGTGGGGACGAGTAGCAATTCCGATGGAACAACCGGCAAAAAAACGATCTGTCCTGAATTAAACATTCCGACGAAATTCCAGCAAATTTTCGACTTGTCCGTAAGAGGGATGGTCGCATTAATAAATAGCAATACCAATTTGTGGAAGGCGAAGGAGAGAATTCGAGGCGTACAGAGGGAACGTCCAATAAATTTTCGAGCAGGGAAAACGATTTCCGTATCAGTGCTAGCAGGCTAGGTGATACTTTCCGCGAGAAACCCGATAAAGCACTTCTTTTCCGTGAGAAAGGCGTACCTTCTGGAATTCAGGACAAATTCCTGGTCGCGTGTTGGCTGGGCAGCTTCTTTTGCCCGTGGTTTCGCCGGTCGACAAAGAAAATCGACGGAATTGAATAAAATACATGGAGAACGGAGGAATCCACCTTCGGATCATCGATGACTTCTTCTATCGACGCCACGACGACGAGAGTAAGCTCTGTAACCTTCAGACGGCGGACCATTCTTATAACTATTATACTTGATCATGTCTGGGACAATTTTCCGTTTTTTTTTTATTAAACTTACCCAGGTCCCAAAAATTGGGTCTATACAGCTGAAACTAAATCGCATTATTTTACATAGTTTGAGTTACAGAATGAAGTAGTTTGGGTTACAGAAGTTACACACTTTTTCAGAGTTTTACAGTTTGTGTATCAATTAGTAGACTGTTTAGCATGTCAGGTTATATAAAAACGTAAAGATACGCAAACACGCCCTGATGTTGGGTTTGGTAAAAATTTTCCGTTTTCTCCTCAATTTTTTAAAATATATTTTCAAAGTTAACTTCTTGTAGATACGTTAATACGTCCATTATTTTTAACGCAGCAGCTGATCATTTGGTTGATGCGCCAGAAACTGCGTAATTTAATATTCTGGGTCAAAATAGATCCAGACTCTGCCGCCGGAGGGTTAACAGATTCTATGCTAATGGTCTAGAATCTAAAGCAGTGGTTCATAACCTTTTTGAAGTCAGGGAACCCGTTTAATTATATGAAAAATTTGCGGAACACCAAAATTTAAATATTTACTTTCAATATTTTGAATGAAATGCTGTATATTTTTTGTATCGTATAAAAGAATATATAGCATTCAATTTAAAAATTGAAGGCCAGCTTCATTTATGAACAAATACACACACGAAAAAAGTATATGTATAATAATCAAGTAATAATATTAATTGTATTCACGAAAAACACTGGGTAGTAGTTGCGTGAACACCCTGTTTCTAAAATTGACTCACTTGTGATCCAGACGATACTGCACAACGCGCTGGTCTAACGGAATTAGGAAATGTAAACGTAAATTTGGTTTTCGATCGTATTACAAAAATTGTTAAAAACGAAACTGAGTTTCAAAATTACAAGTTTCCTTCATGGTGTCTGTCAAGCCACTGTGAACACATGTGAGATCTTCGAGAATCGCAATCAAACGAGAAATCGATAGGCATAGTAAACACACCAAGGAAATTGACGGGTAATTCAAATCAGTAAGCCACCACAATACTCTAACTATCATTTAACATAGAATTTTTAATTAGATTCCTATGTAAATTGAACAAAGAAAAGCAATGACAATATGCAATTCAAATTCTAAATTTGAACGTTAACAAAATCAAGAAATTACTTGTTAGAAAGTGATTCATCATAAAACATTACTATCTCAGTCACGTTGCGTAATAATCATGAATCTTAGGAGTCTCGTATCTAAGATTTACGCTAAGATGTTTAATTATGTGAATCATTTCTAGTAAAATCCTATTGTTTAAATTGTTCTCTCTGTCAATTGCCTTAACCTTTTCAAAATCAAAACGATGTTCAAACTCAATAGATTTTACAAAAATTGTTAAAAACGGAACCGAGTTTCAAAATTACAAGTTTCCTTCATGGTGTCTGTCAAGCCTCTGAGAACACATGTGAAAAGAATTAGGAAATGTCAGGAAAGGGTGATCAAGCGACATAAATGGATCAGCTGATATTGCGTAATTCCATCGTTTGCTTTTAGGAATCTAGTTATCTAGGGGTAGGGGAATTGAATAAAGTACACGAAGCGGGAACGAAGGAATCCATCTCCGGATCATCAATGACTTCTACAGCGACGTTGCTGCGAGAGAAAACTCCGACGGCGAGTTAACAGAAGAGAAGAGAGAAAAAGGCGCAGAAAAAAATGTGGAAGAGAGGTGCGCCCATGGAGAATTATCGGGATTCGTTCGTGAGGTCGCATTCAAATCGGGCCGACGATGGAATGTCGTCCTGCCTCTTCTGTCGTAACAGTTATAAAACGGTCCTGATGTCCTGCAGGCAGTTACACATACACGGCCGAGCGCGAGCGCACACACACAAAGTTGCATACGCGGCTGCGTTACCCCACCGACGCTGACGGTGTCGCTTGTGCACCTGCACCTGCAGCATGGGACCACTGTGTGGGCGCACTTTCCGAAGTTCACCGGTCCCGAGGAATCTTTGATCGCTATTGACCGATGATCCACGAATCGGAAAGCCTTACGGATTTCGATATAACGGTGCACACCTCGAATTCATTCACTGCGTCACTCGCGACTCGTGTCGGAACCAATGATGAGCAAGAAGCATTTTAAAAAATATTCGAATGACAAATATATCAACTTGTACGTTGCTTGTTTCTGAATGCAACATGCACAGTGAACCACAGTAATGCTCTCATAGTAATTAATATCAAATCCTACGATTTGGACATGATTTGTAAGTTCTAACAATTAATTACACTACAAGACGCAAAAAAGAAATTTTGAAAAACTTGAAATTGATCAGAATTACAAAGAAAATACTAGAAGTTGTTTACAACTTTTTTATGGAGGAATATAGATTTGTGTCAATTATACGTATTCTGAAAATTTAATAAAAATCGATTAACGTCGCAATAAGGTACAAACGATTGAGATTGAGATTTTTAGTTTGCATGGAGTTAATGAAGTTTAAAAATAAGAACCGATATTTTCTTAGTTAACATAGAATACTATCTCAAACATTCTATGAGATCTCAAACAAACTCCAGAAGATTAAATAATAAGGTAATAAAAAGGTCAAGGTATTCATCAACCGATTTATGCATTCGATAGAAGTATTTTATACGCATTTACATTAAAAATCTGATGGGCTCGGATAAAGTATTCGTCAGGTGAGACTGCGATTATCATGGCAATTAAAAGCGTAGCTATTCCAAGTTTCTGTTTATTAAAAACTTTCGATCAATTGAGGAACGAGAAACTAACGGGTGGTTTCTAAGCGAGGCATGTTGTGCTATAAAATACAACGGGGTTTTAAATTTGTATTTGACACTTTACCAGGTACTCAACCGGCATTTTTACTGTGTTCATATTTTTGTTTTGTCATTGTTTGTTTATAGATGTTGCTATATCCTATATTATACTAGAATATAATATAACGTACTGGAACATAGTATAATATACTAGAATATATTAGAAGCTACTGGAATATATTCGAATATATTGAGACATGCCATAATATACTATATGAAAAAGATTGGGATAATTTAATTTGTTTAACTTGTTCCAATAAATATGATTGGGAGCAAAGAAGAAAATAAGTCTTCGTTAGTTATCAGAATTATCACAGCAGAGTAATTTCTTCCGAGGAACTTACTTACTTTATTAATAAAATCACATTTCAAACTTTTCAACGATAAACAATTTACACTTGAAAACTATGCTGCAGATAACAGGTACCGCTACGTACAATGTGACTCGAGGAACTTCACTTAAAAACAATTAGAAGTTCAAAGAAGAGGTAACAAAGGCGCTGATGAACCACAGTTAAAGGACACTTCCAAGATAAAAGGATAAGTTTAAAAACAAGTTTTTCCAATGTCCCGCGATTAACTTTGCTCGCACGTCAATTATCTCGCGCATCAAAGTAAAGAACTTTCCTATGATAATAAATTCGAAACTCTGACGGGGTCGGAACAAAATGTGAACACTTCCCGCCGGGAACAAAAGTTCCTGTCACGCCGCACAAAAGAATGTTGTCCGGCTCAATTAAAGCGTTGCCTGGCTCTGAAAAAGGATCGATAAACGCGGTTTCATTTAACGGGTGCATTATCGTTCGGTGTGCAAAGCATAACAGCACCGTGAATACTGTTGCACCATGGGAGGAAAGATCAAGAGGAACGAGCGGAGAATCGGTGGAAAATAGCGTCTAGGGGAAAAACCAAGGAGGGGTAGAGCAAACGGTAACGGAGTTCACGTTGAACCAATAAAATTACACGATCCTTGGTCCCAGGTTTCTCGTTTATCGTGTTTGTTTCAATCCCAGTATGAAAAGATACGACTCAATGTCGCGGAGCCGTTGGAAGGGGGTCTTGAAGCATCAAGTCGTTCCGGGGGCGACCTTTCTTTCAAATTAACATTGGTTGAAAAAAGATTAATGTTTTGTATGTTCTGGGAAATTACTATGGTACAGCCTCGATGGTTGCACGAAACAGGACTAAAAAAGTCGAACCGAAATATTATTGAGAATTTTTGAAGAATCTTAGGAACAGAGGTATACTCAAAAGGGAAACGGTTTAAAGACGTTGAGAATTTGAAAACGTGTGTGAACAAAAAATGAAAATCTATAAATTAAAAAATGATAAAAAATTTATACAGGTTACTCCCGGAAATCTTTTTTATGGGGGCCTACATTGAAAATTTAAAAATCTAAGTCGTACCATCTGATATTAAAAAGGTTATCGCCGTTTTAAAAGTGTTTGAATATTACTGTGCTTCACTGTATGTCTTATAGTTTTGTCGCGGGATGTATGTGGAATTCTCACTTCTCTTACTGACGCGTCCCGCGTGTTTCCCGTAACTGGGCAGCTGTCCCCACCGCGTGATAGCGAAATGCCAGTGACGAGATTCGCATATCGAGAGTGCAATTACCGAGTACTATGTACGGCTTTTAACGTGCGGGATTGCTTTTGGAAAAATCTTGCTCGTTTAAGATAAAATTAGAAACGACCATGTTTCTGGGACGACCTGATATACGCTGTTGCATCCGCATACATGTGCAGGATGCGCTAGAGGAAACGCGACAATTACGTCCGTGTGCAAGAAGCGACGACTTTCTTCGTAATATTTCCAGGGACTTTCTACGAACTGGGAAAAAACAAATACAGGTGACACTAACCGAGACCTAACCTTCGAACAACATGGTACTTCTACTGCTAGGTTCTTCGCGGCATTCACAAATTGCGACGAACTTTTTATAACGGAGCACTTGCATTACACGGTTTATATAAACACTTTTTTCGACAGCTTTTGTAGCGAACTATTAAACGAATTTATTTATTTCTGAGCACAACTAAAATCGTTCTCACTAAAGTTTTAATAGACAAATTCTTGTTTGTTTTATAGGGCATTATAAATTTTGATTGTACAGTTCTTTTAATGTTAAACTATTTGAAGAATATTCTAACCATTGATACAGGAAACGAGATCGTATTTTACATTTCAATTTCTTGATAATTGAAGATTAAAGTGTAAATTTGTCCAGAGATTCGCGGGATAATTATTAGCTTACACTTTGATGCAATGGTCGAGATAGGACGTAACAACATGTTGTGATGTTTTAATATTTTTAACTTTCGATAACAAGAACACTCTCATATTTGCATATACACGATTTTAAATCACGTAGTAATAAACATTTTTTTCCCTAAGAACACTGTAATGTTTTTCCATCTATTATTATTGGACAAATTATGACAAAAATGAGTAGGTGAAATTTTAAAATGATAGAAAGTGTGAAAAAGAATAATTAGGAGTAATTATTAGACTGCGGATTTTTATGCAATTTGCAATTTTTGTGGCCTTTGTAGACCCAAATTAACCTCTTCACTGCGGAATTTAGTTTTTAAAATCATCCACAGACTGCAGAATTAACATCAAGCAATGACGAGTATACACATCGAACGGAGGGAAAATGGTTCTATTATAAATTTTACGAAGAACGAGGAAGAATTACATTTTTATTTCATAAAAAATTGACAATTTATTCTTGAAAAGGTTATCGTTATTGCACCGCAACAGAAATTTGGATTGACGTGTATACACGTCGAACGCAGTTAGCTGGTTAAATTGAAATCGTACTAAATTCTGTCGAATTTTATATTCCAGTATTTTTTGAAAATTTTCAAAAACCATAAATATACAAAGATCCGCAATCCAGTAATGATATGCGTATAATTTTCATCTCATCCGAATCATTGAAGGAATAAATGAATGTCTATTTGGCTAGTGTTTCTTGCAATTGGTACGGAAAATGTTAATTTTGTATATTGATCCGGCAGTGTAGTTATCATGAATTTATTATTGTTCGATAAATGCGATATCTAATTAACTTTTGCAATTTATAATGAAACAGTGGATAGAATGTCTAACATATCTTGATTATCTCATCGGTAACAGTTCCGTTACAGTTTGTATTTGACCAAGCCAAACACTGTCTCCTTCGTATCAATACGATCGGTATTTAATACATTTCTACTAATCACAATCCATTAACGCAATCACGTGAAGCATATTATATGTAATTAAAACAGTCAACTAGTTTGCAATCAATCCATAACTGTTTCAAACGAAACATTATATGTACCGATAATTACCACTATATGTAGAACAGTGAAAAAATCTCCAATTCCAGAAATTGAGTAATTCCAGGATTTTTGCAAATATCTTGTGGACTCGTTTGCAATTATGTGAGAACGAAAATGAATGAACATACTTTTGTACTACTCGCACGAATCACATGTACCTTACGACAGCGAACGACAATGGCAAACCTTTCACATCTCTAAACGCAATTCCAGAACGAAATGGGATAAATATATCTCTCGATTCACCTTTCACCGATCCCTTGATCTAAATTCCAGCTAATGAAACAATGCATCAATTCGACGAAGTAATTAATTCGTGAAAGGGAATGGAAGACAAGATTGTTGATCGCGAGCAGAAACTCGACCTGTCCGATGGAATCGACAAATTTAATAAGCTACATGTAACATTTCCTTTTTTTTTAACAAAACTTGTTTAATGCTTCTGCTTTCTCTAAATTCCACTTACACAGTAGAAAGTGTGTGTGTGTATTCCTTAAAATACTATTAAATTTACGTTGTACGTGCAATTTTTCTAATTACTAATCGATTCACATGAAAAGATTGTAGTACATAAACAAACTTAGTACAATATACTTCTATTCGTGACAGACTTTCTATTACTATGACACCAAACATGACATACTAAAACCGCGATTATCTGAACTAATCAAAGAAATATGAGTGTTCATATAATATGATAACACAACTACCTAATTACATTGATAGATTAAATATTTACCGATGTTTACATGTGAAACACGTATGGAGAATTCAGAAATCATCGGTTCGGATAGTGGAGATTACAGTGAACCGTTAACTGAGGAAACAAACATGCTCGGAATTGTGTCGTGTTTGGCCTCATTCTAATCACAAAAATGTCACGAATGTGTTGATCAAAATTTCATAGGAAAATAATTAAAAAATAAGTGTTACCACACTAATATTGTCTCCCATCCATAAATTTTCCATAAATATCGTGCCCATCACTTTGTGTTGTGAAAGTTCTTTAGGATTATGATATAACAATAGTTAGAGACACACCTCGAAGTGAAAAATTGTTCAATTACCGACGAGTGCCGTACATGTTGTTGCCGGGAAAAAGTTCATTTCAGTTTGGTAGAACGAAGAGGAATGTTGTTGCGGCGTGAACGTAAGAACACCCGAGTAACAAACTCGAGTGTAATTTCCTCGGCGACGGTTTTTCGGTCGCCGTCGACAATTCTCACACACTCGACGCGTCTAAATGCGCGTCTCTCACCGGCATATTATCCCGCGATGAAACGGAAACCGAAAAAAACTAACATTAAGTGACGGATGGTGTAAAATTCCGCGGAAGCTTTTAATTCAGATTACGCATTATCCGGACGCGGCGTTCTACACGTCCGTAGAAGCCGTTTCAATTATACAACCGAACTGGCCGGCGGAAATGAAACAGCTTCGAGTTCATTTCGAATACAAACGCAATTATCATCTGAATTATTCATACTTCTTGTCTCAGCGTTTAGTAGCGTTTTGTTGCTTAACGGTGCTCATGGTAAATAACTTTGACGGAGTAAGTGTTGTCTGTATTGTCCGCGGGTGCAGCTGGCATTGTCGCGAGCGCAACACGCAGACTGCAGTCACGATAATAGACATATTTGTTGCACTTGCGAGTCGATGCGAAAGTAGCAGACAACAATTTAATCCTACGCAGATTGAACGGGTTAGATTAAACAATTTACGGCCCTGCAAATACATTTGGAACCAAGAAAAATTATTATTTATTGGCTTAACCCTTTCGCTACATAGTGTATCATATCCGATGCAGTTAACAAATCTGGTATATAGTAAAGTAAGAATGCTATTCATTTTTTTCTGAACGTACGAGACATTACAGCTCTAATGTTTATTTTTAACTTTCTCAAAAAGATTAGGATTTAGCGTCTACCATTCATATTAGTTTGTTTAACCAAACATGATTTACGGCATCAATAAATAATTAATTAGTAAACTGAGAATGTGTTTTGCTACTACTCTAAATTATTTAATTTTTTTAAATGTTTTTCCCTTAATTCAACACAAAAACTGACCTTCTTTCAATTTCTTCATACCAATTTAAAAAATCATGCAGTGAACGGTTGAATTTTAAAGGTTGTGTAGCATATGCAAAATACATGAACAGTACGTGACCACTAGATACCTGATTTTCGAAAAACTGCGATGATTGTAACAATAAAATTCCACGTGTACTAAAACTTTCTTTTTATCTGTGACACTCTGAACGATGAAGAACTTTTAATGACTATAGCCAATAAACAATAGTGCAAATTAACTGAATATAACTAGTGGCCTCTTGAAGTAAACAAATAAATCATTAAGACACATATGAAATTTACCTCAGAGTTTCTTGTCGCACATCGAAAGCAAATGTTTTTAAAATTGTAAGTGCGCAACAATTCCGCATATTTATCGAGAGAATGGTTGCGACCATAACGAAGCAAAAAGTATTATTGTGACCACAGAAATAAATGAAATACTTTTCGAAGTGTTTCTCATCGATTTTCCGCGACTGGTTTCTATTGTGCCAGGCATACATCTTAACGTGGTGAAAGGAACGTCCAGAGACGATCATTACACGAGAGACTGCACGTTTCTCGAGAAGAAGAAAAAAGTATACGTGCATCGTAAAATCGCAAAAATATTCCCGGAGATTCCGTCAGATCTATTATTAGTTTCTTTTAGCAATTCAGACTGCATTACCGGTCGGTGAAAATATTTAATTGGGACGTATTTTTGCATTGGTTGACTATAATTTCAACCGTCGAGTTTTTTCAAATAAATATTACGGCAGTTGAACTGCAGGTCACCCACGCGCGCATCGGTAAACACGATCTGATTTATGTCAGCGTGCGTTTCGAATAAATCCAGGATCATGCACGGCCACTCGTCCACTCGAAGCCGCGCCGCATGCCGGCTTAAAAGAGAAAACATTCGATTAGCGTTCCTTTGGAGCCTTTCAACTGCTCGTTTTCGTGTTGGTAAATGACCGTTTCGCGTACCGAAACAAATAGACCACTGAATCAAACACAGAGTCGAGAGCCCTTCAAGGTAAAGGGTCACAGAAATCGTGGCTTTTTACTTCGAACCAATTGAACACGCCGCGCCGCTTCCATGTTAACCCTTTGCACTCGGATGATGACTTGGAGGCGCCAATCAAAATTTGCCATATCATCCAAAAGATTTTATATTGTCAAATTTGTCTATATATGGTTAAAACTTCAAGCGTTGTATGCGAAGACAGGTTCAATTGCATGAACATAATATAAAAATAACTGCATTGAATGAAAGTGTTCTAGGTCGAAAGAAATGTCTTGATTTTGGAATTAAAATTGCTTCGAGTTCAAAAGGTGAATTATTCTATTACATTAACCCTTTACTGCATAGTGTATCATATCTAATACAGTTAACAAATTTGGTATATAGTAAACTAAGAATGTGTTTTCTTACCATGTATATTTATTTTTCTGAAACTATTGTATTAATTTATTAAAAACATTTTTACCTTAAATACAACACTGACATATTTTCAATTTTTTCATCGTAATCTATAAACTCTTGTAGAAATTTTGTTCGTTCATTTCTCATGATATCGAAACTGTTG
Organism: Lasioglossum vierecki; assembly: GCA_028455595.1. Taxonomy (NCBI): domain Eukaryota; kingdom Metazoa; phylum Arthropoda; class Insecta; order Hymenoptera; family Halictidae; genus Lasioglossum; species Lasioglossum vierecki. The sequence goes on along the minus strand of CM052337.1, from coordinate 4,180,078 downwards.
CAGAAACGTAATCTAATAATTTCGATTGGTATTATAACGTGAAAAAAGATTTTTAATCTTACTTTTCATACGATATAATTATTGAACGTAGGCTTCCAGTAAATAAATTGTGACAATCAGCTTGTAAACCTACTACTCTCGATACTAAATGATATCAAATTTCAATTTTGAAAATAAATTCTGAATTTCACAAATAAATGAGTCTTGTATGTGACAAATTAATCTATCGTCTTTAGATGATAATATCACAAACTTTTATTTGAAACCAAACATTTGGACTAGTTTTGCTCATACATGTTAAAATACGTAACATCGTTAAAATTTTATTTACAATTGAACTATGAATATTATGTACTGATAACAGAAATCATTTAATGAAATACAAAACTACTGTTTCATTATATCCAACGTAATAGAATAATTAAAACTTGATTTCTATCTGCACTTCCCACCTTCTAGTTGAAATTAATATACAACCTATTCATTTTTCGCAATGTCTATAAATTTAGTGGTCTACTTAAAATAAATAGAAAGTTGAAATAAAAAATATTTAATGTAAAATGGATTGAATAAAAATTTCGTAATATTATGTATATAATCACATTCTATATAGAGTGTCGAATATATGTATAATCAAAGAAAGTTCGAGACAGAAGATGGAGTCACCCATTTATTAATGGAGTGACCTTGAGCGACCTTGAAGAACATGATGGTGGTCTGGGAGTGTTCAAAAGATTCCCAGCTGTTAGGAAGTCGTGTTCATTACGTAATAATCTCCTTGACATACTTATCTCAGGCCCGAAATCTTTCTTCGTGTATGTAACAGCTTACGCGATACTTCCCAGTCATTAGCAAATCGTTGATATTTATACGCGTCGAAATTTTCACGCATAAATTTGCAGCAACTGGTATCGAATAAAATGTAATTTCCTTTGCGAATAAACCCAACGAATACAAAGCAAAGCGAGGCTGTATTAAAACGAATTGAAATCTTCGTAGCTTACAGAATTTTTTTACAGATTTTTACGCGATACACACAAACGCGCAAAGCACCGCGGGCTATCAGTTGAAACGAAACGTTTTATGCAGATAATTACATTCGATCCTCAATGGTGCTGAATTATATAAATAAGCTGTATCAAGGGAAACGTGTTTCAGACGCCGGGAAAGTTGGAACGAGAAAAAACGTGGCCCATCATTTCCATCCTCATTAATCGTCGATTAGAAACAAAGCAGTGCCGGCTTAAAAGAGGAAATTACGATTCTCGAGACGATAAAACACTGCGCAATGAGAACGAATATTCACTCTGATTAAGGGAAGGAAATTACGATCGTGAGAGGACGAAAATAGTCCGGGGACCGAGTGCGTACCGAGTATGACTTGGCTGGATATTGTTTTGTAGCTCTTACAGACATGTGCGAATGTATCCGCGACAATGTACAAAAACATTGAATACTTCGGCGAGTCAGGAAAGATTGAGAAACCTTTCACTCGAGCACAATCGATCACTTTATTAATTGCAGATAAGGAAACAATAAGTAAACGACGCGATGCAATCGACCAAAGAAACAAAAGACAAAAATGTAATGTTACAACGACAATAACAATCAATTTTGTACGAATCAACGTAAACAGTCGCGTTTGATGTCGATTAATCCTAGGTGAATGGACGATTTTTATAGTTAGAAGTATGTATTAGGGTACAATCATAAAAACCTAAATATTTATCTTTATTTCTACATCACCGACGGATTACCGTAAAAAGTTGCATTACAGGATGATACATGTTAAACCATGTAAAACTTATAATTTGTTTGTGTTTGTATTTAAAGGGTTAACCCTTCGCTGCATAGTGTATCATATCTGATACAGTTAACAAATCTGGTATATCATAAACTAAGAATGTGTTTTATTACTGTTTATTTTTCTGAAAATGTTTTAATTTTTTCTTAATGTTATTTTTTTATTTATTTATTTTATGTTGCTTTAACATCAAAGGTCATTAGTTTTTCTTCATTAAATTTTCTTGCAATATTTTATACATCTTAGTATCTTTGATATATTGGGCAAGACCGACAATGTGTTCCTCAGAACCTAACAGAATGGGTAAGGAATCCAGGCAGTTTAGCATTTTTCCTTTCATTTTCATATTTTTTGCATCCAGTATAAGGTGATTTATATTAACTGGTACTTTACATATATCGCAGATCGTGTTTTCTTTTTTACTCAACAAAAATGAATAGGTTACTTCTGAGTGCCCAATTTTGATTCTAGAAATTGACGTTTGAATTTGACGATCTATTGGAGCTGGAAACTTTTGCCACTCAAATTCCGCTCCTTCGTTATGGTACTTTTGTGCATAAATTCTTTTAATATTATCAGTTACATGTTTCCTGAATATTTCACTTATATGGTTTTTGAGGTCATTTAGCTTAATGTTTTACCCCTAAATAAAACACGAAAACTGACCTTCTTTCAATGTTTTCATCCCAATTAAAAAAATCATGCAGTGAAGGGTTAAAAAGGGAATATGTAGTCGTTGTTTACAAACGTTCCAAGCGTAGAATTGAGAAGTCGACTCGTCGTTTCCCGATACAAGATTTTTATGTGCGATCGTATTTTCCAGAAACAATCTTGATTATCGTTTCACCATCGGTCATTCGTACCGTAAACGCTCATTTTCGCGACAAAAGCATCGTGTACCAGACAACAAAAGCGTCTCGCTTCCTATCGTATTATCGTTCCGGGCCGGCCGTCTTCCTTGTTTCTGCTAATTAAAGCCTTTTAATTGCCGGTAAGACCGTACAGAAGTATCATTCCTGTTTCCTGACCTCCTCTGTTTGCCTTTGTTTTCAGGGTAGACTGAGTTAGGGACAAATTGACCCGTTTCGGATGAACGAAAAGAAATATTCGCTCGTCGTCGACGCAGTCGTCGACTACTTCGACGAAAAGATTAAAACGAGAAAAATAGAGACGAGGCGGCGGCTCTGTACACTGGACACACGAGATGCTCTAATGGCAATTAACTGTTCCCCCAACAGTAGTCTCTACGCTCTTCAAAGTCCGCTGTTTTGATCTCGTTGCCGGAAGTTTATCAACCTTCGTGTTACTACTTCAGCATCTTCCACAAACTTTAAGTGAAAGTGCTATTTCTTTGAAGTTTCACGAACGAAGACTTTCCTGGCTAACTTTCTTAACGTATTACGGCCGGAAGTCGAGATATTTCGCTTTTTCTGCGCCGTTCTAGTACGCGAAAAAATCTATACCTAATTGATGTATCTTTCCAGTGGATAGCTTCTAAATTATTCTTAAAATTACATATTCATACTCGTTTATCGCGGATTAATTATAGTTTTGAGAAACTTGGCAATATTAATTAATACATTAAAAGATGATTTATTCTAAATCTATAAAAGATTGTACCCTCCATCCTCATCAGAAAATAATATAATCTTAGCGAATAGTATTCCATCCAACAACAATTATTATAATTAAACTGCATCTTTTTATGTAAAATGAAAATTGTCTGTAATTATTACTATTTTTCTAAACGGTATAATCACCTCGAGTCAATTCCACCAGCAGTTACTAGACTTCGGATCTTTATGCATTTATAGGAAAATTGAGTAGATGAAATTCAAAATTGTTGCATAATTAAATTAAAAACATTAAGGGAAGAAATAAAATTCAATTTGGTTTCTACCTCTTGCAATCGATGGAGACAACTTTTATTTCGCATAAAGATCCGCAGTCTCTCTATCGATTACCTTATGTAGACATACATTAAATAAAAACTTGTTTCATCTTCTAAGAAATTATGCATGATAAACGAGTTCTAATCACTGTGACTGTCAAATGAATCGTAGTGTAAGAAGTACTCTTAACACTTGAGTGGTGACTCCGGGTCACAATTAAAATTTGTATTATATCAATTTCATATCTATAAAAAGAAAAAATCGTACAGAATGGAATTATCCTATTTCGAAAAAATGTTTAATTATCAAATCAAAATTGCTCCGAGTACAAAAGGTAAATAATTAAATTTAATACCATTGAATGACAAAGATTCAGAAAAATTGTGAAAATGGATGTTCACTATTTATTCAATCTTCTCTACTTTTTATTCTACGGAAGTCAATTTGGCAAATGAGCGTACGCCCAAATAATTTGCTAATAAAGAAATTCCATGGAACAAATTGTCGCGAGGTGCAATAGTATGAGTTGAAAGGGATTGGAATAAAATTCCTAGGTACACTTGTTCGACCAGGCCCGAAGGAAAGCACAGGTGCATGGTTTTAAGTTAAGAAGCGGTAGCAAAAGAGCGTCGTCCCTCTGGCCACGGCGATAATTTCTAGTTAAGACGTCATCGGTTAAAACGCCGCTACTTATTTACAGCGAAACGTAATATTCCAGCAGCGGTTTATTTGCATAATCAAAAAAGTGCGCGACGAGGAAAGCCTTCAAAAGACGCTCCCTAAATAGGAGAAGCAATCTCCTGTGGGTCGCCTCCAATGCTACGTTATTAACGCAGCACCGTCTCACCCTCCGGCGATGCTACATTCTTTAAGATTTAAAAACGCCCAGGGACGTTTCTCCGCGAATGAACCTCGAACGCCCAATTGCAATACAACGGCACTTATCCGAAAACGTTTAGAATTCATTTAATTAAATTTCTGAGCCCGTCGAGATGCAACCACGAGACGCTTCTCGGCTCTCGGTTTCTTAACAAGTTATATCTTTGAAGATGCTAATACCAGATTTTGCTGGATACGTAAATATGCATCTTCCTTTTGAACGTTCTTTCAGTGTTCAAATTATTTAGCGTACGATTTCACGCCCCTCCATTCTTACAAATTTAAAATATCCAGTAAGATCATATTTTACAAATGTAGTTGAACGTGTACCCTTTTAATCTTAAAACGTTGGATTGAAAATAAAGAAAATGAAAAAATGAGTTAATAGAAGTTTAAAAATTAAGATAGAAATAATTATAAAGGCACAATGATTTATATTCCTAGTTGAATGTAGTAATGAGAATGCATCCCTTTTTTATGTAAATTGACCCTTTAAAATATTCTAGTTGAAACAATATTATAGTATAATCAAAGCAACGACTTCTTTAATACGAAAATAGAAAGACGGAAAGAAAGGAATTGAATTACATTCGAAGATCATAAACAATCACTATAGTAAAATATTAATATTGTTATAAACAACATTACAAAACAAGTTATAGTGTGTATCATGCAAAGATAAATGTTCGAACATCCTTAGTAAGCGGCTAAAAATTGAGAATATCTAAGGATTTGTTGATTTTTAAACAATATGTTCCAAGAATTTGATATGCACAACATTCACCCCCATTTAAAATAATTTACAGTTAACTGGCCTAAGCACGTGACCTACTTTCTTAATTTCCACCATTATGTTCGATAAAAGCGGTACAGTATTGCGTACGATAAGTATTATTATAAAATATTTTGGAAACGAATACTGTATTAAAAGAAAATACGTGAACAGTCGAAATTCATTAAAACCCGCTTAATTAAATTTCACGGGTAATTAAAACGGCGATCAGAAATACCTTCATGGCATAATCCTCTAAAAAGAAAATTCTCCGCAATTTCGTTTCTACCGCAAAATAATAATCGAAAATTCATTTTCCGCGACGAATTAAATTGTTAAGCCTACCCGTTCCGCCGTTCGTTAAACGAGATTACGCTTTATTTTTAGCATCAGCCTCGAGCAACGAAACATAATTCATTGATTATTCAACGTTCATAATTAATCCTGCCTCGGCTGTTCCGAATTTAAACAATTCTTCTAATTCCGGTTCGGCGTATGCGCGGAAGCGTTCTCCCGAATTAACGTTGTTTAAACAACATTGAATACCTCGGATTTCGGGGTGAGAGAGAGAGAGAGGTCGCGCGCTCGATCCGCCGTTCTTCGTTCCATTTAATTCGAAGTAGCCGTGAAGTTCATAGAGCACGGGACATACACGGTGACCGGTGACAGTTAGTACAACAGCAAAAGAGACGATTTTACATAAAAAAAAGTAAGATGAAAAGATTTTATGCATTTATGGCGAAAATGAGAAGAGTATATAAGAACATTAGAAGAAAATATAAAAGGAATTAAATCACCCATTTCAAATTTTTATTTGACAATTATTGAAATTGTAAATGTGTTTTCATGGAAATTTATTGAATATATTTTGTGACTCGATATATTATAGTAAAAACGCACAGAATATAAAAAAATTTAATTTTGATATTTTTATAATACTATACACATCAGTTTTTTTATGGTCGGTAAGTTTAGTGTTAAGAAAGAAAATAAACTACTTCACTCCAGTGTGTTGCAGTTCAAGTAGGCATTTTATATTTTGTATAAAGATCTAATGTCTAGCTATATTTATATATTTTACTTAACAACTTATCCTTATACATCAGGCTTGTGCGAGAACCCGAAATCTCGGGAAACCCGACGCTCAGGACGGGTCGGGAAATCTCGGCCGAGACGGGTCGGGTTCCCGAAAGTGCGATACGTTTCGGGTTCCCGAAATTCTTCGGGACCCCGAAACTCTTTCGGGGCCTCGAAACCGTTCGGGATCCCGAAACTCTTCGGGATTCCGAAGCGTTTACAGGTCTTACTCGCCTAAGGCTCTTCGAAACGTGATCCTAAGGGGGAGAGAGCACTACATGTTACCACTGCTCGACTTTAGTTTCTTAGATATTTGCAAAACATTGATAGAATGTCTATAGCAAACTCCGCCTTTTCTCGGTGTGGTGTCAGGGACGGGGCTTCGCTCTAAAACACTTGTATGAATTCACTGTAACAGGTGTCCGTAGTTTTTTACGAATATATAAAAAAAATTAAGGCCGAGCAGCGGTAACATTTCAAAATCATGAAAAGACTCGAATAAAAAAATTTTACTGTAGACTTTCAGCTTATTTTTTCATGTAGAATCACCCCCGTTCCGATAGTACCGTCAATAATTGATCGCCCTGTATATCCAGTGCAAGAAAAAGAGTAGCTGGATATATCACGGGCTCGCATTGTGAGTAGACAGAAATTGAGTTTCGGCTTCTGCGCTCTCCCCGATAAGAAGCTCTTTTCGATTAACCAGGAAACACGAAAAGTTTCCGCGAAATCCACTCGGTTGTTCTCCTTTTATCTCGGGCTATCAATCATTCCCGCCAACTTACGTGTCCCGTGTTTTCTCCCCGGACACGAAGAAAGATGAAAACTAAACATTTACTTTCGGCACACGCGAGAGAGAAGCACACCGGCGCTGCGCGCGGAGAGAGAAAGCGCGAGAGAAAACTTTTCGAAGTTCCAATGTCCGTAAACGTGAGATTTACCAAGTTACTCGTCGGATACGTATTCCTCGTTAAGACCTTAATTCATCACTCAACTTCGGACAACACCGGTTCGCGTGGACACAACGCTACACGTTGACAGAAATCTCCAATCCTGATGAATGCGGACTTAATTACACAAGATTCTTTCTGCGAGTGACGAATTGTGCACGTTCGTTGTCGGTTATTATTTCCTTTTTATATAAAATCTATCCAGTCGTACCTGCTACAGTAGTTCTTGACGTTTTCGAAAAGTCATGGAACACTTTTGATTATATGAAAAATTGAATTAACTTCCGAAAGTGACAACATTCCGATTTTGCTGAAATTTTGTATTGTATAGCTTCTTTTTATCTAGTACATAAGAGAAAATATTAATTCTACAGAAAAAGTTCTGCAACAAAAAATGAAGCTTGTAAAAAGTTTCGTGGTCGCTCGTTTTTCTGTAACAAAATATAAATAAATGATATTCATTTTTATATAATAAACGTAGAATTACTAGCACCGAAACACAATGGATAGGTTTACGTAAAAAATGTATAGAACCTTTTTCGTAGAGCTTTTTATGAGCTTTATTTTTTGTTTGAAACTTTTTCCTCTGAAATCAATATTTTCGAAAATATTTAGTAAAAATTGTCAAAACTTTGAAGGGGGCTGGGGGCAAACGAGGCTTTGTCACCGAAAATCCTATTAGGAACTTTCTTCTTTAATAAAGGATAAGCTTTGGCAAAAATTTCAGCAAAATCGGAGGATTGCCGCTTTCGGAAGTGCTCTCGAAAAATTTTTGGAACACCAAAATTAGTAATCGATGAGTATACTATTCTCCATCAACACAATTTGTGTGGACTGATCGTATCATTTTAAAGACAATATAAAATTGGATATAATATATGGCAAAAAATACGGATATTTAGCGAAAAAGTATAAATATTAATATTTTCCGTACATTACAAATACGAGCGATGCGCGTTCAGTGTTCCATAGAAATTAATTGAATCGGATATAAAATTAACAAGCCTTATCAAAATGCTTCGCTAAGTTTTAATATTGATATGACGTATGAAACAAGTCGACGTTTTATATTTTTTTTCTGGCGAACGCGTTGCAGAACCCCTCGTGATATTGGTAGGGGGGAAAAACTCAGTGACCGAACGCATATTGAACGGTACCAAACGTCAGCTCCAAAACAGAATTTATGTCCCAACGAAGTGACAAATAATTCATGCCCCGCGCCATCCTAGCGTGAAAAACCGAACTCGCATTTAGACCATAATACGTGGTTAAACGCAGAAGATGGATATACCTATGCTTTAACTACAACGCATTGTCATCAGCGATCGTATTGCTTTCGTTTCACTGGGCCGAAGCAGAAAAAAATATACCTCGTCTTTGCTATTGTCTTTTTTCGTAGAAACTATTTTCCGACCAGTTTTTTCACAGAAGACGGAATAAATTTCTAAACACAGCAATCCTTGCACGATAACATTTAGACTGCAATTTTTTGCATTTATCAACAAAATAAGTCGGTGCAATTTGAAACAGTAGACAGATTTAAACAATTTAATAAGATCAATGGAATTAGTTGCAGCTTACGAGCATCCTTGGAAGATGAAAGTTTTTATTTATTATCTTGCAGTTGATGCAAACAATTCTTATTTTGCACAAAGATCAGCAATGAAAATTTCAAACGAGATCTACTAACTATGTATGTAATTAATTTCCTTTAAACTGAAATAGAATTCCGTTATAGAGCTATAGAAAAATATTCTAAATATAATTTCTTCTTCAAGGAAATTATGAAAGATGATCTTATAATCACTGACCGTAAAAGAAATTGTAAAGCGAAGGGTTAAATAACCGTGAACAAAAAATTCTGTAGCATTTTTACTATGCTGTCGGTACAGTTTGATTTGTTTTTCAGATATCTGAGGAAAAAAGATACAGAGCATTCTAGGTCAAGGTACCACGGGAAATAGTCTGTTTAAAATGCACATGGTTCTAGAATTAGTAGAGTACATAAATGGAATTCTATGCCACGTGAATCAGAAATCGCTCTGTTAAAAAATGAGATCTTTGTGTCTAACTGATTGTAAGTGGAACGAAAGAAATTTTGCTATAGAAAAGAGGAATCGTGAAACTCGTAGATTTGCAAGGATTTTGCTGATATTATTTTATACAAATTGCATGGAATGATAAAATACATTTGTTTGAAGCAAAACCGATATTTAAATTTCTCTCAATTGTATATGTTTATTTACGCAAATGGATCCAGCACTGGTTTTAAGAATTTTTGAATGTGTACCCCAATTCTACCTCCATCATTCCACCCCCGTGACTCCAAAACTGCATAATTTTTAATCAAATTAAAAATAGATTTGGATAGGTTGCAAAACCGAAATCATCACTGATTTAGAAAATTTTTTAATAAAATTAAAAATGTATTCGAGGTAGGTCGGATTTTTTTACTTAAGAGACTATTTCTATAATATTCATCATTTTCATTATTTTGAATGGATCACGCTATGATTTTTATTAAAAGAATTACTCTACTTCAAATCATTATTTCTATACTTTAACCAAAAGAGAACACGACGGTACATGATAAAGACAATTGCATCGTATCATACGGTATTTAAGTCAATCACAAATTACTACGTAAACTATATGGTAGATGTAAACAAATTGGTGTGCGGTACAATCATAACACTTCATTATAATTTCGTAAATACCTCTACAAACGTGCGTGTCACTTCGCATAAATTTTGATCACTGTTTTAATTAGCGCCCCCCAAATTGCATAACCAATTAACGAATATACAACGTCATTGTTATTAACAGTCTGTCATTTGTTGAAAATGACAACAAGATTTGACAACATCTACTACAATGTAATCATGCTCTATTGCACTAAAAAAAAATTGGAAGTAAGTATATATAATCACTAAATTGCCATTTTGATACAAGTACTTGTTAAATTGAAGTTAAAATTTGGAATAAATAAAATATTTGGAATAATATTTGGAATAATAAATAAAATGAAACCATAAAGTGTCACACAAAAATCACGAAAACAAACTTTGAACAAATAAAATTAAATCGCCCACTCCATTTATAATTTAATCCCAGACAATAAAAAGCTAAAATGATCTGTATACCCCCCACTTTCCACATACCCGATCACTATACAGTAATTATACATAATCGAACACTACCAGTGTATTACATAAATGATAACACTGTAATCAACCATTACGACAACTCGTTACTAATTACTCGTGAAAAATTCAAGCGACGCGTTACAATTTTTCCAAGTAGAAAAGTAGAAAATGTCCGTTCGAGAAACACCAGTAAAATATACATATACATATGTAGATCGTTGTTAAAGGTGGAGCGCAGTGTATTTGAAAATAAAAGTCGCGCGCTTTCTGTACTCACCTCAGCCGGTGGGCCGAGCCGGGAGCGTTCGGAACAAACTCGGGGAGAACTCGATGAAATTACGGAGCACCAATCAGAGAAACACGTTCGCCGGGAATCCTCGCGCAATTCACTGTCGAACAAGAGATGTTTAATCAACAATCGTCGCACGAAACGATCACGGAGAGAGTCGCTGGTTTTTCACGATCGACACGACCACGACTGAAGGGAACGGGAACAGAGAATACACATACGGGACGACGCGCGCGAAGCGACTGAGCCTGTTCCGAGTGGCGGAGCCGCGGCGAGCCAGCCGAGCGCTGCCGAATCGGACGTGGGGCCGAGCTCGTGCGAGATCGTAAGGATTCAGCCGCGACCACGTTGCAGAACACGCTACTTTACGGGCCCGCGAAATAATCGTGCCAACGACTTCCTCTAGTCAACACGCTCCTTCGCTCCGTCAATTACTACATCGACGCGGCCGTTTCACTTCAATGTGAGTACCCAGTGTGCTTCGATTGTTCTACTACTGTCAGACTTCGACCGCGCGACATCCATGTATGTATTGGATGTTCCGGTTAGTTTCGAGGGCTACAACTATCAGGCTACAACCCTACAGAGAACTACAACTATCGGATGTGAGTTTTGCCGTTTTATTCTTGCTAATTCAATGTTATCGATTCGCAGAACTCGGCATTATTTGGCGAAATAAATATTTCTCGAACACTATTGAATATTTTAGATTTTATTTTACTTAACCCTTCCGAACCGATAGAGGTACGTTTTCGCGCATTAATTTCACATCTATGAATAAAATAAAGATTTAACCCTCATTCGTCCCTCATTTCACGAACTGAATTGAATCTTTCCCTCGATGACACGATATAAAAAACATTTCAATATTTTTTTAGTCGAATTGATGAGTTAACATTTACATCTCAGTTTCAGGAAAATCAAAAAGTGTTTGAGTAAGGTGTCTATATATGTAAAATAGCAAAAGTATGTGTGTATGTACGAAAACATCGATCTGACTCGGTGTCCATCTGAACATTTTGTCCATCTGTGGGGGTTGAAGTTGTCGGAGCACGGTGGTTTTAAATAATCGGCCGGTTTGGAGCTGATCCGTGCGCGTTTTTGTCTGGTATAACAAACCTTTTCAGGTATACCGCCAATGGTTGGGCGCAACCCACCTGGGCGGCCTAGCCATATTGTTAAATATATAACAATAATACCGTTTGTGTTCAAAATCCATCATGTTGCAACAGGACGTACACTATACGTCCTTCAGGTCGGAAGTGTTAAACAAAATAGTACTTTAAATTGGACATAATATTTCGAAAATAAAGTATTTTTACTTTAACAATCTGAACGACAAAATAAAATATTTCTATTTCAACAATTTGAACCACAAAGTAAATATTTCTATTTTAACAATCTGAAACGCGAAATAAAATATTTTACATTTTGTGATTATGATTTAATATTTCTTTACAATAGTTGAAAGAAGAAATGGTACTTAACATAAGAAACTATATCGTTTGCCACATTTTCGTTTTATTTTGTGGTTGACTGCGGTTGTTCGCATATACAACAAGGTGAAACATTCCTTTGCATCTGTATAGGGTGTTCCTTTGAGGAAACGGGCAAAGCACGGAACAGTTGCGATATATTTAAATAATACGTATTTTCATATATTTGTTCATGCATTTGCAATCAGAGCAGGGTAAAATAGCATTTTAAAGAGTCAATAATAAATAATTATATTTATTTTAAAGCACGTGTGCTACTTTGAAAATAAAATATTTACATTTGATGCAATAAGTTTACTTGTGAAATTGTATATCCTATTTAACGTATTATTTTTGAAGCCGAGTAAAATATAAAATATTGAATAGTATTAAATTTTTTCGAGATTATAGAAGAATTCATGATAGAGTCTCTCTCAAAACGCATGTTACTCGATATTTTGTTTACAGTAGTGGGATTATAGTAGCAGAAATGACAATACTGCACTCGTCTTCCAGAAAAATACCAAAGAAATTGTGATCGCAAACACTGCTTCAATGATTACATTCAGTTACTTAAGCTGTTCAGTTTGCCTTAGGCGTGTTTATAGGTTACACTACTCCAAAATGGAATATGTCAACGAGAATTTCGTACTATGTCAACACGTTTGTCCACTAGTATATAGGGCGACTTAGAATTGGTGGTATTAAGCGGGCATATGCAATTCCATGTGCAAGAAAATAATAAATAGGAATAACATTTTTTCGATTGACGCATCGTTTTCAAGTAGAAATGGTTGGTCATGATCAGACACGCCGCTCAATTCATGAGCACGTGTAACCGCATGAATAAGTTTGGTCGAAGTGAATAAAGTTTAGTGATTTATTTCGGTTTAAATATTGTCTAGAAATGTCATGAAACTTTTAAACATATACTTATTCCGAATTTTTTGTTGATGTGAAAAAATACGTCCTATTGTGTGGTTTAGTATCAGAGTTAGGCAAAAATTTAATTAACGATTGACGAATGAATTTCTACTTCAAGCGTTAATCGCAATTAACAATTAAACTTCTACTTTAGTCGTTATCGTATCAAATGACAACAAAAATGTTTACGTTTAAAAGGATTAAATTTCATATTAAACATAGCTATTCCGTTAATATATTTATTTCCAAGTAAATCACTTTAAACTTTGTTTGTCTTGCCATGTTTACCAAGTTCATTTTAATTTTATATCCTAATAATTATAATTTCATACGTTCTTAGTAATTATTTAAAGATTAAACTACTATGACTTCATTGACAACGAACTCTCAAATATCAAGTTTTCTGTTGCTGCTACTATACCTAATGATTCCATTGGCAATGAGCTCGTAAATATTTAAAAACTTTTCTGCTGCATTTGTTAGTGTAGTTTTACAATTTTTGTAGCTGTGTTTATCGTATTTTAAAACTGAGGTAATGGTTACATCATGCTCGGTGCACTATGTGAATTCTATGGAACTTATGAATCCAACGTGAGCCATATTTAAGTTCCCCATGCTCTATTGACCGGAGATGTCATCGAGTGTATGGAATCACGTCGAAAGGAGAACTGGAATTCATCGGCTCTCGCTGGAATGTGGTAAAGGCCGGAATGAAGGTCATCCAAACGTCTCAACCGGTTATCACAGTCGCCTCCTGGCCGTGTTTCGAATCTAATGGCGTCGGTAAGTTCATGCAAAGCATCGACATTTTTTTGCGATGACTGATCAAACGAAATATTATAGAGAATTTCGCTGGAAATTCTGCACGGGACGAACAACACAAATTCTTTGAATCTCTTATCTCTTAACGGCACCTCATTTGCATTCATTAGCGTACGAGAACTCCTCGACCGTGTGCATAAATTAACACGAACGATTTCGATTTATAATTGCTTGTCCGTTTTATATCCGAATATAATCATCTTTTTATATCTGTTGTTTAAAAGGAAACGCTTCTTCTACGATAAGATTAGTGATTTTTATTTTCTCCCCGACCTTCGAAGTTCGAGGTAACGAAATTTTCACAACTCACCGAGACACTCTTAAAACTTACCAATTTCTCAAATGCGAAAGCTTCGCCGCATTATTGGAAACCCGTTAACCAGATACGATTACAAGTTTCAGCGAAAGTTTCCCAGCAACTGCAATCGAAAAGCAGAAATCGAAGTATTCTACGCCGCTATCGACCCAGTTTTACCTTGAATTATTGAACTGCGTTTCATACTTCTCGTTTCTCAACCACAAACCATATAATTAACTAGTTTCTTTCAGAAAAACGAGATAACTCGTCATGTACGTAACCTTGTTGTATACCTAATGCAAACTTATGTTATTGTGGTATTTATTTTTTAATATTATTACGAGACTGCGGATATTCCATGTTAAATTGTTAGATTTTACAAAAAATTGCTCCATTTTCCCTGAGTTTGGACACTGAACTGTAATTTATTATACACTATGTTTGGCAACTCGTGCAATTTCGTAATAATTTTGAAAAATGTTAAAATAGCAAATCTTAAAAACAGCAATATCTTTTCCGCTGAAAAAAATCAACTTTGGACATTTATAAAGATTCAAGAAGTTAAAATATTTAAAAAATCGTACTCTATATTTTTCTTCAAATTAATACAACAATTTATATCCCAGTCATTTTTACAGCTGGCTGCCAGCTACCAAGGTTCTGCATGGAGTTAGGTAACGTTATACAGCTCACAATTTTGTAATTTCACGTACCAAAAAATTAGGAGAATAATGCTAAAATATTGCTTAAGAGTCCCTAAAAAAGAACTTCATATGCGAAAAAATGTTACTTCGTTTTATTAGGCTTGCAGGATTACCGACCACTTTAAATTGTTGAAATAAAGGATGGACGAGAATTAAATACTGTAAAAGGAAGAGTACAAGCTGGCTGTTGCGTAGCCAGGAGAACAAATATTGGGACGACAAGTCTGTCGTAATTTTTGGGTGAAAGGTTCCTTGAAAAATTGATTTCGATCAATCGATTATGCAAACGAGAGCGCCCGCTATGCGGGGTCGGCTTGAATTGGAACCTCCCTTGCGAATCGGCATGAAAACACTTGGTCGAATACAACGAACTGTCAAGCGAAGCACGTATGTTCCCTAATTACACGCGCGGGACGTGTGCGTACACCATTTCGAACAGGTCCGAGGCCGGCTACATCGGTTCGTTACGCATCGGATCGGGCTACAATTTACGTAGTCGTTCAGCGTGTCCCAACACGCTTGCACGCGTTAATCGTGACTTATTCCAATTCTTCAATTGTCCTCGCGCCAACGCTGCCAAATCTATTTAATCCCCATCCGTCCTCCAGGACTATTCTACTCAAAGGGTCGCTCTTCAAAGAGGGATAATTGGATTTCAAGTTTGGACAATTATGCGTTCCGCAGGACTAAAACACTGTGACTTCCATTCTGACTTACCCAGTAGACAGTTATTAAACGTTTCTACGCATTTTATTCCCCAAATACCCTCCATTTACGCGTTCGAAGATGTTCCTATTGGTAGACTGCGGATCTCTATATATTTGTGAAGAATTTGGTTGGGTAAAAAATAAAACAGTAAATGATTTTAAAAATTCAAGAATGTTGTAACGTGTTGGTTTTAATTTAATAAAGTCGTTAACCCTCGAACGTTCCGTAGGGTGAAAATTCACCCGTTCAGTAGTTTCGCATACTGTAAAATTATTGATGCTTTTATGTCTTCTTCGTGAGATGTATTTTTTTAAAAATTGACGCGAAAAATGGGAGAATTGTTATCCTAATCTGTTTTATGCAGCTATTTTTGAGGAGCGTATAGGGGTTAAGGGATGAAATCAATTTTTATGTTATTCCTGCTTCCTACATATCAGTGCAAAACATTCTTATTTTACTTAAAGATCCGCAGTCTACATATTAATGTATCAAACACCTTGCGAAATATGTAAAGTTCATTGCAAAATTCCATAACAGGAAAGACACAACACATGAATTTCCATCTTAGTATGGAGGGTAACCGAAAGTTTGAAAAGTGAAATGAAACCGTTCAAAGGGGGCAATATGATGATATCAATAGATTTTGTGATAAACAGTTTTTTTAATGGTACATATATATTTATATTTTTAACTGCACAGTGTTGTAGCTGATGTTAAGACGAGTTCAATGATGTGATACACTACAACCTTAACGAGAAAAAATGTTAATGCTTTTTTGAAGAATATACTTTAATTATATCTTTTTTTAACCCAAATAGTATTTCTTTTTAATATAGCACTTAAATCTTAAAAAAATAGACATTAATTTCGTAGTGTTTAAATTGTGGAGCCTTCTTCCTTGAAAAGGATAACGTCATAGTGCTGTAATCTTGTAACGTTTAATAATGCAGAGCTTTAATTGAGTTTTAATAATTAAAATAATGTAGATATTTTCAAATATTTAATTATTTATAATAGTGGAAGAAATTGTATTAGTCAATTCAAAGACCTTTTTTTTCCTTTTTTGTGTTTAAGGGCGGTGGGGAAATGCCCTCTCACAGGTGGTAGCTGGCAGAAAACGGGACTATGTCAGAAACTTCACATATGGCTGCCTATACCCACTAAAACCCCACCGGCCAAGGTTCGTGGACCCGAGGCCTCATAAGCATTCGTATCTAGCGAGAGTTGCACGACTGTTCGTATTACGGCGCGACTCTTTACCGCCAACCTTTTCCACTCTTGTTCTTGTCTATTAACCAATTCAAAGATCTGTTCTGTACGAAAGACAATAGTAATTCCTGCGTTCTTTTTAAACAATATTAAATTGCTTTTAAAACGTAATTAACAAACATCTATTTCGTAGTAACGTTACGTACTAAATGCACAAAATGTACTTCTAAATCTGTAGAGTTCGTAAAGTGAGTTTCCGCTTCAGTTAAAATTGTCCCGAGCAGTACGTAACGGTGGAGCATAAAAATTTTAACGATCAATCGGGGAACGCCGAATCAATCATTTGAAATCACTTTAAAAAATTTACGATAGAAACTTTGACAAATTAGTTCACAAATTAAAAGGTGCTCTAAAACAACCGTCCCCTGGGTGATTAATGACCCTGACGTGCACGCGTGTTTCTCCTGAAAATAGAGCTCGCTTAAAAATTCCGCAGGCGTCACTGGACAAACCATTGCCGGTGGAAAAATGAGTACAGGAATCCGAGTTATGACAGTTTCTAATTGACATGCCGGCCGAGTTACACCGAGCGGCGAGGAAAGTAAGATCGCTCCTAAGAAAGTCGCTACGCAGAAGCGTGATTTTCAGTGCGCGAGTATCACGGTGTTTTCACCTTGACCACTTTCTTCGGTTTCGTTTTATCGACAATTAGATGCACGCGCGGCAAAATAACATGTCCGTCGTTTATGTAACAGATTGACGGCAGACGATCCAAGCCACTCTATAGTGCTCTCTTCATAGTTAACCCGAATATCGATGATCCGTGGAAAATATTACCAGTAAAGTTTCGAATTCACGACGGGCGATCAAGGTCCTGTTTATGAGACGTTTTGAGTAATTGCACGTCCCGTGGAATTAAGAGAA
The DNA here is from genome assembly GCA_028455595.1 of Lasioglossum vierecki. Classification (NCBI taxonomy): domain Eukaryota; kingdom Metazoa; phylum Arthropoda; class Insecta; order Hymenoptera; family Halictidae; genus Lasioglossum; species Lasioglossum vierecki. Next base: position 4,162,205 of record CM052337.1, on the reverse strand, counting down.
TTTACGGAGTCATCCGACGAGATGAGCCGAATTGATGTTACCGGCAACGATGTGAGTTAATCGTAATTTCATCTGATCAAGCTTGATTAAACTTACTTGTATTTGGCCGTACCTAACGATGCTTGTTCGTGATAAATTAGCCGCACACCGTCGAAACTTCTCGCACCTCCCAGAACCGTGTACAGCTTTGATGTAACTGTTACAGACCTCGACGAGATGTATTAATCGCATACATATTTTACCTTCTCTTAGCGGTCAAGTATTCGTGGATTCTGGATCCCCGAGAAAAAAAAATCGTATTTTATGCATTAGTGACAAAAATGGGTGGATGTAATGTATACAGTAAAAACATTATAACAATTTATTAAAATTGTTAAAAATAAGAAGACATTTTTATATAGCTCCTACATCTTGTAAGTGACGAAGAAAATTTTTATTTTGCATAAAGATCCGCAGTTTAGTATACTAGGCCGTTCAACTCGTCTTAACATAAGCAATAATATTATATACTAAAAAATATGTGGTACTTCAGTTTTCATGCACCAAAATTCTTTTTTTAATTGTTTTCTATTGCATTTTGTAGCCGACCAGAAACTAATTAATTTTCCAAAAAGAAAAAATGTTATTTCATCTTATGTTGTAGATGTAACTCTGCTTCGATTTATTTTTTATATACGACATGTGCAATTTGCCTGCCACCGGAACATTTTGTATAGACTTTAACTTAATGGATTTATGGTAATTTCAGCTTTTCGTAACTGTGGTTCGAGCAATTCCCCAGTGAAAGTTGCTGTGCGTAGAAATTTATAATCAACGATTCTTCTGAAATCAGCATTACAGAATGCTCGAGAAGTATAAGTGAACAAATACAATACTACTCTTATTACTTTTCGAAATAGTATCATTTCCTATGAATATGAAACAAGGATAAGGTAGTTCACAATTGCAAAAGATCGCCACGAAGTGAAATTTAATTCATTTAATTTGCAGAGAAAAGTCGTTGGAAATAATGGACACCGTATGTTTAACCTCTCACTGCATGATTTTTTAATTCAGATGAAGAAATTGAAAGAAGATCAGTTTTTGTGTTTTATTTACGGGAAAATATTTTTAAAAATTTAAAAAAACATTTTCAGAAAAATATACATAAATAAACATAGTAAAAAAACACATTCTTAGTTTACTATATACCACATTTGTTGATTGTATCAGATATGATACACTATGCAGCGAAAGGTTAATTGCGATGCGTCTTGTTTCGATTTTAATAAACAGGTATTAAGAATATTTACGGGTTTGAAATAAATTCGTAAAACAAATAAATTCAAGAGCAGGTCCTGCGCTCATAGCTACGATACTTCATTATAAAAATCGTGTTCACGAGATGCGACAGAATAAACCATGATTTTCACAGCTCTTTAAGATCGTCGCGAGCAGCGTCGAGTTGCAATTTACAGAGTCGTTTGCTCCGTTTCAACGAGTTAACGCTGCAGGCGGCGACGCGCGACGCGAGTCGTTCGTGACTCGGTCTGATTAGGCCTGCTTATGCTTCATTAAATTCAGCAATGACTGCTCGAAGCCATATTATGTTAGCCTAAACACACCCCTCCGGAAATGCTGACTTTTCTTGTTCGTTGCCCTTTACACTTCACACGCGCCTTCTTATTGCTCCAGAATGTTTCATTAATGTGATATCATTGAATTGAGGCGTTAATTATAACTGAACGACAGTGTAACCATTAGACATTGTGGATCTTCATGCATTTATGGGTACAAAATATGACAGGATTCAATACACGATTTTTATTTATTTCACACCTCAAAATGTCCACTGGAAATAATATCTTATTTGATTCCACTTTCTTGACATTCGTCTACAATTACAAATTGCATAAACATCCTAATAATCATCGGTTAAAATCCATACACAGATTTCACGAACATATTCAGTACAATTCCGACTGTGTAATAACACTTGTATTTTTATTGTTGACATTATTGAGCCATTTTTGTTTCACACTCACCTGTTAAAACGTTTTACCTTGAAACACGAGCGCAAATCTTAGCACGTCCGTATCACATTCTTCCACGAACAGAATTTTCAACAGTGCCCTCGAAATCTACACTTTCTGCGTGAAACTTTCGCCAATTTATTGCTCGCGTAATTGTGACCGATGAATATCCCAACTTTCTCGGATTTTCGATACTTAACCGAGCGGAAAAAATATTGGCAGTGAAAAACGAGGGAAAATTCGTACCGCAGATCGGTATCTCGAGGATAACTAATGTGTACAGCTATGCTGCATTTCATTGAAATTTATTACCTCGCGATACTTCAATAAACTCTATTGATCAACATCAAGCTTCAATAATGTACCGGGAACACACGTCTCATTAGTAGAATTGAAATTTGTAGAAATATTCGTTTTATTTGCAGCAAGCACGAGTGAAAATGAAAAACGTTAATCTACAGAAACTCCTACAAAATTTGTTGCGTTTGTGAACACGGTAACCATAGTGCAATCGGCAGGTCGAAAAAAGGCGTCCTCTGGAAAGCATTCCGAACTTAGAAATAGCTGACCCGACAGACGTTGTCTTGTCCAAATTTATATAGGTAATGATAATAATAATATAATGTTGATAATGTCGATAATGTAAATTCTTATTCATATATTAATTACTTAAAATCTGCGACGTTCATTTTTTTGTTGTATTGAAATATGATAAAGAAAGCACTTTTAGATTTTCCAATTTTTCTTTCCGTAAAACCTTATTAGGACTATTACGAACATTTAAAAAAATATATGCATAGATAAAAATCGTCTGCATCGATTGCAAGAAATAAAAATTAAATTGAATGTTACTTCCTCCCTTATTGATTTTAATAGTGAGACAGTCATATATTGACATCTGTTTTTAAAATTTTACGACAATTTTGAATTTCATCTACTTAAGTTTGTTATAAATGCATAAAAACCCATAGTTAGTGATCAGTTATGCTCCTAACTGTACATCTTAGAACAATTTTCTTCTTTTGCGATAGATTATCATCATTTTCTAGCTTTCCTTTTTGTTATGAAAAAAAGTAGTAGTGTTCGTTCCTACAAAGATTTCGGCCACCGTACACGTCGTTTCGCATAGTGCGGTAAACACGGTTTCAAATGGCGAAGCAACAACATTCGTCGATATAACGTAAACGCAGTTCGCGAACTATACGTACCTGTTCTCAATGATTATGAGATATGTACGTGCCCAGTGCCGCGATATATTGTGTCAGTAGAGCTTGGTATCAGCTTATCGATCTCTGTTTTATGAGTTTTCATCGATGCACTCGAAACAGCACGACAACTCGGCTAGTTACGGGCGCGCGTACTCGTGCACATTTGTACTTTATTATCATCAGACGGCCTGCATGCATTTGCCAACGTTCGACCATTTCACTTGACATTTTCATTTTTAGTTCTCCTCCGTTCTTTTTTCCGCTCCAGTCGGTTTTATTCTGCCCGAGAGCGAGACCTGCCGGGGCGGCAGCGATTATTTGCACGGCACGCCTAAAACGTCGCGCTGCACATTGCTCGGTGCCACGCTGTACTCGTACATTTGTCCGCAGAAATATCGCGGAAGTTGGCGCGCCTCGCGGGAAAAAATGCTAGCAATCTATGCTCCCGATAGAACAATAAATAGGTTCAATACGCGTTACGTAAGTGGGTTGAATGAGCGTTGTTAGAGAATTTTATCGGCTGCTCCATCAACGCGCGCACGTGGATTAAAACGACTGAAAGAATTGTGGCGCGTTCCAACGCACGAATCGAACGAACGGGCATTAATTAAAAGTGAACGAAATTAAACTCTAACTTAATTTTCTCAATGTACAGACCTTTTCTTAGCATGCAGAGTTCTTATATGAGCATTCTTTACTCGCAGAAATAGTGACGAATACGTATACATGTGTATTTTATATTTGTGTTTGAATATTTCTCGAAACGATCAATACCATGCTTTTAATTATTTAGACATTTAATAACACATAGTAACAAATGCCTATACATTTTTCATAGCCCTTTCTTAACTAGCCTCTTGTCCTGCGATTTATATGACGGTTTCAGTGGTTAAAACTGTTTTTTTTTGTAGTTCGTAATTTCCTACAAAAGGAGAAAATTTATATCTATTGTATGCCTACATGTTCTTTAATAGCTATACCTTAACAAAATCAAAATAGAATTTCATCTCGATTTAAAGGAAATTAATAACATACGTATTTGTTAGACTCCGTTCAGAATCTTCATCACGAGTCTGACACGATATTGTAGGGCAAAAATCTCATAAAACCAAAGTAATTTATTTAAAATAATATTACTCTTCTAGCATCTTTAAGCAACATAAAAATTGTCTGCATCGATTGCAAGGAATAGAAACTAAATTTAATGTTGTTTCTTTCGTTAACGATTTGGATATAGGAGAAATATATATTGAAAATTTTCGAATAATTTTAAATTTCATCTACTCAATTTTTCTATAAATCAATTAAGATCTGCAGTCAAATATTAACTATTGAAAGTTAAAATGTATGACCCTGAGTAGACCTTCAATCTTCTTGTATATCCCAATGCTTAACCAAAAGTACAATGACTATATTAGCGTAAAAATTCAATTTTAAATAAGAACATTTAATCGACACATCAATCAACGTGTTACTAATTCGTAGTCCTTTCTTCTTAAATATATTGATTATTGTCAAAGAATCAAAATACATGCTACCCTCAAAAATAATCTGACCCAGATTTAACACATTTGTTCTTTTTGACAAATGATAAATCAATTATGGTTGAAATGTAATATAAAGTTACAATTAAATACGCCTAACAATTATTTACCTTCCTTGGACTCAATTCAACGTTACCTAACATAACTACCAAAAGTATCTTCGAAAGGAAAGTACAGTCGAAAATAGAAAGATGAAAATTTGTTGGATTATTATATGCATTTCAGAACTTACAAATTACAAGGACTTACCTACAAATCTTACGAAACTGCAGTATACGTGGAACGGCGAGATTCCTGATGAGAGATTCTCTGCATTATTACTATCTGTGATTCATCGTGTTAACGTAACTGAGAAACACGAGGGCCCTTTAGTCAGTAATATCACGGACTAACTTATACAATAAGATACATTGCTTAAGTTCGCATATCTACAGCACTTCGCGGTCGAACTTTTAGAACTGTCTCACACGGCTTCCACATTTTGCGCGGGTATGCCAACTTTGTAACTTTGGAGGTCACTGTGCATAATCTTTAACAAATTTTTCCTCTGTATCTCATGTCGTTGAAACTGCAAGAAATGTCTTGTTGTCGAAACTGCAAGAAATACTGTAATATTCAGAATAAATTAATAATAGTGTTGAGATACAATTCGGTTCTTTCTCGAGTATATAAAATTAAATGATAATTATCATTATAAATAATCAGTATTGTCACAAACGCTCTCTTAAATGTAACTGGAACATATTCCCTTAAAAGAATAACAAGTTTGATTTTATTTAGACTTTTTGAAGCTCCTATTGTAATATATGCTCCATTAAAGATATCTATATAATTATTTCTTATGAAATTATTTTTATTATATCAATAATCGTAGAATAAAAAATCTAGAACCGATCATTTTGACCAGTGATGGTAGGCTTAGCGTTAATTAAAACCGACGACACAGTAACGTAACATTGTCACGTCCGTATCGCAAAGCTTGAAAAAATCAAATTCTTATAATCTCAACATCCACTATGAATAAGAAATTTGATTAACGCTGATCGCACAGGGGCAACGCCGAAGTATCGGCGATGTTCGGACGTATCCTGCGGGTGGGGTGGCTAACATCGTACAGGTTAGGTTTATCCCACATGGGTTTGACAGGTCCCGTGATGGATACAGTGTAGCCCTCGGGAGGCAAGGTCGCCCCTACACCAAGAAAATCCAGTCAGGGAGCGTCGCCGCGGTGGTACGGAACGCCGTGCCACCCCCGCGCCTGACGTTGCAATATTTTACGGCTTATTTACTTTTCGACGACGTCGGAGCCTCGCGAAACGGTCACGTGCCGTGCTCTTTCACGGCGGAGGAACGCGAGTCGATAAGAGGAAAGTAATGGATACAGTATTTGGCCGGGAAATTTATTCGCGCCCGAACGGAGACGGGCCGGGGGCCCCAGAGCAACGGGGCTACGTTATTGAAACCTTCCTTTCGATCTCGTGCCGCGAACAAAGGGACTCGTATCGTCGTTGGGCGCACCGGGAAAGGAACATCGACAGAGCCCCGGGAAAACGCTCCCCGAAATCTTGTTTTGTTTCCTCCCGGCTGTCGCGAGGACGAATCACGATCCACGGCAGGTAAATCTCCTCCTCCTTCTACGGTTCTTCTGATTCATCTTCGTGACAATGAGACTTTTTCAGGACGCAGCTTGCCCCGACGTGCACCATGACTTGGTGATCGATTTTTCTCAAAAATCGAACGAACATCAATACTACTCGGAATCAACGGGTAAATCACACTGTTCTACGTTTTAATCAAATATGAAATATTAGGTTGATGTCGCAATATTGTTGTATGACTAGTCTCCATTGTGACAGCAAGTTCTCCTGCTGTTACACCATTATTTACAGACGTTTTATTAATTAAATTACAGACAGTATTTTATTAATTAAATTAGCATGCTTAATGAGCTTAACCCTCATTTCAGGAACTGAATCTGTCCCTCGGTGTCAAATTGACACAGTGATAAAAAAATCGATAAAATAACAAGCCAAACAGTTACTTTTTGATGGTTTTTTTTTCATTCAAATTCATGAGTTAACATTTACATCTTAGGTTTTTGCGGTTATATGTTTCGAATTAAAAAATAAAAGTCACCGAGTTGGGATTTTACTTACACATAACAAAACGGTATAACTTATTTCGGGAAAATTGTGTCAAATTGACACGAGAGACGGTTAAGGGTTAAAAAGAGGTCTTGTGCAATATTTTCTTATGTCTCAGATTTTCATCAAGTGATGTTTTCAATTTAAATTGCGCATGTAGAACGTTATACGTGGAGCAGTACAAGATTAAATGGTCTATCGTGATTGTAGATGAGCATTCGAAATATTTGAGAGGTAGTTCTTTTGAGAGATTGCATTTTGTATATTACCTAGTGCTAAAACGGTACGAGAGCAAGTCGCATGTGCAATATTTTTGTATTAGAATAAGCACATTTTTTGGTACGTATTGAAAATGGTGGTGTTAATTCAGCAAACAGGATGCTAGAGGAGGAATCGTGTAGGACGGAACGAACCGGTGGAGAATGTAGAATCGATCTTACATCTCGTCGTCAGCGAACAATTCGTGTAGAAGGTATATATACGTTTACATAACTGTTTCCGTACGGGAGAAGATAGGCTTTCATATGGCGAGAAGAAACCGAGATGAGAACCAGGCTAGCTGAATCGAAAGCTTTTTCACGGTGATGCACATCGCGTGTAGCGTCAGAAAGTAGCGATGGGCTTTAAAGCCTGCTGTCCCCGAAACTTCCGATCAAACTATTCCTCGCAAATCGTAATTGTAACACGGCATAGTCGATTAATGAACAGCAACATTAAATTTAAGTTTCGATTACGCTCTCAAAGAGAGATTTTGATCATGGCTTTCGGGTGCAAATCGATCAGCGAACATTAATTTTAACCTTTCAGTGAACCATTGAGGCCGATGCGGTCAAACTCAAAAAGCTAATAATTATTTAATTATTAACATTAATATATCTGGATTTCGATGGAATTTTACGATCTCACTATTTCGACAACAGATATGAATATTCATCATTAACGCAATATTAATTGTAATGTAATTGAATCGTATCGTTTTTAAAATATATCTTGAAAATCCACTGAGGGTTGATCTCCTAACATAATATCTATTTCTCGGGGTGAAAATTATTTAAAATTACGATATTGAAAATGTAGTGTGTTGATTTAATAATGTAAAGTTAAAAGTTTACGTACTAATCTAGGATTTTTTGCACAGCTGTCTGTGGGGAGCGTTTCAAATTCTGTAAGATAAGTTGAATTATGTCTTGACTGCGGATCGCTAGAATGTAAAAGTCGATAAAGTTTAGTATAGTTTTTATTTATTTCTGATCTACAAACACTGTTTCCACTAAAAATAGGATATTATTAGATTCCTCTTTCTCAACATTTGTCTATAAAAATTAAAAATTGCATAAACATCCACAGTCTAATCATTACAGTTCGTAATGAAAGCATTAGTACAGTAGAACCTCGTCCGTTGCACACTGGCGTCTCCCACCATGAGTTGTTAGACATTCTAGAATTCGTGGTGGGGATTGCGATGGTATAATTGCAACTCGTACATTGTTTCTTACAAAGGATGCAATTATAAACTAACAATTTTGTGACGAACACGTTTCTACATTTTCGACGAAATCTTAGCTTTTATTTTCATTGTAATTCAGATTTTAAAGTATTCTTTTGAGTTTAAATCTTACTTCTTCGAGATATTGAAACTTCTAGCCTGAAGTTGAAACTTGTTTGTCTAATCGAGAGTGTTCAAACCCTTGCTCCCATCACTACCAAAAGTCTGGTTACTCTCGACTCCCCTTTCGTTCCCTCCTTGCTCCATTAAATATCTCTCTTTTACTGTCTCCATTAGACGCATCACAATCTCAGAATCGTGGGTGTCGTCCGTGCAGAGACAATAAAACGCGAGACGGAGATTTGAATACTCGAGATCCCGTTGCGGATCTAAAGGTTTACGTAACGAAACATCGTAGGTGAAATAGACGTGGAAACATTTTTAAAAACATGTCTGTACATGAAATACATATAGTCTTGTACAAAAGTTTTGGACCGTCACGTGAAATTTGTTTTATATTTAAATAAGTATATATGAACGATGTATACTTGTTACTACTCTGCGGACCTCCATGCAGTTATGGTTTTTGAAATTTTTCAAAAAATTATAGAATATAAAATATGACAGAATTTAGTACGATTTTAATGTATTTCAGATTTAAAAAGACGGAAATTAAGATTCTCTATTTTCAATATTTGAAAATTGTATAAACATAAATTATAATAATTCGTTGTGGCATAACATGTGTTTTCCTGTATTTATTGAAAAATTATAAGGAGTTATAAGCTGGTATACTTTTGATTTAAATATTATTGAACATGTTTGACATTATTTGGACAGAGCATGAAGAAGATATCGAAAAAATGCAGATGAACTGTTTGAGTTGTTGCAAACAAAGTGGTAACAAATTCTAAAATGCAGGTGTTTTATCAATCATGTAAATTGTATAAAAGTTTTCACTAAAACAATATTATAACGTTATACAATATTATAAAATTTTGCAAGAAGGACTTGTAATATTTTAGCAAGCTGCCACAACAGATAAAACGTAGAAAAATGCAATCCAGTTCTACTATTTCAATTTTCAGAGTTCCAATGGCTTTCCTATATTCGCAAAATATAAGTTTTTTTTTCATTTTCGATATCATTTTACGAAAGTCGGTCAAACTTTAAACGTTTTGTAGAAATTCTGGTGCAGTTAGGACATCGAAATTTTACCGAAGTCTCGGCGAATGACTTTATTGGTTGGGATGCAAATTAAACTTGGAACATTTCAGAAATATTTTCAAACGTCGCCTGAAACATTTCAACAAACTACCAAAATTAACGAAACTTCAATATTTTCTATACAATGTCCGAAATTTCTACAAAAAGTTAATATACTTTTGGTATAATGGTTGAGCATGCTTATAATTCGACAGCGGATTTTTATGCAAAATAAAAATATTTTGCATTGATTGTGGAAAGCAGTAATAACATACAAATTGATTTTATCCCTTAACGACTTTGTTACATTAAAAGCAATGTTACAACATTCCAATTTATTCATAAACAGATACAGAACCGCTGTCTATTTATAATATAATTAAGTTCAAAATCTTCAAAGATGAGAGGTTAATTATGTGCAATAAGTGGGAGGATTAAAATAGAACTTGAGGAAAGAGATTGAAAATGATTGAGCCATAAGGATTCGAATGAGTCTAGCAATGGTTGCCACGAAATCAAAGTAATTCGTCAAAAAGATTTTCCCAAAGAGCCTGGTAACTTTATAGAAATTTCGCGCAGTGTATATTTTGAACTTGACTCTGGAAGAAATTGGGAACACATCAAAAGGGTTTGAAGAGCGCAGAGAAAATTTCGTACCAGTGGCTGAAACTTGGAAAATCCTCGCATTAGTTTCATACCCGAGCAGTCGGCTAAATCTTGAAAGTCAGACATGTTACTTTTCAGCAGATAGCGTCCGTACTTTCTGCAGTATAATTCGGGGAAGTTGACTTTCAAGTGGACACGTATCATGGGAGTGAACGTTTCCAGGCCGCGCGTCGCGTTTCTTGAAACTCAAGCACAAATTCGTCTCGTTTCCCACGAGTTTCCGCGTCTCGTAACTCCCGATACAAGTCCGCACGGAACATCGAGGGGCAGGGCAAACGTCCTCGAGTAGATTAGCATACGATTTAAAATCCGCACGGAAACCACGTGTTATTAATACGTTATTTTGCATAATGCATGATGGAAGAGTAGCCGTTCTTTTCTTCCTCGTTCGTGATCTAGCTCATTCGTCTTTGTCGCGGCAGAGGATCGTGAACGGAATTCGGAGGTCCTTCCGATGAGCCGAAGACGTTTAAAAGGTAAAACCACGATGGAACGTGCTTGTGCAAGAGTCGCCGAGAAGGACAACCGGATTCCTCGAGTCGTTAAGTAATGATCGAGACTTTTCTTTTCTTTAGACGTTCGATCCGCTCTTATCTGTTTGATTGCTCCCTCCCTACTGCTCACCCCCACCCCTCCAACTTCTGCTTTGTTTAACCCTTTAGCTACAGACTTCTCGCCATTCCTTCTAGAGTTCATTAATGCACGATCGATCAAGACGATACGTCAACAACCGCAAAGAATTAAATACCCTCGGATGACAATTGAAACGTTCGGCGACATCACGAATAGAATAGTATTACGAGAGCTTTGTTATTTTTTTTTAAATTTATTTAATGTTGTTTTAACATCAAAGGTCATTAGCAACACGGTACATTTTCTTACAATATTTTGTACATCTTAGTATCTTTGATATATTGGGCAAGACCAACAATGTATTCCTCAGAACCTAACAGAATGGATAAAGATCCAGGCAGTTGAATTTTCGAATTTGTGGAAGATTTAATCACGAAAAAAATTGTTTAGCATATTTGAAGCATAGTGTAGTGTATTTGAAGTAAAAGTGTTCTTCAGTTTTTTATCTGCTACATCATGTAAAAATATCTTAGCGGAAAATATGTAATGGTCCCAAGTAGCACCCGGACGTCCGATGTACGTCCAATGTACGTCCGTATTGGACCTTCGTATGTCCCAAGGACATCCGAATCATGTCCATATGTCCGAGATACGTCCTACATGTCCGATATAAGTCCCAGGAATGTCCGAATAAGGTGCGATCCTAGGGACATCCGAAATTTAGGTCCAATGAATGTCCGAGGGACGTCCGTAACGGACGTGGGACGTATGGACGTAAAATGGACATGAAAGGACATCCCACGGATGTACGGTGCTACTTGGGGTGTTGAAAGTAGAATCATCAAGTTTCAAAATGAGTCCAATTTTATTGTTGCACAATTACATTTTACGAAATTACAACCAGTTGAATATGGTAATTTTGCCGAGAATTGGAAATTTTACGAAAAAAAACTTTCTTACTGTCAATTCAAAATCAATGCAAATTATTATTTAATTATCTCCGCCACTGTTACAGATTTATTCGCAAAATTTTGTTAGGAGACATTCCCGATACCAAAAAGATAGATAAAATACGATTGAGTATTGATCATTTAAAAATATGATTTTTAGCTGTCCTTTTGCGGTAATATGAAACTTAAATAAATGTGGCACAGCCTAATTAAGAAGCTTCCGCAAATAGCGAGCGTAAATAGCATAAGGTAATCAAGACACGGTGAATTCATATTTTGATCAGGAGTTCAAGGAGAAGCCATTGAACGTTGATGAAAAGGTAACTGCTGCGCAATTTTTCGAACGATTCAGCAAACTTTGAAACTCGTTGCAATAGGTTCTTTTTGCTTGTTAATGAAAGCCCTCATTCGTTAACAGCCGTAACCCGTTAAGCTTCTTTAAAAACGTTTTGCTTACGAAATTTCGGTATTAACCGAGCAAGCAGAATGGACACAAGGGAATAACGTCGGTCTCGCCGTGTAAATACAAGCTTCTGGAAACTTACAAAGGGAATAAGCGCGGACATTAAACTGAGAAAAGCGTAATGGAGACATTTCGTGTGTAATGCCCTGATTCAGGTGTCCCTAATGTGTCCTACATCGCGTTGCACATTTCAATGGACACTTATTTCGTTTGAACGCGAATGGCTGGCCGCCGTAATGGAGAAAGTTTCTACGGGCACACCGTTGAATCTCATTCCCCGATAATCGCATTTTCTAATATTTCTCTTATCGCGGATTCCGTGTTATTAACAAGGAATTACGCGCGACCTGATCGGGCCATATCTTTTATTCCACGTATTCCAAACCATTCACTTCGCTCCCATCATCTGGAAGCTACAAAGTTAAGATTATAGATTACCAAAAGTGACTATTTTACATTACTTTATAAAAATAATAAGAATGCATCTATTAAAATATTTAGCCTATTTTTAATAGCCGACACGCAAACAAATAAATTTGTTGCGTAACTTCTCATAAATGCATTTTGACAATCTCAATAATCCTAGATTAAAAATATTATACCCCATCATTTTGTGTCGCAAACCTAGGTTTTATGTACTTACCATAAGTAAGTACATAAAGTAATCCATAAGTAAGTGAATATTTAATTTATTTAACAAATTGGGAAAAATTAAAACAAAACATTTTCTGTTACACGTCCAATTACTCTACAAACAACAAATCTACTTAATAGAAATTGCAGTTGAAGATAGGAGCAGAAGATGCAATTAAGAAATTGTCGTGATAGAACGTAATCTAATGTAACTATGCGTGTTTTTTATCGATGAATCGGTGTCGTTGACGTTCATCATTACGAACAGAGTCATTATTAATAATCGTTGCGCTGCCACGACCTCAGGTTTCCTTTGTGCGATTATCATACGTTAGCGGAGCAAACTCGAAGAGGAATACCCTATGCGAAACCTTAGTAAATACATTGAGAGTCCAACGCTCCGAATGTACGCACTCAGGTGTCTGAAATGTGTCATGCGTATCGTTTTCACTTTATCCGCCGCCTATTTTGCTGTGAAGCACTGAAGTACCTGCGAAGCTATGAGGGAAGTCTGCCATAGTATATATTATAATGTACAGCTAAGTATATGGATAGTATAGTGTAGGTACAATATATGCATTGTATAGTATATGCATTGTATAGTATATGTATTTTATAGTATATGTATGTATTGTATAGTATTTGTATTGTATAATATAGCATATGTATAGTATAACATAGTGTAGGATAGCATAATGTATATATACATATATTTTTTTTACATATAGTATATATAGTATAGTATGTGTATAGTACAGTATAGTATAGTAGAATATAGTATATGTATTGTATATTATATGTACAGTATACTATATTGATAGTATAGTACGGTATACTATATGTATACTAAAGTATATGCAAAGTATAGTATATATAGTGGATAAATATACATACTCTTGTTTTTCATTAATTTTATTCCTACCCTTCACCAAAACAAAATCACTCGTCAAAATTTTATACATTTTAAAAATTATTAGTTTACGTGACTGGAGGTGGCTTCTTGGTTCACGATTCAAATGCTATTAATGTTGAATGGTTTATTAAAGAATCCTTAGCCACGGACCATAGACTCTCAAAAACCACGAGAAAATAGCCGGTAAATAATGTAGCAAAAAAACAGAAACAATATATGCTTCGAATATAATTTTTCGATAAATGATATAACTAGGTGTAACTTCATTTCCTGCACACCTGAGAAATGGTTATTAGCATTGCCCGAAAATTCGGGTATTACTACAGCCTTCACTGCGCGGGAGAATTTGTAAAAGTGGAAGAAAATCATCATCGTGAACCTCAATCTGCTGGCTGGAATCCTCCTAAATTATTCAAATCGCTGAAGTTAAACTGCGTTTGGCATAATAAATCCCCGGGAAACGTTGGAGACTAGCGCGGCGGTTTCGCTTCAGAAAGGATGTTAAATTGGTTTGAAATGTTAAGGGCTCATCAGCTGGCTTATTGGTACACGAGATCAAATTTTTGAAATTAATAAGCTCGCGTTCGCAGATATACTCATCGGACCACTTGAAATTAATAACAAATTCCGACAGTATACTGCGATGATCGTGTAAATGGGATCTGCGCAAGTATCTATCATCTATCTTTATATAGCAATACAAATTCTTCGCAATTTGAGATTTCAGTAATATTTCCGTAGCTGTCGCACAGGTATTCACCGCAACTGTCAAAATGTTATCCCCACTATTGGAGGATTTCTCTTGGAACCAGTCAAGCGTTAAACACGGTCGACGGAGGTAGCGAGGGGTCAAGTATCGGCGAGACTCACATTAATGCAGTGGTAGGCATTATTTGACGAAACAAATATTTCAAATAATATTTAATATTTTCGACTTTGTTTTGCTTAAAGAAAATAGTATTTTAAATAAGATGTACAATTTCGAAAATAAAGTATTTCTATTTTAACAATCGGAACCACAAAATAAAATATTTCTATTTCAACAATGAGATCCAAAAAATAAAATATTTATATTTTAATAATCTGAAACACAAAATACAATATTGTATTTTTTGTGCCTACTGAGGTTTTTTGATAAATAGACAGTATACCTTCTCACCAGAAAACTATTTCTATTCATAAATCTATTGAATGCAAACCATTATTTTCAGAAATAATATTTAAAATTGAAAATAAAGACAAAGTCTAAATATTTTCAATATTCTTAAAATAAAATACTATTTTCAAAAATTACTGCCTCAAGTAAATTATTTTATTTTCAAACAATTACTGGATTAAATAAAACATTTTATTTTCAAAAAACACCGCATCATATAAAATATTTTATTTTCAAAATTGTACACATACGTTAAAATAAATAAGATTATTTATTATTTACTATTTAAAATACTATTTTCTTCAGCTCTGCACTAATGTAAGTCAAGTAACAAGTTGTAACTTTTCTAATTTTTTATTTTCTTTTGTGGTACTTTCTTAACTGGAATAATACGTAATAAAAATACATAGTGGCATTTAAAAAATTAAAGTGATTTGTCAAAAATGATCTTTAGAGCTTCGCGCAGGTTAAAATTCCAGCTTTCAATTGGGATGAAAATTAACAGTGTATAAATTAGGTGTTACATGTTAACTATTATGGAGGTTTAAAAAGCAAACGTACTGTGGACAAAGGAAATTTGCAAATGTGTCTTCAATAGTGAGAGATAACTAATATCGATTATATTTTGCAATAATTTTTATATTTCCTGGCTAAATGAACAAAATCGAATTTTGTCCAGCTGGGTGGTGGGAATAGTCCATTGTTAATCGGTTCGCAAGGTCGCAGGAAAGGTATCCACAAGAGGGAATACCTGCAATTAGCTTCCGGCCTGTACGTAGGATCGCAAACGTTTCTACCGAGATAGGGACAAGGAGATCGCGTTACATAAGGTTTAGCAGACATATTGTCGGCTCAATGTTCCATCTACGCGATCTCAGTTCGCACAAAGCCTGGCGGCACGATGTTCGCCATCCTCGCCTCGTCTCTGTGCGACTGTGGTGAGCGAATCTATATTGTTCATGCACCGGGGTGCACCTAAGCGTTATCTGTTCGTGCACGTGTTGGTTCGTACCTGCACAAACACGTGGGCACCGTGCGTCATGGAACGCAGAAAGGGCCAGTGGTACAATTAAAGAGATCTCCAGGAATGTTAGTTGTAATTCCACGAGTGAAAATATTTGTCCTGTAATCGTAATTAAAACGTGATGGCAAAGAGGCACTGCTATATTGTCTTTCTTCAGGTAATTTTACATCCTGCTGTAATATTTATTCTAATACATTATAAAAACAATTGGTTGTATTAATCATTTGCACTCGAATGCGCAACTAATAATTATTAAATTCATGTTCAATAAATTACTAAACGTATTTAATATTTTAATAAACTACTGGAAGAATTGTTTGAGGTATTATATCAGTTTTATATGAATAATACTAAGAATATTAACCTAAGAAATACTAAACTAAGAAAATCATATAAATACATATAAATCATATAAAAATCAAATAAATACTAAGGATACTAAACTAAGAAAATCATATAAATACATATAAATCATATAAAAATCAAATAAATACTAAGGATACTAAACTAAGAAAATCATATAAAATGGAAATATTTCAGGCTGGAAGAAAAATTTGGTTTCCGAATTAGAATAGATCCAAGTGCAAAGGGTTAAATACAGTAGGAATTCGGTTATCCGATCTTTCACTGTCTGAAATTAGTGCTATGCTAACACGTTTCACATATAAATAGCTGAATATAAGAATATTTATTGCACAAATCAATGAGGGTTAAACTTAGTACTGCAACTAACAATAACAGTGACTTTTATATTATTTTAACATTAAACATGCATGTTTTATGTTAATCTATTATAATCTAAATTGAAGTGGGGATCAATGAAAATTAGAAGTAATATCACAAACGATTTATAGTACTTCAGAGGTTTTAGAGCTAATTGTTAACATTCTAACACCAATAAAACACGACGCAATTTATAATACAACATTTAAAGGTATAATCTTTGTACTCAAAGTATAAACTATTACAAAGCATAATCTTAACTTTTCACTGCATCGATTACACTTAAAATGTGATGTTACGTATACTTAATGTGTTTTAAAAATTCTTATTATTATTGGAATCAGGCTTAACTTTTTCTTGCTATTTTTATTTGAAGTAAGTAATTTATTGGAAAAAATTGTTCGCGTTTCTGTTATTATTCATATGTAATAAAAGTTCCAGGTGGTAATATCGTCGATAGTTCGTTGCACATTTCAGTCGAAGCAGTGCATGTACCAAATTTAAAGTTGGACCAGCGTCAGGCAATAAAATCTATCGAAATTTAGTATTCGTTTTAGGACGGACGTTGACAAATTTCTATCTGGGCTCGAATGGAACAGCAGCCCGTTTCTACCGGGGACATAACTTTTCATTTGAAGCAATGGCTCTTCGAAAACGATCGCAAAGTCTTTTCAATCCGGGGCATTCGTCTCCCAGCGTCGATGTGTAATTCAATTTAACCGGTGTTAAGCGGACACCTTAACGTTTTTTTACCAATTCGTCGTGCACATATGGAAGCCGTAAAAATCCTTCGTTTTGCAGTTCCACGGCTTCCCTATATTTTCTCGATCGCACGGAAACAAACTTTTGTACGTGGATTTGTAAACATTCGAATAACGGAGACTAAAACAATGATAACACCGGGTCTACGCAGCACAGAAAGTGACTACTTTTTAATTTATTTATAAAAATAACAGAAATGTATTTATCCATTGCTACTTATTTTTCGAAAATTATTCCTGTAATGTTTTAGATGAATCCTCTTATTTTTCGAAAATTATTCTTGTAATTTTTTGGATGAACCCTCTTTTAAAACATCTCTGGTTTTGTACATGTGTTTACTATATTTATATTCAAATTAATCTCGATGTAATTGACTATTATGTAGATATCAAATTACTGTCATTCCTTTAACTATACGGTGTATCAATTAGACATTTACTCACCAAACCCAAATTTCTGAAATAATACAAAAATTAAATTAAATTGAATACCTGCATTATACATTCTAAAAATGTTCACGCATTAAATAATTTAAAAAATGTTCACTCATTAAATACGTTCATTTACTTGTATATCCTCATTTTATTTTCACAGAAGTTGAATAAAATTATTTAACTGTACCGTTCACGTTGAACGAGATTTGTAAAAGTGATCTCTTTTAAGATTATTGAAAACACTAGAAAACAACTTCAATTAATATTAAATCTTCTGCGCAGCAATGTGTTTTACTTAATAAGGCAAGATCACGCATACAATTTTCTTCACCGCATGCTTTATTTTTATTAAGATTAGATTGTCTTATATATTAGACTGTCTTATATTAGGTAATCGGTAATTGGTGATACAGTCGAAAAGGAGACGATTCCACATAAAGAAATAAGTCGAAAATATAGACTAAATTTTTTTAAATCGAGTTTGAAGATGCAGCGAATAAGCGCGCTATTAGATAACAATCGTCTGACGCGTCTGACCATGGCCAACCAATTCTACTTCCTGCATATACTGTAGCAGGTAAACTTGGCGTATTTTCAAAGCCCATTTTTTCCAAAACAAAGCCTCGTATGCAAAAATGTTATTCTACATCTTTGATTTATTTTTACATGTAGAATCACTCCCTGTCCGGTTTTATCAGAATATGTATGTAATAAATCTTTCTGCTATTGATGTTCAGTCATTAAAGAAAATTTTGACATAAGATTTTTCTTTTCTTCATAGGAAATTATGAATGACAAAGTTCTAATCACTGTAGCTGTAAAATACTTTATAAGGCAATTTAACTTCTTTGATCGAATAGTTCTTGTCAGTAGCATATACGTTGCATTTAATAAAATATTGTGACTGCAAAATCTGTTACTGAGACAGACGATGGTAACAAACTTAATATCCAGTGATAAGTTTGGTATAAGGTTTACAATTAAGACGGTATGTTAAGTATTAATTAAGAAATTGGACAAGAAAAAGAGGTGTAAAGAGGATGGATAAAAATGGATGCCAGGCGATTGCAAAAGGTGTAAGTTATATTTTACATTATGTAAATGCACCCGTGAAAGGGATATAAGTAAGTTGGTAGCCTTCTCTGACCCTTTTGTCAATTCGACATATGTATAGTCAGTCACATAATTGATAGCACACAAGTAGCGAAGGGCATTCAATACTCTGTCTTGCAAAGTTTTTGAACAAATCAATCACTACGGAGTTTCAAATTAATTCGATATTTACTCGAAATCAAAAATTTTTGAAACCATTGAAAGTCTTGAAGTCTTGATAATCTTAATAAATGTAATACTTTTTATAATACGGGTGCGTTCATACTGTTATGCATCCCAATGCTGACTCCAAAGAAAGCATCCAAAATTTTCAAAAATTTTTTGTTGTAAACATCGAAACGAAGTAATTCAGATCTCATCACTACACGCAAGTCATATGATCAACTATTAAAAAAATTATCGTCTTAAGGACTTTCTCCTTAAGGGCCCCTTAAAGACTTTCAAACTGCAGATTTCAAAATTATCCTATATCTATTGCCTGGGGATTGCTAGAAATTTCAAAAATGTCCTTTCTCCGCGCCAGCGAACGTATTTATCGGAGTATTTGTGTGTCTCCTTGGACACATACGTGTAATACGCCACACCCCTCGGTAAGAAATGCCTAGAAAATGTTCCGGTATCTCTCGATGGGAACCGCAAAACGAAAAGGGATTCTCCATGAGTTACCGTAGATTTATGAAGTTGTCAGAACGATCATATTCACCACGCATAAACCAGCTTAACTTTGCCTGTAACACTCCTTCGAAAGTAGAAATTTTTTCATTTTTCGATGCTGAGATCGAGACGATGACATTGTAATACCAAATAGAATCAATATTTTTCTACATAACATAATATTCTGACAGCACATTGCAATGTATATGTAAGTATAGAATACTATACGTAACTATTTATAACTTCTTTATAAAAAAAGGCTTTTTCAAAACTATTTTATTTGGGCTCTTAATGAAAATTTGAAATTTTGTCTTTCATTCAATTTGATCTTACCCTTTACCAAACCAACGCTCGTCAAAATATTATACATTTTTTAAACATGGATGGCAGAAATAAAGAAAGAAGTTTAAAATCATCTTTTGTATAGTAATTTCAAATGATACTGTTAGTGTACGTGACTGGATGAGACTTCTTGGTTCACCATTGAAATTGCTGCTAATGTTGAATAGTTTATTAAAAAATCCTTAGTTTCACGCATTTGTTCATACCGATTCTAGTTCTCTCTTTGCGAGAGCGAGATATGTATGTATGACGAAAAATTGACTAAGTAAACTACAAGAAATTTCATAACGTTAGATACACTATTACTTTAAAATAAATTCGAGAATATTGACAAAATATAATGTCCGTAGCAGATTATACATTTAAAAAGAATGTGCAGCAACATCTACCCGCGTATTTGTGAACTGTTACCAGAGACGCAGTACAACTACCGACGAGATACTGTTAAAGACTGCCAGGCCCTCGTGCTATCCTGCGGGACGCTAAGTGGGCGCAATCAGGGCTGCCAGCGAACTCGAAAATGCGAGCCGAGTTCGAGTTGAGTCGAACCGAGACTCGCTTGGTCGAGCCGAGGCGAGTACTCGCACGAAGCGAGCGTTCGCACAATGCGGATAGCTCGCCTCGATGCGAGCTACTCGCATGACGTCATCGGCTCGCATCGGCTCTATTCATTTTTTATTTATATCATTACCCTCGTTGCTAACCCTGTCAACAACGCGTTGCTAGGGGTTGAGAAAGTTGAGATGCGAGCCGAAGACATCGTGCGAGTACTCGACTCGGCTCGCATTTTGCGGGTACTCGCACAGCGCTGGGCGCAATGGACGAGGTGGTAACGGTGGAAGTTACAGTGACCTGAAAGACCACATCGCTAAAAAGTTCCACCACCGACGAGATTCAGTTGGTGGTTCAGCGCTCTCTACCTAAATAGATCATTTGTTCATGAACCACGTGAAACTGCGTCAGTACAGCAGGTAATAAATAAATGTAGACTCCTGACATTACCCATTCTGTAATTCTTAGAAAATAAATTACTTTTTTTATTGTGTAATTTCATTACGCACTCTTATTGCTTTCTTATACCCTTATTGTTCACCATTGCAATTATTGTTTTATAATCGTTATTTTATAAATACTTATTTATTGTTACTTATAATTCAAAGAATTTTTAAATAAATACATTTTAATAATTTGTTTCTACATTAATTATTTTAACTATTATTTCAATAATAGACGACACAAGAGAAACTCTGAATTAATAAGAAATAAATAATTCTAATTGGATAATTATTAATTGTTCACTAATTCTTTGAAAAAGGATAATCAACAACACAGTATAATTGTAAAGACAATGGATACTTACGCTCACGTCTTCCCCTGCTTGAACGATGTACTACATGACGTTGCATCTTGATTTTCGAATAGCATCGATTTTTTGCTCGCAAAATCTGTAACAGAAAGAACACACGAGCTGTCGGAAATAATAGCAAACAATCAAAATGAACAATTCAATATGAATAGAGAATCAAAATGAATGTATACCAAAATACAATAAACTTTATTTCTGTACCACGATTTTGCGGGTATGAATATGAGTAGGTCTCTCTCTCTCTCTCTCTCTCTCTCTCTCTACGGCGTTGCTTAAGTTGAGGTTAGATGTAAGTTAGTTAGTAAATATCTAGTAAGTAAGTTTGTATATATAGTGAGTGTGAAGAGAGGGTGGATGTAAAATTATAACCCCAAGGGGAACAAATAAAGTTATATATTTATTTCTGTACCACGAAACGAATTTAAATAGGTTTGATCGTCACGACACACGAGCAAATTACCGCGAGAATGCATCACGACTCAAGAATAGATAGATATCAATGACAATTAAATAATATTACACTCTACCTCCGGAAAACAGAAATTGTTGCCACTTTCTTGTGTAGTACTGTTGATTTTGGCGAGAAAATGGGAAAAATCTGCGAGTGACTATGCTAAGCGATCAGTGGCGGCAAATGGCGGTTCAAACTGCGTGTTTGAAAGTTTGCAATAACCGTACTCTCGTGGCGCCACCTAGTGACGCCGCTCAGTAAGCGGCGTGCAACGGTTATTTCATTCAAACTTGGCAGGTATTCTTGTTCGGTAAAAAGATTTGAAATTGACCAACTCTAAAAGGGCATAATATTTAAATCATTGATCTCCTAGTTTCGAAAGTTGGATTTTTGGCATAAGAAAGAGACCAGTTCGGTTCGTCGGAGTAACATTTCATGCTTTCATTCGCCTTCTTACAGTTCTTACCAACGAGATCTCCTCAGTGGTCTTCTGTACCGGCGAAATACCGTCGGCTGTCTTGTGTTTCTCACTCCAGTCAAAATAAATGCCAGAGGACGTAAGAGAACACTAAAAAATTCGTGAGACACGTAGTCCCGTAAGGCTGGCAGTCTTTAACAGTATCTCGTCGGTGATCTCGTCAGTGATGTTACCGACGATATAATGATGTTGGTATTTCAGATCACTGTTAGTTCTACGTTATTAGTTCCATCACCGACTAAAGTATCTCGTCGCCACAATCTGTTACGTCAGGCCAACCCTCTCTCCACCCCCGCCAACCTAACCACCAACCAAGTTGAGTAGATAAAAGATATATTATAACAAAAATTAACACAATTAACTTCAACATAAATGCTCAAAATATAGTGAATTCTTTTATTGAACCTGCAAGTGCTTATTTTAGTAAACTTGCAAGTACTTATTTTAAAAGAAAGAAAAGTAAATATGGAAATACAGCATTGGTTTAAAGTATGTAAAACTGTTGGTATATATTTTCTTGAATGACATGAGTAATCGAGTAATAACCCAAAATAGATTTTGCTATCTTTCGTAATTTTGTAACACATTTTTCACAAATACTCTTTCCATCGTTCAAAAATACGCGCCGTATAACACATGACTACCTACCGCCAGTTGAGCAGCGGACGTTTAAAAATCAATGTCTAACAAACTAAGAATTTCTTAATCACTTGTTCCAGAACAGTAACAGGCTAACAAGTTACTTTAACCAATATAATCCAACAACTTCCCTCAAGGTTGTTATTTAAAATAAAATGATTAAACTAGTCTCATGTGTATCATAGTCATTAAAAAACCTATTAACAGGCTTGCAGTAGCTGAAGCATTAAAAGAAGATATCTTCCTACTGGCAAAAGTGTTGTTGTTCTTTCGTACGTTCAAGTTTACGGAAAAGCGGGTAGATTGAGGGATGATTTGCAGCCGAAAATCGAAATTAACAGTCTTGTTAGGGCATGCAAATCATATAAGTTGAGATATGATGATTTTGTCCCTGTGATCGCAATCGCACGTTCGCATTCCATCGTGAAAGATGCAATCACTGACCGCCAAACAGATGGCTGGAGGTCATTATCCCTTATCTTGCCCGTCTGGTCAATATTATCGACCCTGACAGCGACTGTAAGAGTTCCGTGGTTGATTCACGATTGTTCCCATAGAAACGTACACTAGCGATCGAATCGCGGCCGCGCGTACCTTTCCTTTGATACGGGCATGTGTGTAGGTACCCGGGCAAACCTTGCTCGGTCTTGCGGGTCTACCGCAGTCTCAAATATTGACACGACCTACGATGAACCCAGGCATCGTCTTCTGATGTCCCAGGGTGTTGAACCTAACCGAAAGTTCGCGCCGGAAGTCGTTACGCTCCGGAAGATCGGATGCTCGCCGCTGATCGGGGCTAGGACAGCATGTAGGTAAAACTGACGTACTATCCGGAGGCTGGATGATGTAGGCCATTTTTTTCTTTTCCGTTTTCCCCGTATCTCTTTCGTTCTATCGTATCATTATTGACCGAGTGAAATTTCGTTTTTTTTCCGTGCACAATCGCGTCGCGCGCAAAGAATGATTGGAAGAACATCGTTAGTGGAACAAAAGAGGATACAATGGGCGAGAGAAAGAGGTAAGTTTCAGAATTTCCGAATCATTCGAATAGCGAATGTTTAGACGGTAGTTGTAGCAATCTGTTGAATCCGGTGTGTTATAAATCGTGACGGATGGCTCCTAACTTGTGTCTCTCCTTCGACTCACGTTACATAGACGTAAAACTTATTGTTACAAAAATATTATCGATGCGAATTAGTATGACATGCTGTCATGCCTGTCTGGAGTTTGATGTACGCGACAGAAATATTAATATTAGAACGACTGACATTATGCATGGTACCGTTAATAATTTATGCGAATACTGTAGAAGAGATGGCACGACTCAGCGGGAATTGGGGATTTTTGAAAAATAACGGCAATATCCGCAGCAACATTCGGTGAGTATTTGTCAAAAACGAGATACAACACAATAGAATCCCGTAGGACATTCGTTTTATTAATGTAGAAGGTTCACGTACACTACTTCAACAGTAAAGCACCAATATCGTTTACATGTGTTCAAACATAACTATTTAACTAATTAAAAATTAATTCAGATTACAAGATCGTCTTTGAAAATTGATCGAATACTTGAACTTAGGAGTACACAACTTTATTGTCTGCCCTTTGCTGGCTTGTTTGTACATGTTGAAAATATTAAATATGAATAAGTTGAACTAAAATAATTATAGTCACACGTATTGAACTAATGTAATATTCGGAACTCGTGACTCGAAAGGTCTTTTCCATGCAAAAGTCGAATAAAAAGTATATTCTCTGTTAGATGATGGTGATACAATAGCATGCTAAAATCTAACGAAATAACGCAATCAGACTTAAAAGACTCGAATAATGAATATGCAACTTCAAAGTTGCACAGCACTGAAGAGGATTAATTCGATAGTTAGAGCGGTTTTAGAACAATTTTAGAACAATTGAATGTCCATAAGAATTCGCGAGGTTGCAGAGTTGCATGTTTGAACAGTTGTTAGCGATACCGTATCCGCGTGCAACTTAGTCGACCAGAAGCGTCTAATAACCGTATTTAAAAGCAGACCACTGGGCTTATCGATCCGTTAGATAAATCAAGCACCTCGACCCTCTGTACAGTTCATAATAAAACGCGTAACGCAACAGCTATCCAGCCGGTGCAAGAATGTCCTTGGCGGAAACGAAGGACAGACAGGCGTCCTCGAAACCTTTCCGTGCCAGCGGCCATTACGGAAGCACCGCTAGCCTGAAGAGTCTCGCGATCGAGAGTTCCGGAAACGGTGTCACGAGCCTAAAGTGTCTCGACTGCAATGGTGGTAGCTTGATAAATCTCCACGAGCAACCGGATGTGTCGCAAATCAGACACAGAAGCCCGAGCCTACCGCCGATTTACAGCAAGGACCAGCAACAATATCTCTCTCAGGTCTGTCCGCACGGAACGCTTAGCCCTAGTCTCTGCTAGAGGAATAGAACTATGTTAGGTGTAGGTACAATCGGTAATTTACCGTTTCCTTGACCCTTTTTCTCCCCCAAATCTCATTAACACTAAATCCACGAAGCGCTATAAGTGTACTATTTTACACTGCTTTGTAAAAATAACTAGAATATGTTTATTTAGGATTTTTATCGATTATAAACTAATTGCAACTCAAATAAAAATTATTTAATTCGTAAAATGTATTAATAATAATCTAGTAAAAATCAGAAATGAAAATTAAAAGGATTAAGATTGTTGTAAAATTATGTTATAATAAGGAGATTCTCTGAAAATACATTTATAGTAGAAAATAGTAATAAGAAAAGTGGAAAGTGGTAATAAAAAATACATTTTTATGTTTTTACTTTATGATAGGTTACAATTTGTATGAAGACTGAGATTAACCTTTCAGTGGTACAAACTATCTTTAATCAGACTACGAAGTATCATACTGAGACTTTGCTAGAGTTCCATAAAAATTGACCATGACAGTTTTAAGTGTGTAATTTAAAACTGAAAACCTCAAGTGTTCCAAAGTAGTTAAAGAAACTTATTTGCAATTTTTGTGAAATACAACAGTAATGTATAAAAGTAATGTCTAAAAATTTGTTGAGTCATAAAAGACCCGATGACATCGTTGCAGGGTTAATGAAGTGATTCTAAGAAACTTGTCAAGTGTTTCTAGGATTCGCGAATCATAGCCGGTCTGTTATTATTATAACTACATATAATTACATAAGGTATAGGTCGAAGAATAGCTCCCTGTTGAAGGTCTCAAAAATATGTGATTTATAAATAATTTATACGACCTATCACTGTCTATTACCGCCACGATGGATCAGCTACCAATGGTAACTTGCTGTCTATAACCAATAAACTTGCGAGCATATAATTTCCTGTTGAATTATTCCGTTTGATGGCAGAATGACAAATGAGATCAGCTTTTTAATTGCCATTGCGAGGACCATGCCGAAAGCTATACGTGAACACTTCTCATTCGTAAGGGGGAAAGCAAAAGTAAGGCAGTCTGGCAAATCGATTCTTATCGTCGAGTTCAGTCACCCCTTGTCTAACGATTACACATACATATTGCACGTACACGAAACTTTTAATGACCAAGTTTCTCAGAAAAACTAGAAACTTTTAATCTATACCAATTTCCAAATCTCGAGTTCCATATAACTTCACAGAGATTATCTGTTTTGTGAATTATACTTACACGAGCACAGAGTGCTGAATTACTTTTGTCGTTCCACTCTTTTATAAATTATTCTTAATGTCTGAAAATTTTAATCAAAATGTAGTGTTTTTGCTACCATTCGATTATTATTTTCCATGATACTGTAAACACCGAATCATTAGAATTCAATGCCTTATGTGTAAAAAAATGTTGATTTTTACGGTCGATCATATTGCATAGACAGTCGATTCGACAAGTAAAATGTGTCATAGTTGCGTGTATATACCAACCGTTAACTTACTTTCCGACTATAATGTTTCTGTCATTAAATGAGATTGAACATTCTATGCGATAAAACTATCTTGCAGTGGTCGCATTGCAAATGATTTTATAGGTCCTAAAATTAGAAGACACGAACGATAATCTTGAAAGTCGATACAAACCCTGTCACGGTTTGTCGTCCCTGTCTCTAACTGGCACAGCAATCATATACCCTGTATACATATATATAGTTCCATGGTAGCGGAAGCAGGATTTGAAGATTGATGAAAAGCGCAAAGTGGCTGTTGAGTCACGCGAGATCCCTTTGCTCCAAGAATACATCAGGTTTTTCTCCATTCCTTTTTAGAATCAGCAACGCGATTTTGACGTCGAAGGATTGCGTTACCAGGCAGGAAAGGTCCAACAACAACACGACCATCGGTCTTACGATCGTTACGAGAATTCTGAAAAAAGCCACTGCGGCTTGCAGAACGAAGACCGCGAGGGGGAAACTTCCGGTTATGCTAGCGACTCTGTAGACGCTCCGGTGTCGACTACAGGAAGTAAGAGAACATAATTTTCTTATCCCCTTGTGCGAATTTACAACGGTTCAAACTCCTTTGTCGTTACATAATTTCTTGGAAGAAAAGAATCTATATTGTTTGTGCGGTTATTGTTCCAGCAGTCAGTCATTTAGGGTCACTAGTCAGCCATCTTAAATGTTGTTGTTATTAATATGCAATTTTATAGTATAGGGACATGAGGCTACACACTGGAAGTGAGGAATAGGCTGATAAAATAAATATAATAATTTGTCAGTCGATATTTAATTTTTTGGCGACGCAAGTGATAAGAGACAGAAAGGATTTCTTTCCTACTCATTGTTATAATTTTTTGTGTATTGGCCATCAAACGGTCAGTCAACCTGTTAAATGTTCCAATCGCTAGGGTAGTACATATGATTTTTCGTTTTACATTAGCATTTTTGCCGGACTGCAAGCGACCAGGAGGAGACATGATCGAGAAAACTTGGCAGAATCCTTACTACACCACACCTGAGAGTTCGTTGCCTCCATCGAGGAGATTATCTGATGGTAGGATTGGCGAACTCAACAGGCCAAGGTGGGGCAGTGTCTGGGGTCAGGAAACCACACGAGGAGATCCACCCCCGCCTTCTTGGCTTTCGAGATTAGGACACTCTAGTCAAGTACGATCATTCGACTACTACGTCCAGTTCATGCTCTCATAGACTAATTAGTCTACATTTTCGTTCGTCAGTCTTTTTGCTCTACGACCCATTTGTTTGTAGCAGCAGTATTAAATTTTTAAGAACCTGACACGCTTGGGTAACCGTATATATAGTAGTATTTCCGTAACTGTCAATTTGTAAATAAAAAACTTCACGAACATTTACGTCGATTTAATTTTCACTTTGAACTTGATTAATGTTCATCTAGGTATTGGTCATTAATCACGAAAGTGCGAGCAGTTCGGATAGTTCAACGGTGGGCACAACCGGATCTGACCCTAGCAAAACCTATCTTCGCGGTCAGAATATCCCTGTGGACGCAGACATTCTTCAGGAAAGGGAAGCGAAGAGGCAAAAAGCTTTGGAGTTGCAAAATGCGATTAAAAAGCAACTCGAGGAAAAGGATCGGCAGAGAAAGGAAGAGAAAGAGAGAAGGCTGAGAGAAGAACGCTTGGAGGAAGAACGAATTCAATGTGAAAGAGAAAAAGAACAAAAAAGGTACCCTCCTCTTTACGTTTGAAAATTAATGTAAAAGCTTTCACTGTTTGATAGCAATTCTATATTTATTTTCAGGATAATACAAAGTTTTTATTCGCGGCGGAAAGGTTCGATCATTTACAACAACGAATACCCATTTTGTGAGATATTAAAAGCTGGATTCGGATTTGAATCTTCAGGTTCGGGAACCACGTTAGCTATTAAAAATGTTTTTAATCAGTTTTTAAAAGAAGGTCTCGAACCTGAAGATTCAAATCCGAATCCAGCGTTTAGTATCTCACAAAATGGCTATTTGTTGTTGTAAATGATCGAACCTTTGCGCCACGAATAAAAACTTTGTATTATCCTGAAAATAAATTACGATCGATAACCAATTAATTAATCTATATTTATTATTAATAACTAATGATTGCATCAGATTCGAGGAAGAACAGAGGAAATTGAAGGAGAAGGAAGCCGCGAAGTTCAGGCAAGCCGAAGCGATGCGCGAAGTGATAGAGGCTGCAGAACGTATGGCTAAAGAGCAAAAGAAGAACCGTCGTAAACGCGACGAAACCAACGAAGACACTGCCATTAGTTCTTCCAGAAACTTTGACTCGAACAGTTCGACCGCGAGCCAGTTGGATCAAAACTGTTTGAGCGAGAGGACTCAGCAGAACGTGTCACCTAACTGCGACGCACAAGATACGAAGAAAGATGAAGAGACAACGAGTGAGAAAGAAACGGAAAGAATTAACGAAGGAGAGAAGCTGCCGAATATTTTAGAAAAATCGGTAGCAAGCGCGAACGAGGTTAAGTCTATTCAAGTTCCTATTAGCAAAGACGTGGCTATAGTGTTGAGTGGTACACTGGACGACTCTGAGTTACTGAACAAGGCCAATCTACAATTGGTGAACTTGGTGTTGACTCCGTCCCCAAGGAAACTGGAAAACAGCTCGAGTAATCTGCTCGTGGGTTTGAACAGCCTCGTGCACAATTTTGGAACCTCCAGGATTCCGTCGACGATCGTAGAGAACAGATTGCTCACCCCAAGCAAATACAGAGTGGCGAACGGTCGAGATTTCGGCACGCAGACCGACGTTGAAAACGATCTTCAAGATTCTCGCGAGGATCTACGGGACATGAAGAACGTTACTATGAAGGACCGCAAGGACGCGACCAATACTAGTAAAAGGGACATTGAAAAGTGAGTCGTAATATGATGCATTGAATCGCTTCAAAACTTGAAGGAATCGTAGAGGATATTATTCTTCTGTCTTGCGAATAGTGGTAATTATTGTTTCATTTCTGTTTGCGAATTTTTCGATTTTTCATTGCACGTTCATCCAGGGGAACGGTTGCTTTGCGGTGTATACAGTTTTCGGGCACGATTCTCTATTGATTTGCATGCACGAACACCCTTCATCGTTATATTAGGTCGAGACATGAGTGATTATCATTATAGTATATCAATTTTATTTGCCAATAAAATAAACTAGAGCTGTGACTTATGAGATACCCGGGTAAACAAAAATTACACGAGTACCCGGGTATCTCATGAATACACTGCGGATCTTCATGCAAAATAAAAATCGTTTGAACTTATTCTCTTGAACGATTTTAATAAATTTAAATTAATATATCAACGTTCTTTTAATTTCGTTATTGTTTTAAATTACACAAAATCATATATGACTTATGTCTTATGAGATACCCGAGTATCTCATATACCCGGGTAAAAGTCCGAACTCTAAAATAAACAATAGTACCTTTTCCAACTGTACTTTGCCCAAGCATGATGAATCATTGTAATTTGTTCTAAAAAGAACATAAATGATTCATGGCTCGACCTCATTTGCTACCAATGTCCTATCTCATGGCCTGCCATACATATTCTCGCCAATAGACGTTCTTGCAAGTACATATTGGTCTTTGGATGTAATTGTACGCAACGTTTACTTATGATTTTAAAGGTCCACAAATGAAGGTCCTGTTAAAAGTCATCTTCGATCGAAATCTCAGCCTAGAACGACTATTAAGAGTAGGCCACAATGGAACGCTAATAGGTAATGGTCTAGACTTTCTTTGACTAATTGAATTATTGAAATCGAATATAATAAACAGTATTTCCTAGACCAGGAACTCGTTATCGAACACAGAGCGAGAAAGACCCTCATTATCAACGACGATTGCGCATGAGGAGACGCCAAGTTGAATCAAGCGATGAAAGATCTAGGTATTCTAACAATTTTCACTATTCCAATAAAAAAACTTCCGACAAAAAAATTCTGAAACAAATTTTTCGCGTCTAAAAGAACGCGTCTTTAGATTCTCGTCATGGTACATCATGGAGAAAAATCTTAAAATAAAATAAACGATGAATTATGAAATAGTACAACAAATTTTCATGAAATTATCACTATTGAAACATAGAGAATTTTTTCGAGAATCGAAAAATATCTGTTAAACATCGAGTAGCAAACATAAACACGTTTTTAACAGGTCACCGTCTCCCGACAGAAGGAAACTGACGAACACGAAATCGAAAATACGATCTTTAAACAGGCAGAAAGTGAAGCTCGACAGCTACGACGCAGACCTATCGATGGACAGTTTAAATTCTATCGTTCCTTTACGAACCGATAAAAACGGAATGATAACTATCGAGGACAATAGATGCGAACGAAGTGATAAAGTTCGTTCGGTGAACGATCGCCTTAACGAGACTGATAATGTCCGACAATCGGAGCATGAGAATTCCAATGTCTGGTGCGGACAAGAAATTCTGTCGAAATTGTCCACGTTGAAAAATGTATTTGTCTTCTATTAAACGCCACAGATCCACACCATTAGATCTGAAATAAACATATTTTCCAGGGACTGTTGATGAAGCAAATCGAATGGAATTCCGAGAGATGCTTGGTTTCTCCCGCGGCATCCGAAATCTTTTAACGATAACCAACAATTCGCGCCGTTTCGCACAATATCGTTTTGTTTCGTTTCGTTTTTATAGAGTGTACGATTGTGCAGAGAAAGAGAGCGAGAGAGAGCGTGAGATGTAAATCAGGAACGAAGACTTGTAGTTAAGAAATGACGGCTGAACATTTTTCTTGGATTGCAGATGTAAATAATGGCGTTTGAGCTCGAGGATCTCCTAAAGGAGGATAAGAAGGACGCAAATTTGTTGCCTGACCTAAGTAAAGCAACCTGTCAGTCTCAGGAGGAGTTCCGGCGACTGCTCGAGAACTGTCCCGAATTTAAAATTAAGCCCGACAAGGTTTGAATGATGGAATAATTAAGAATTGAGAATGACTATCTATTCAGAATGATTATCTAAATTATTTTAATTAAACTATGAGTCGAATTACTCATCTTCTTCATTCTTTTTTTTCCTGCTGCTTGAAATAAAATGTTCTTTGCTTTGTTGGCGTATACAAAATGTACGTACAGTTGATTATCTCAGGAACAGTTGAAAATATAAAAACACTTATTTAATTTAATTAATTACTTTATTTAATACTTCATAGGAGTATTAAATAGAAAGAATGCCAGTCAGCCAAAAAGTTTGCTTCGTACCACTAGATCAGTATAAAATAGCTTTGTTATACATGTACAATTTCATAGTTTCCGTATCAATTGTATACAGCTACACCAAGCACCCTGTACGTACAAAGTTTTCGAAATATATCCTGTAGACCCCTAGTCGTGTTGACTAGATAAAAATTGTAAACGTAGGTGAAAAAAGATGATGCAAAGGTACGCGATAAGGATTTTTCCTGTAAACCAACAAAGAAAGAGTTGAAAGTATACGGAAAGGAATGGAATTATGGGAACCCCATACCGCCGGATATGAGGAGTTTGAATCTTCGAGAACTACAGCAAGTCGCCATTGACTGGAGGATGTTGACGCCCCTTAGGCCAAAGCAACGACAGGACGAAGAAATGTTTTCAAGATTGGTATTCACATTACAAATCGCTTTACACGTCCAGTGATCATAAATTGATTAACGGAAAAGTACAACTTCAAAAAAAAAATTGTTCTATCGAATTGATCTTCATTCTTCTGCTTCTCAGGTGGAAATGGGGAAACTGGAATTAAAGTCGATCGCCAGAGAGCGGCGATTGACCACGAGTCCCATCAGGCGGAGCAAAAATCGGGCTGGCATAATTGAGAGTAGTGTTAAAATTTGTCCAGAATGCGGGGAGGAATTCTGTTTCGGTGAGTTTTGTGGCGATGTCCTGTACGACTCGTTTATAAGGGTCACTGTCACGACCCAGCAGCCGAAAGTGAAAGTGTCCGCCGACACCGAGGCGATAATAGCCAATATGGATCGCAAAAAGAAGCGTAAGAAAAAGAAAAGAATCAAAAGCAAAAGCAGAACGTCCAGGAAGACTGCCAGGTTGCTGATTCGAAGTAAAGGAAAGAAGTCTATAAGTAACGATTTAGACAGGAGGAGCAGCACCGATCTGCTCGATAGAAACACGCGCGACTCGAAAACGATCAAACCGTTCAAAAGAAAGTGTAGCAAATATACTAAAAAAGGATTGCGAAAATAATTGCAAAATAATTGAAAAATGTATAATAATTATCACAAAATATTAATATTCATGAAACGTTACGTTTTTGTACAACTAACTCGAAATCTGGTAAAAAATATTTAAGTACGCGCAATAATTGTTGAAATAAACTATGGTAATCATTCGTATGTAATGTGTAAAATAGATATGCTATGAACACATAAAACAATCTTGTGCATCGGTAAGACTTTCCGAAGTAAAATTTGTAGCAACGTCGCGTTGATTCTAGATATAAAAATTTTTCATTGGATTATGTTCTCACAAAGAAGATACGTACGTATATACAGTACGTTTGAGAAAAAATATAGACTAAACGTTTACTTAGATGTCGAAGTATCATACTAGGACCTTTCTAAAACTCTGTATAAATTATCTCAGATACCTTTAACCATCTAAATTAAAACTAAATGTTCCAAAGAAGTTAAAGAAACTTAATATTTGCAATCCTTATATAATACCGTAGGCAAAGTTATCGTACAAAAATTTTATTGGGTTCATGAGAGACCCCAGTGCACCAGTTAAGGGTGAAACTATTGATTTAAGTATAAATTTGTACTATGAATTTTGTTGCAGTTTGTATAATGAATAAACGATATATAAAACGATTCTTGTTACTACCTATTGATTCAAGAATTTGTATCTCAAATATTGTGTTCGAGATTCCAAAGAAAATTACGAAAACCAATTTATTTCTCTATCATGAAACAAAATCAAAAACAAAGATGGAGGAGCAGTCGATGATAAAAGTAAAATAAAAAAAATTGAGTTGTGAATGTTTTATTATTTGTCTATATTCTGTGGTCCCTTGAAACAACATATTCTACTTTGAAAATCGTCAACACGAAGAAGAAACCATAGCTCTCTTTGTACATTCGTTTTCGACCTTGCAATGACAATTCAGTGTGTACAGAACAGTATAACGACAATAATGGGCGGGTACATTAAATGGTTGCAACTGAATGCTGGAAAAATATAATTTTTATTCATTTACCTGTCTTTCTTTCTCTCATTCTCATTCTCTATTTACCTTGTGTTCCAACCCACTTATCTTGTCTCTCTTCTCCAAAATGACCGCAACGAAAGACGCTCACGAAAGGAGAAACGTTCTGCCGTCACACCTCGGTTAATCGAATGTCAACTTTGATTTTTGTATAGCCTCTAATCACCATTTAATTCGTTTGAAAAATAAATTTGAAATTTTTCGTCTACTATATGCGACCTCCGCGAACAGAATATTTCTCTCCTCGATTATATAATGTACTTTCTACGAACCTCAGAAGAAAGTGTTCCTTATAGTAATTTCGCTTCTTTTCTGTTTTCTTTCTCGCATTCTCGACACAGCTTAGCATTAATATTTAGTCGTACCTTAGTATACTAAGATTAGAGCTGACCGAAACACACGCATTTTACACAAACATATTTATACAGATATCAATAACATTAATACTAATTAGTACGATACGTTCCTTATACATATCTTTGCAGTAACTACAACACACCTTCCAGATGAATAAAATATTTCGCGCGGAACTATGACGTTTTCGCTTCACAGAATAATGTCCCAAATTTCTTATCTCTGTGCTTTGTTTCGTTCACGATATTTCAATTATAACCAGTGTCCCAGAGAGCGATCATTATTGTTTCGATGGTACCGCATGCGTTAGGCCACTACAACCTAAATTAGAGTCCTGGTTTTGTTCCTCCATGATACATAGGATGTTCCATCTAACTTGAGTATTCTAAATACCTCATTTATTTATTCCAGAAAAAATTG
Source organism: Lasioglossum vierecki (assembly GCA_028455595.1). Lineage (NCBI taxonomy): Eukaryota > Metazoa > Arthropoda > Insecta > Hymenoptera > Halictidae > Lasioglossum > Lasioglossum vierecki. Next base: position 4,127,297 of record CM052337.1, on the reverse strand, counting down.
TGAAAACATTTGAAGCGCAAATTAATATTATATAGTGATAGATAAACTCATAGTAGTTGAGTAATGGTATGAGTAAAATAATTTGAATCGAAAAATTAGCGAAGGGAATATTATTATGTCATAATAAATAGAAAAAAGAAGAAAATAAATGCAGAAATATAAAAAAATATAGGAATTAAATTAATTGATGAATATCTATAATTAATTTCAGACAGCAAAACAGACAGATGATATGAAAAACATATGTAGTAATTAATATTGGTGATTCTTGATTAGTATCAAGATTATCTATCACTATCACGAGATTTTCCCTCTCGAACCGACTTTTTCTGACATTTTGTTACTGACTTTTTGCTATTATAAAAAACGAGGTATTTAAAACGATCCGGTAAAGTGCAAATCATCCTGGGCGCATCAGTAACACATGCTGACTGCCCAGAAAATATTTGTCTTTACCTAAGGTCGGAAGTTGCGAAAAGAAATCATGGTAGGTACAGTATAGTTACGAAAAGGTGAGTTTAACCCCTTGCCGTATTTTGACGAGCCAGACTCGTGATGAAGATTTTTAACAAAGTCTAACAAATATGAATATTACAAGTTTCATTTTAGATGAAATAAAATTTGATTCGTTCGTAATCAATAATTAAGCATTCAAATAAATGTAGCCATATAAAAAATGTAATTTTTTTTTCCTTTCTACGACATTTTTGGGGATACAGACGTTTAAATCACTGTAACTGTAAAGAAAATGGTACGGCAAGGGGTTAAAAAGCACTGCTATTTATAATTTTGTTGGACGCTGATCGGCATATTGAAATATCCTTGAAATCGAGAATTTTGTTGCTTAGTATATAAAATATTACCACCACGATAAACGAGGAAATTGAATACAGCTATTTAACACATTCCGTTCAGGCCGATTTGGAGGTTCTCATTGAAAAACGAAGAAATTTTTAAAGATTTATTGTAAAGTCAAGTAGAGGCATCTTGAGACTAGAATTTTCCGACCAAAAGAGGTATTATAAAAAATGCAGTATAGAGAACAAAGCAAATGGCCTGAATGAAAAATCAAGCAAAAACAAATTGGCACGGAACGTGTTAATTAGAAAGACACTGCTGATTAACATACATATTGTATATACAACAGCGGTAATAGTTTCATTCGACTGTAATCAATTCGATGGAATTTCGTTTCAGTTGTCGTGGCATGAGAAGAGAAAGTTCTTTTCGGTAATTTTCGGACAATTCAAAAAAGCCATTGATACAAATTTCAGAAAATTTCTTGTTTGCCTGCCACTTTTTTGTAAAGATATTCTCACTGAATTAACAAGTCTTTCGTTTTGAACTCTAAACATTTGGAGATTGTAATGATAACATTGAAAATAAGTAATCTAAAAAAGAGTGAATACATTTTGCACTTTCCAACTATAATCCACTCTCATTTCGTATTTAACGGGATATAACATGTCCAGTATTACATCATCATTTGCACAAATGTTAAACACAGAAGCAAACAAATTCTGCTTGATATAATTCAAAGCTAATAGAACGACCTTGGGTAGCCAATTGAATTTTCATTCGACTGTAAAATTTCACTTCAGTAATCGTTCTACAATAATTCACACGAATATTCAATCACATGTGAAATTAATCAGATATAAATTTCATTCAAAATAAGTATAATATCGTTCGATAAATGCATCCCCAAAAACCAACAAAATTCCCGGATGTACAATCTGGAATAACTTTCCATTCTTTTCATAATTCTAGCATTACGCGAGTTAGAAGAATATTACATATAAAAATATGATAGTATTAAATACACTTAGCTCGCATTATTCACCAGCTGCTCCGACAGTTCATTTAATTTAAGTACCCCAAGAATCCTTCTTTGCGAAGAAACATTCTTTTCGAATAACCGATATTCAATTGTAACATTATGCCAAGAAGCCGCCAAGAAATGCCAAGGAACCTTAGTGAAAATAATATTATCGTGTAGCAACATAATTTAGTGAACGTTGGTTCTTGGTCTCTACCTTAAGCAACCATGATATTCATTTGCATCTTCCATATCTTCCGTGGTGCATTTTTCTTATTCTAACGGATTGGGTTAAATCGTTGAGAAAGGTTGATGAATATCTCCTTAACAGAAAATGTTACACATCACGTGTGATGAAACTGTGCACTATACAAATCCATATTAAGTGGTTAAGATAAAACATCACGTAAAGAAAATATTCTTATTTCTTGCTTCTTCTTACAGCTTGAGTCAACCAATCTGCACGCTTCAATATATATTCTATTTTACACAGTTCAGCTCAACACAGTACTTAAATTTATACAATTCGATATTGGTTTACCTACTGTTTCACATCAAGTGAATGTACGAACTAGTAAACCCTGGTCGGGAAATGCCTGAGTCGGTTTGGACCCAGATTTTCAACCCTGAAGAAACACTCGCAGGGGTCCAATCGGACCCAGACACCGTCAACGCCCAAAAATTAACTAAAGCTGCCATATGCACGTGGATAACACAACATGTTCTCCGATTCGCTTAGTGTCTATTATATGTTAAATCGATACAGTCTAACAGAAGCTGTGGATCGGTGCTAAACACAAACTTTCACAATTTAAGAGGTTTCCTTTACCATATACATATCATATCTGCTAAATACATTCAAGGAAGCAAAGCAATAAACAGCATTGATTTAGAACGAACAAAGTACAGCGAACCCCGAAATTCCCCTGGAAACCTGATCAGCTTGTAAACTGAAGAACAAAGCCGTTTCTTAAATTTCTTCGAAAAACGTTTTCTAGTTCGCTATATCTTGTCCAAGGTGGACCATTACCACCTTATACGATGTCTGTATAGTGCCAACGTCTGTTGGATTGTCTTTTCGGGAAAAGAAAACATCACGAGACGTCTAAACATCATTGGAACAAGGTCTTCACAAGGTTCTTGGTAACTCATGGGCAAAGCAAAGCAAGGAGTTCTTTAACGTGAGCACAGATTTTTTTACAGTGACGAAATTGCAACGCATATTAAGTTGTTGCGTATGAAATATCTGATTTTTAACAGTATTCCCTCTTTGTAAACCCTTTTTACCAAGTTCTCAATCATATCGCCATCCCTGATAAGAAAAAAAGTCCATTGTTCTCTGTAATCACGTTTTCAATCCTATCGTACTACTATTAGAGAGCGTTATCGTTTAGAGTTACCTCTTAAGAAAGAGAGAAAAAGAGAGAGGGTCACATAGACGCTTTTGTTCTCATCTGTATGATAATCTGACGTATTTGCAATGATTAGGACTTATCGTGAGATCGATTCTACAGATAATACTGTTTTACGCACTTAAATATGACATAGTGAACGCGGAAATCAGTATAGAGATTACTTATTAAGTGAGTATTGTTATAGATTCAAGACAAGAATGAATTATTTTTCTATGAATTATAATTTCCTTATCGCATAATATTTAAAAATACTAAGTTCTGTTACAATAAAGCCCTTAGAAAATCAATTTCCATATTGTGCTTTTTGATTTTTATGAAAAAATATATATACAAGACTTCTTGAAGATTCATATTTTTTTCTCTCCCTAACAAATGATTGTTTTTCTTCTGATATTTACTCAAGTCACTCCAACATCAGACTTACAGTTTTGAGAAAATGGAGAAATAGCAATGATTGAGTAAGAAAAGGTATTAATGGCTCTTTCTAGCCTTGAACGAGGTAAAGTCTACAGATTTGATACGTGGCATCTGTAGAGAGGGAATACTGTCGCAAAATATAGAAACTATGAGGACACTGCACCTTTGTTTCAAAAAGTTACAGACTTAAACAAACACTATTTATAATGTGATTACAGATACCTCACTATGAAAGTCCGTGATTGTTCCGTACCTAAAATAATTATTGTACGAGATTTACTTGCAACAGAGAGCAAGATATAGCTTTTGGCACGAGAATGAGACACATTCGATGCAAGCAATCTTCATTTAAATTTCGTGTAACAACGCTCGGTCGTTTCGCACTATTTATAGGATCGAAGCTCGTTCGAAATTCACACTTGCGTAAAGAAATTCCTTTTCGGATGCCGATATTTTCTAACAGAGATGTGTTTCAAAAATTTATGAAAAAACGAACAATGTTCTTACATTCGTATGATCGCGAACGTTCTATTTTGGATGAAAGTATAAAATATTTAATTGCTATTTAAGCAGACATCGTTTCACTTCCTTTTTTATCGGTAAAAGCTATAAATGATAGTATCATTTAACAATACTATTTTACAGTGTTTACGTAATCCTCAGTTACATATATATTATATTAGGTTACTTATCACAATATTCCATTCGCCGTATACCCCACGTAAACACCCTTTTCCTTCTTTTTCATTAAATATACGCACTATAATTTTACATACTAACACATATATCGCTGCTTAAGAGAACCGTCTCGAAAGAACGATCGTAGCAAATTTTCTATATCAACTGTTACAAACAACGCGTGTACGCGCAATAAACGCAACTATCTATGAACTATTTTCATTTTTTTATATCTGTTTTTGCTTTTCTGCTATTCTATTTCGGTCTTTTTAGAAATAGAAACTCGAGAAGCTCGGGACATAACATTCAATTTGAATATAATCAAAGTTATCTCCGAAATCTAATTCTTCCTTTAAAACAGTAATGGCTACAAAGTTACAACTCTGGTAGCTCCGTAAGTAATATTACAATATACACGTTGTTACAATTGAGAGACAACTTTTAAACCTTTTACTACTCCTATACATGGCATGAAATGTGAACGGCTGGATTGGATCATTTGTCAAATAATTCATGAACAGCAGAATAATGTTGATGGTCTGACCTATGTATTTCACTTATAGGTTGTTCTTTTAAGCTTCGTTGAAATCATTCTTACAAATAAAATGATAACACTGACAAGACTCATCGTTTTTCTAATTCACAGAATAAAGCTCTTGAAATTATTACTTTAATTCGAACTAATATTACCCTTAACGAATTTTTATATATTCGAAATAAATGTTACATATGTTAAATTAATGTCACATTATTCCCGAAAGATCCAGTAAACTATAATAAATCGTTGCTAACATAAAATACGGAAGAAACTGAAATCTTTCAGAAGCAGATGAAACTTCTACCTTCCTATAATTGTCTACTGTGAGTCAACATTTCAATGAACTTTCAAAATACACATGACCACCTAAAATTTCAAGGAACGCAAGATATTTTAGGAAACTAAACATACGGTCCAAAAATGTCTACTATAGAATTAACGTAGCATTTTTATAGTATCATAAGAATAGATAACCGAAAGATAATCTTTAGAAACGAAATCATCGGCCAATAAAAAGATCACAAACTAGCTCACTGCTTTCTATGATCCATACCAATACCAAACTGTGCAGCTATATGGAAGATACGCCATACATTTCGAAGAAATTGGGATAACAAAAGGAAGAGCAAAGGACGAAAAAACGCATTTTTGATTTCTAAACGTTCAGATCTTTGCTATTGTTTATTAAGTATTTGCTTGCAGTCTTATTGTAAGATGCGATCTTCTGCATAAATTCTTTTAATTTGAATAATAAAAAAGAAAATAAAAGCTCTAAAAAATTGAGTATATAAACGAGTAAATTGATTCTGTAAATTATAGAAACGAGTTTGCAAAGATAAAAATATAGACTCAATGAAACAGTATCTTTGTTTTGTTATTTTCAGTTGTGTTGTTTGTTACTTCTCAAGAAGAGTGACATCAAAGAATGAAGCATTACCCTTATTGTTGGTTGCTTTAGTTACGTTTGCCACACACAACCAATGTTATATGCTAACTCCATTACTCAGAAAATTTGCTCATGAAATAGGGACAGAAGCTAGCTGTGAATATCTCGCTCAGGTCTTGCTGAGTTATAGAAGAATCGGACCATAGTCAAGATTGAGGATAACTGTTGCACATTACCTAATGTAGGAACGAGAAGAGGATAGGGCTGCTCGTCCAGAGACCAAGGTGCCTGCTAAAAACCTTGAATGAGCCAGACGGGACCATAGAGCCAGGAATCTTCTCCAAAGGAACCACAAAGGTCTGGGTTAGGTATCTGTAGATGATATGATATTAGGTCGTTGCACATGAAATGTTCGATTCATAACAGTAACTTTAAACAAACATAATTTTGTAAAGCATCATTGTAATTGTCACATTCTGTTGGAAAAAGAACGAGTTTTTTGGTAAAAATTGTACTTTTTAGTCGATCACCTTCCTCATGTACTAGATTGTCATCTATATTTTTAAGTTTTTTCTATCATTGAGTAACAGTACGTCCACTTACTACCACACTTTGACTAAGTATCGCATAATGTTGTCTTCAATATGTTAATTTTCCCACTCGTATGAAAAGATTACACAACGATCACATCGGCTAATATTGAAACAAACTTTATTTAAAAGTAAAATTGAATGTAAATAGAAACTGAAGACTTGAAAGATAACTTTGTATATATACCTTCAAATGATATTATAATAAACCTATAGGTTGGTCATTTCATATGCAATGATCTAATACAATACCTACAGGGAAGACTGGCTGTGAGAGCACGTAGTTTCAATGAAACAATGAAAACAGCCTACAAGTTCCACTTCAAGCAATAACAGACACAGTACGAATCGTACCAGGGTAGTGCCCCTTGCAGGGTGGATATATTTGCTCTTTGGAGTATCAATATTCCCAACAAATATATGTATGTATACGTGCCATGGCACCTGCTCCACAAGGGGCTCCTATACCGGCGAAATTTGTGCAATAACTATCATGTGGCACCAAGACTGAATATTAATAATCACCCTGCCCAAGATAAAAATATAGTACAAACTGTGAATTATTACTGAATATTGACGAATGTTAGACTAATTGGATGAGATTGTGGATCTTGGAAGAAGTATTACTGTAGCGTAAACAGGTAAAAATGTTTGAAAAGTTTAAGGCAATATTACTGTAAAACGGAGGCAAACTGGACACACTGTCCATAGGCCATTTCTTGTTCTATATGAACCCTTTGATCACCCTTCCTTAAATTGCTTTTACCTATACCTGGATCACCCTGTGTAATATTATCGCTCCTTCCTTCAGTCTTGACTTGTAAAATCGATATTAATAATTGTTTTACATTGTGTTTGGTATCTTAAAATATAATTTTATGTAGGCAAAACTCATTGTTTGTGGAATGATCGTTTTTAATGTTTAAATAGGCGCTTTCGTCCTTAGAAGACAAAAATAAAAACATAGATATCTTTTAGATTTCAGTGTGTAACAACATATTTGTACTCTTCAAAAAATGTAAGTTTTATCTATCACATTTCATCTAAAAAATAATATTGATAAGAACCAAGGTGGTAATTTCAAGTGCTTCACCCTGTATGTAACTAGGTACTTCAAAAGTCAATTCACAATTCACCATTACCTGTGATATACTGTAAATTAATCGTTTATTTAATACGAGAGCGTCGTGTAGAATTCATAACATTTTTTAGTATACCATATATACAAGGAATGAGAGACTCTAGCATTTTGTAAATTATATTCGTACGTTCTTTAAATTGAATATAAATTATTTGCATTACATAATTAATGACTTTCGTCGCACCTAGTTTTATTTTGTTTCGCAACTTGGCACAAATTCCGTCAGATTTACATATTCTTATAAATACATTATATCAACCCTTAAAATTCATTACTGATGTACTTACCATAATAAAATATTACCTATGGTTCATAGTTACAAAGCATATAATTTCGGATCTATATGCTGAAGTAAATTACTCACTATCGGATATACGAAAATATCTTTCTTTATACTTTGAAAAAGACATGTACATCAGTAATGCAAACTTTTCCTCGTATAGAGATTGTCCTGCATTTTACTATTTTGGGATATATCTCATACTTTCTAAGTTTTAGCTTGCAACTGTCCGTTATACAAATATATAACGAATAAGATAAAGAAAATGTGCTATTCGTTAGGATAGAAAATCAAAGCCAACCTAACAAAACACTCGGTTTAATGTTTCTGGATAAAACGTAAAAGACATAAGTACCATCTCGTTAACAATGTAAGTTTAATGTAAAGACCTTATAAATATATATTATAGGTATAGCTGTAAATCATACAATACTAATGTGTAAAGTATGGACATATGGAGATTTTTGAAAGAGTAACATGTATACAATAATTATTTTATAGAGAAAACTATGACTTATGCCTCTTTCGTTAAATGCAAGGCAGCTTTGTTAAAGCAAACCATCGGTATGCTGAAAAAATCAATAACATACAAAGATTTTTTCTTCATACATTCACTTATGCATCTACAGTCATGAAGTCTATAAAACATAATCGATTAAACAACCTAGTCCAGTTGGCATTATATACAAGGGAAAGGAACGATTTGGTCAGGTGGTCGGTTCATAAGTCACTTAAAACGCACCTGATGAGTCCGAAATGACAAATGTTGTTTGGACTAAGCAGGATTCTCACATTATTCCTCTTTGCAAGGAATATAATTCTCATTACATTGAAATGCTCTCAGTTATCTTTACGAGCTTTCTTTTTACTTTTCTTTTGTGGTTTAGCTTCTGTCCAGATGTCTATAGTATATACAATTTAAAAAAAAGCAGTTGTAAGTGTTTACCTAAAAATTCATTTAAACTATAATTTCTGTGTTAATGAAAAAAAATTACCTCCTAGTTCGTCGAATACGGCGCCGCTTTTCTCCTGTGTTTCCGTAACAGTTGAATTCTTTTGTTCAACATTGTCAGAAACTTTTTCTGTGTTTTCTTCATTCTTTTGTGTTTTTTGTTCCTGAAGTTTATTGTCTACCTTTGGAACAGTTGCAGGTGCACTTTCACTTTCAGAAACTTTTTTAGCCTTCTTGGATTTCCCATTTTTCTTTTCTTCCTTTTCTACCTTTTCAATCTTAAACAGAAATCGAGATGAATTATTCGAATATGAATATATTAATGGATTCTAAACAATTTTCTGCATTTGAAATTACCTTAGGTGGCTCTTCTATCTTTTGATCTTCAGTCTCCTTAACTATTTCTTCGTTAGAAATAGGAATAAGGACTACGTCTTGCTTCTCTTTCTCTTTTAATTCATTATTTTCAGTTTCTTTGGCAACTTTGTCTTTAATTTCAATTTTCTCGGGTTCCTTTTGCTTAGCTACAACTTCATTAATCAAATCAGCTTTCTTCACATTTTTCTTGTTTTTCTTTGAAGGAGATTCTTCCTCTTTCTTCTTATTTTTCTTATCCTTTCTAGAATAAGCCTGCTCCCAATCTCCTATATATCAGGTATGAAAGAAATTTACTTCAGAAGGAATAAAATAAATGAAAAGAATTATTGAAACATTACCTTCGTCGAAGTCCACTGGTTTCTCTAGGAACAAATTCTTCAAGTTCTTCTTGTTTTTTGCTTGTTCAACTTTGTTTTCCTTGCCAGACTTTGCTACAATTTGATCCTTGTCCTTCTTATTCGATGTCGTTTTATTATCATCCTGTTTTTGTTCTTTCAACTTTCCATCAATGTCATCGACTTTAGAAGCAGACTTCTTTGGATTTTCTGGTTTGGTTGGTACAGATTTTTTAATAGGACTTGCTTTTTCCGATGAAACTTGACCATTGGCAGATCTCTAAAATATACATAATTAAATTTAACACTTGTTAATATTTATATTTTATGATCCAGTAGACACACACACTTGGTAAACATAATCAAATGTATGGAATATTAAATACCCACGTCTAAACGTGTCGCGATAGAAGAAACCATAGAAAAAACGAAAATATCCGCTTTTAGCGGCGAACATTCAATTAATTTACACATGTTTTATACATCGTGGAAAAACTGTACTCTTCGATTAGGGATGCCAGCTGATTATCAACAACGTGTGCGTGTAAATATAATCACTCGCCACGAATAAGCAACCATATGGAGGGTAGACATATTTAAGCATACACAACTGTCGTATCCACATTGTTAGTTAATTTAAAAAAGAAAAAAGCAGGTTTACTGTTCGAATCGTTCGCTTCGCGCAATGTGCTAACCTTTTCTTTGATCTTGCTGCGTTTCTTGTTGGCAAATTTCCGGTCCACGTCGGAACCCACCGACAGTTGTGCAAAAGGTGGTTGTTCGGCCTTTTTGAAACCGAAGACGAAAACGAGGATAGCGCCTACGAGCACAACACCCACAGGTAACGCATATTGCAAGTGCTGGAACAGCAGCAGGTTGACGTCCATGGCAATGCGAAGGACGTGTTAACGTGTGTGAGACGCGAGACCGACGACGGAAATGAGGGACGGCAATAGAGTGACGGTGACAGCACATACGGTTACAACTCGACACGGTGATCGGTGGTGAACCGGACGCACAACGCACACGGTAAGGATTTACAGATCTTTGGAACTCAAAACATTGCGCTCTAGCGGAAGGCCCAAGAATTACTGGCTGCCAGGCGGGCGCTGATCTCCGCTGACGCGGCTGTGACATGCCACTAAATGAATCAAGCGAGATTCCATTTTACGAATTTGCCACTAAGTAATCACTAGAAATCAAACTCTTATCGATAATTGGTTCACGAAATCTAACAGAATTTTATTTTTTCTATACTATGTACACTTTTTAAAATCCATATTCCATTACATGCAATAATGCCGTAAACATTTCTACAAAATGAAATGAAAAATCATTATTTTAGAAGAATAAAGTAATGCACGATATGTGTTTTTATTTCCCCGCGTCAATGTCAATATATATATATTACATGAGTGGTGAACATTTTTTTTTTGTTGTACTGTATTAAATACAGGATGTGTAAATAAAATTGTTATGAAGCATCTAAAAAAATGTCTATTTATTAAAATTATTGTTGTTCGAGTCGTGTGTCTTATAAATAACAGAATAGAATATTGATGTGTTGTTTTGGCTAGCTTTTGACTGCTTTAGCGAATTGCACAACCATTGGTTTGTCTTTTAAAATGTAACCGTTTGTTTGATCGAGAGCTAACTGTGCTTGCTCTATATTTTGTAATGTAATGAATGCTTGTCCTTTCATTCTTCCTTCCTGCATAAGTCGAACATCGTATCTAAAAGTACAAGTATTATTAAGTAGACACTTAAAGCCTTGAAGTATAATTTACTCAATGTACAATAACAAATCTTACTGAAATTCTGTTTTTAAATCAGCTACTACGAATTTTTGATAGATGAAATGAAGATCCTTTTCTTCGACATGTTTTGCGAGGTTCTTTATATATAAACGATTTGATGGTTTTCCAGGATGATAATTCTTAAAAACTGGAAGTAATCTTTGATCTGTAATATAATGAAAAAATCTTCAATGTTTTAGATACATTAATTATTTATATATCAGCAATAAAAAATATACTAATTGATAAAAGAAAATCTATTCTTACCATTAGCTGAAACTTTATTGTCTGTTAATTCTTTGGATGTGATTACATCTTGCTGAATATCTTCAGTGTTTTCACTTTCAACAGTTTCAGGATTTTTAGAGGATGGAAACATTAAGCCAAAACCACTGTCTGTAACAGTTTCAATAGTAGTATTATCTTCTTTATTTAAAGTATCCAGGAACGTATCTACTGTTTTTAACTCAATTTTAAGATTTTTTGTCTCTGCACGCTGTACTGGTTCAAACATATCTTCCGGTTTGACAATCTTTTGCGTAGAACTTGTGGGTTGTACTTGTTTAGCAGGATTAACAAATTTCGGAATTTTTAGACGTTTCGCGCTCTGCGCATGTTTCCTCTTTATAGGAATAATTTCCAAAGGCATTGCATTGTCTTCGTCATTTGATTCTATTTCAGATTCCTCTTCTTCCTCATCGTTATCAGAACCTAGTTGGCAGAACCAATAATATAGAATTTAAAAACCGAATTGCGGAGAACATAAATTAAATTTAACTGTAATTTTAGTACCAGTTTCCTTATCAAATAAACTGTCACTACTAAATATATCCTTGTACTTCTTCATGTTATATGCTTCTTTCAACAATGGAAACTCTGCCTCCAGTTCTTCAAAAGGAGGAGGTAAATTCATTCTGTTCATTAAATGTAAAACCTATGCAAACATTCTTTTAAAAATTTGTTACAATAGACCTTACAACATTTGATTTACCTGTGTGTAAAAGGCTGGTTCTTTTAACAATTGTACAGCTATCCTCATTAATGTATTTCTCGTTGGTGCTGTATATTTATAATATATATTTGGTGGAGGTGGTTGTGTGAAAACATGATTCATCGTCCAACTATTTAATTTTTGTACAAAAGCTTGAAAACTAGATTTATTTGTTGAATCTTTTTTGGTCTCCTCCTTCGTAATTTTATCATTTGGAATTTCATTTTCTGTACTTTCTATTGCTATAGATTTTCTCGCATATTCAACTGTCAGGTATTGCCCTTTCACATTTAATTGATGCAGACGCAATAATGCCTCTGTGGCTGTTTGTTCAGATGGAAACTGTGCAAATGTTACAGTATACTTCTTGGAAGGTCTGAGCGTACGTGTTTTAATAGCACCATATTTCTTAAATAATTCATTTCGTCGGTCATCAGACAGTTCTTGTGGTAAATGAAGAATCCTAAGAGTATCAGATATCTAAAATAAAATAAGATAAGATATCAGAAATGCGAGACGTATAATTTTTCAATTTCTAAACTTCGTTTTAAAAGCAAATAGAAAGTACAAGACTACATTAAACGCAATATAAATCATCAGAGGTTAGTAGTCTAAATGATAATCTGCAATTTAACATAAGAAATTTCTTATTTATTATTGTAATTTCTTAATTATGAATACACAGAAACAAAAAATTACGTGTGCCATTTCAGCTGACATTCTAAAATAATATTCGAAGTAATTTCAACATTATAAACGTCAACAATCTTTATTAGGCTTTGTGATTATACCACGAACATGAATATTCGACTAGAGGCGACACTTTCATAAAAAAATATTGATAACCGCGTTCCTAAACCAGGTGACCTTGAATGCAACTTTAAAGCACACTTTGTGGCTAATGTAAGTATTGTAAGTTATTTACGTAAGTACACATGTTCCTACCAATGAAAATGAAATTAATAAATTATTCTCGAGTGTCTCCTGAATTGTTTAATGTTATAGACTTTTTCATTTAATCAGTTTTGATTACTTCTTTATTTTACATAGAAATACAAGATTAGCGTAGTAGCTGGCAGTAGTATACCAATGGAATAACGAGTTAATTATCAAACTTTCAGGTCTCTAACTATAATAATCTTGGAAAAAATTTCATCTTTTTTTGAACTTTTAACTTTATTGACGTTTCTTCTTTCTGAAAGTACTCTTCCACTCTATCCAAAACTTCCTATTCTATGCACATTACTCGTTACTTATGTATTACTACGCCGATGCTGTCATGGAAACAGTTTACACGGAACTACTTTCGGAAGTTCACTTGTCAATTTGATCTGTCGGATTTACCGGCAAGTTTAAAGACACGACCACAGTATTTTAGTTGCAGTATTTAATTTACTTAATTTTTCTAGACGTGTAGGCTTAAAGTATTTTATTACATGCAATTTAGTGATACAGTAAGATAAGTGATTATTCTATTATTTGCTTCTTCTAAATTATCGATTGGCCTCCGTCGAACTGACCGCAAGGGGGAATAATCTGTTGCTCATTGTTCGAGGATATCTCGATTTCTAAATGTAAGTATGATATGACAATTTCATTTAGCATTACGTAGAAACAGCTTAAATTTAACTTTTCACGTACATTGTCGAGCTCAAAGAAATTTCGTCCGAAATACCTAGTTTATTCAACTTACCATGCAGCGCCGAATCATATAGGAGGCAATGGTATCAACAATCAATAATCGAAATTTATAGTAAAAAAATACAGTAATAATTTCTGACGCGCTTTAATATGTGATTTTACATGTATTTATTGTACATCCGTGATAAGTTAATGATCTTTGAATGAAGTTATAAGTTATAATTGTTATAATTGCATTAGACAGGTCTCTCCTTCAACTGTTCACTTCTTCTGTATTTGATTACGTGTTATTTATTTCTAAGTGAATAAATTGACAATTTATCAAAAGGTTCAGCATCTTCTCATTATAACTATAAAATTTCTAATTAATTTTTTAAATTAATTTCTCATTTATTTTAATTTCTGTGTGTACGTAAATTATATTTAATATACATACAAAGCATAATTAGGTATTTTTGTTGATATGAATTGTGTTTACTTAGGTTTAATCGAGACAGAGATCAAAGCAGAGGTCGTCGTGGTGTCAGTGGTCGTGGAACTAGTAGAGGAGCTGGCGATAGCATTCGTGGAAATAATATGAATAGATTCGGTGGACGTGGTCGAGGAATTAATAGTAGTATTCGCGGTGGTATAAAAGGCAAACAGCCTGGAGGAGCACTTAGAAAAATTACCTGGGACATAAGATCTTTAGAACCTTTGCGTAAAGATTTCTATGTGGAACACCCTTCAGTTAGAAATAGGTAGAAATTTTAAAAATTCCATACCTTAAGAGAAAATCAAATTCTACTAAAATATCTTCTATATATATATTAGATCAAAAGAAGAAGTATGTAAATTTCGAGAAAATGCTGAAATAACTGTAAAAGGTAATGATGTTCCTAATCCAATTCAGTATTTTGAAGAAGGAAATTTCCCACCGTATGTGTTAGAAGTAATACATAAACAAGGTTACTCTCAGCCTACACCAATTCAAGCACAAGGATGGCCTATCGCGCTCAGTGGTAAAGATTTGGTTGCTATTGCTCAAACTGGTTCTGGAAAAACACTTGGAGTAAGGCCAGTTTTAAAATATAATTTGTTTAATGCGTAAAGTATACACATGCTTTTTATTTTATTATATATTCTCTAGAATACGTATAATATAATGTTTCAACACTTCTGCAATTTATAATACATCTACACATCAGAATGAAAAATGTTAAAACATACTTTTATTTTAGTATATATTACCAGCAATTGTTCATATTATACATCAGCCAAGACTTAGTGCTGGCGATGGCCCAGTTGCTTTGATCTTGGCTCCAACAAGAGAATTAGCACAACAAATTCAGGAAGTAGCAAATTCTTTTGGCGAGTCGGCAGGTGTGAGAAACACTTGTATCTTTGGTGGTGCACCTAAAGGGCCACAAGCTCATGACTTAGAGCGGGGTGTTGAAATATGTATTGCTACACCTGGTAGACTTATTGATTTTTTGGAAAGAGGAACTACAAATTTGCGCAGGTATCCTAGCTTGTTATTTTAAATAATTTTACATATACGAAATTGAGCATATATGTATATATATATTTTTTTTCAGATGCACATACTTAGTACTGGATGAAGCTGATAGAATGCTGGATATGGGTTTTGAACCACAAATTAAAAAAATAATTGAACAAATACGACCTGATAGACAAGTCTTGATGTGGTCGGCTACATGGCCTAAAGAAGTTCGAGCTTTAGCAGAAGACTTTTTGACTGACTACACCCACCTTAATATTGGCTCTTTGACTTTGTCAGCCAACCACAACATCATTCAAATAATTGACGTTTGCCAAGAATTCGAAAAAGATTTGAAGTTGTACAGATTGCTTCAAGAAATTGGAAATGAAAAGGAAAATAAGACAATCATTTTTGTTGAGACAAAGCGAAAAGTAGACGATATTACAAGAAATATAAGACGGGATGGTTGGCAAGCTTTAAGTATCCACGGTGATAAAAATCAACAAGAAAGAGATCATGTACTACAAGAATTTAAAAGTGGAAGAGCTCCTATTTTAGTTGCAACAGATGTAGCTGCTAGAGGTTTAGGTAGGTACTCGCTTACATATAATATTTAAATATCAAATAAATCTGGGAATTGGCAACACTTATCGGATTAGCCAGTGATGCGTTATTAGTAAGACCAGTGGACAGCAGTGTATGTAGCAGTGTGCGATACATTGGAAATGTGTAGTAGAGCCCTGAAAATATTAGACTAGATTTTTCAACCTATTTTCTATATTTCTTTATAATACATACTTTAACAGGTTTGTATTGTTCTGTCATTAACTAAATATGTAAGTAACAATAATAAATTATAATAATCAGATTTATAAAAAGGGTTCTATAAAAATGCACACCAGCTACCAGTAAGACTGTCTGCTTTTCTTTTTCAGAGGCACAGAGTACCCTAAGTGAATGCAGTGTACTGCCGGTATTGGGCAGACACAGTGAATGTTTTATTTTATTTTGCCTGCATTTTATTAATTATTCTTTCGAAATTGTAATACGAATATATTTATTTAAAAGTATGCTTTTAAACGTATTATTCGTATTACAAATAATATTCACATATAATAAGGTCTTACAAATTTGTAATAACAGTTACTTTTTGAAGATATTCATCCTAGAAAAATTGCATATTTCGTTAGGTTTTAAGAGGTATTCTTATATTGTTGTGCCCTATTTGTTAAACTCGCAACCTCCTTGATATAGATTAATTTTGTTATTTATTTCAATTGCAAATTAAGAATATTTTTCAGTGCCTCTAATTACTGAAATTGTTGTTTGAAACACTTAACAAGATTAATGCATTCAGGCTTAAACCCTAAAATGCTGCCTTTATCCCAAACCAGACACTACCGCTGTGTCTGTCTAATCTCTAGGCCATCGATACATTTTCATATGAAACCAACCGAATAGCCCTACTTTAAAAGTAAATGGGGCTGTTCTTGCTGATTTTACAATGGAAATTCGAAACGAAAGGTGGGTGGTTTTCAAACCTGATTTATAAATCAATTTTATTTTTAAGTAAAATCTAAAGGTTCCATTCTGAACCATCACAAACTGCATAAACTATTCAGAACTTTATGTAATGTGAACATCCGATGTATCCAAAATTTATTCCCAAGTTTGAAGATCATTCTATGAGTTCGATGAAAAAAAGACCAAATGATTTAACCAATTGATTATACATAAAATTGCTTTTATAAATATAAATATTTTGTCACAGATGTGGATGATGTCAAATATGTAATAAATTTTGATTATCCATCATCGTCAGAAGATTATATACATAGAATTGGTCGTACTGGTCGAAGAAGGCAAACTGGAACTGCTTATGCATTCTTCACAAGCCATAACATGAAACACGCTGGAGATTTAATAGAAGTATTAAAAGAGGCAGGGCAAAATATAAATCCACGACTTACGGAAATGGCCGAATTGGCAAAATCAGGAAATTATGGAAGCAGAAGTATGTTTTTATGTTTGTCCTACGTGATATTTAACAAATTTTTCTAATATATGTGCTTCTAATGAATAAGGTGGTAAACGATTCATGGGAAATGATCGAAATAATGGTAGAAGAGGAAATATTGATAGTAGAGGAAGAGGAGGTCCTTCAAGAGGAAGAGGCGGTAGTAGCGGTCGCGGTGGAAATTCTTATCAATCTGTTTCAAGCAGTTACTCTGGTTCAGACTATGGCACCTATAATAATATGAAACAAAGTAATTCAGTTAATCAGAATTCGGGATATGGATACAGTACACAAAGATCTTACGGGCAAAATAATTTAGCACAAAGTTATGGAGCAGGAGACAATTATGGAAGTACTTACCAGTATAGAGGCGTAACATATTAAAATGGTATTCATAGCATCAAACAACTCAATTTTTATGAAACAGTGTTAATAGTATCATATTTAATTCGAGTTTTGTTAGTACGAAAATATACTTAATAAGGCAATTAAAAGTGCACAAAGAAGACTTAGATACCAAAGAAAAGATGTTGCATATTTCATGTGTGTGATAAAAATATACCAGTCAATAATAACAGTCAGAATAAGATTGGTTATAAATGTATATGTATTATTTAAAAAAGACTGCAATTACAATTGCGAAATAGGATTGATGAAATAGAAAATGCTAAAAAAATGTTTAAAATTAGTTAGGCAAAGCCATTTGTATAGCATAACTTATTACTGTTTTAATAATTTATTCTTGTTATAAAATATGAAATATTAATTTATATATGTTGCTCAAGATAGTATTCGCTTTGTTAAATGAAAGTATTATTTAATTTTTGAAGAACAAACGAGGACATTGCCTATAGTAAACAAGTATAAATATTTATTAAAGTTACATTTATTATATAAATTTCAAGATAGTTCTTATTGTCATTATTTTAAATAAATAAGCCTGTTGCAGTTTAATTTATATTAAAAGTCTTTGGTACATAAATATTCTATATAATAAAAAATAAATTTTATAAGCAATAGGAATGATATTAAAATGTGTAACTAAATGTATTTGTTAAATTTTTGTGTTGTGAATTATATCAATAAAATTGTTTTCCTTTTCGAAATTATACAGTATTTTTCATTTTGTTTTCCTTAAGAACAAATAATATATAAAATAAACTAATGAAATAGAGTACAATCGAATTGATAATGTACAATTCAATAGCGTTTTTATAGTTTTCTATATTCTTTGAAATATTTAAGAGGTACTGCAAATTTTTCTTGCATAAACTATTTCAGAAGTACACGATTTTACATAAAGCTCTTGAACACTGAAAAAGTTTGCTTCCTGCATATCGTGTTTCTAATATTTCATGTATTTCCATGTATATATATATATACATATTCCCCCACTCTGTATCTCTATTTCCGGAGATATACGCTGATACGCAAGTACAACGTTTGATAATATATTTACAATTAAATATAAATTTTAGTATTTTAATTAAATTTTAAATATTTCATTCTTATTAAATTAAAGATCAAACATAAAAACGATGATAAATACGAAATAACAAGATTGAAATTATATGAAAAGGAACTATTTTCTGGCCGTAGCGACGCCATGACATTTGTTTCACAGATCCCCTTCGGATCGTGTGACGAGTATAACGTACTTTTCAGTCATTCTGAACATTAGAACCCCGATTTTCCTAAAAAATATATCATATTTTCAAGTGAACGAATTGAATATCGCATAGAGATGTAAGTTGCATCGTTTTCTATTAATATTGCGTAAAACTGCTAGCTTTCTACAAATTTCTTATTGACATTTACCAACTATGATCGAGTATGCGTTACTCCATATTGCTTTTATATTAGCGAAATTTTGTATATCCGTTACGTACAGACTTTTTGTAATTATTCGAAGTTAATCGAATATATTTCAGGTTATTAATACACATTAAGAATGTACTTTTGATAATTTCAATTCTAAATTAATTAAATATATACGTAAACGTAACGTTAAACATAATTTTTACGTGTTTAATCATTTTCTCGTGCAAATTATACTTAATATATCAGAATTTTAAATGTTAGTTAACATTAGATAACGTTTATGCTCTAATTTAGTGCAGTAATTTATATATTAACATAATCTGTTAGCTTTTCAATGTTCGTTATTTCAGGTATTATTCCGAATTCGTTCTACATTTAATAATTTAATTTTTAATTACAAATAAAACTTTCGTTGCAGGGCTTATCGTGATCGTGAACGTGGTGATAGAAGAGGAGGCGGAGCTCGTGGAGGAGGTCGTTTTGGTCGAGATGGAAGTGGTGGGGGTGGTAGATTTGGTAGCAGTTCGAATAGAGACGGAGGCAATTTTGGCAACAACTTCAAAAATCGTCAACCTGGTGAACGTCTACGAAAACCAAGGTGGGACATGGCCACATTGCAACCATTTAGAAAAGATTTTTATCAGCCTCATCCTAATGTTACAACTCGAAATTCACATGTTGTCGAGGCTTATCGTTCAGATAAAGAAATTACTGTGAAAGGTACAAACGTACCAGGACCAAACATATTCTTTGAAGAAGGGGGATTCCCAGATTATGTTCTAAATGAAATCCGTAGACAAGGATTTGGAGAACCGACTTCGATACAAGCACAAGGCTGGCCCATTGCTTTATCTGGACGCGATATGGTTGGAATCGCACAGACTGGATCTGGCAAAACACTAGCGTATATTCTACCAGCAATTGTACATATAAACCATCAACCC
This sequence comes from Lasioglossum vierecki, assembly GCA_028455595.1. Taxonomy (NCBI): domain Eukaryota; kingdom Metazoa; phylum Arthropoda; class Insecta; order Hymenoptera; family Halictidae; genus Lasioglossum; species Lasioglossum vierecki. Next base: position 4,107,175 of record CM052337.1, on the reverse strand, counting down.
AGATTGAATCGAAACGATGGACCTATAGCTCTTATTCTAGCACCAACAAGAGAACTTGCTCAACAAATTCAGCAAGTTGCGTCAGATTTCGGAGTCTCATCGCAAGTTAGAAATACTTGCATTTTTGGTGGAGCTCCGAAAGGCCCTCAAGCTCGTGACCTCGAACGTGGTGTTGAAATCTGTATAGCAACACCAGGTCGTCTTATTGATTTCTTAGAACGCGGTACAACCAATCTGCGTAGATGTACATACTTAGTGCTAGACGAAGCTGATAGAATGCTCGATATGGGCTTTGAGCCGCAAATTAGAAAGATTGTCGAACAAATCCGACCTGATCGACAAACTCTAATGTGGTCTGCAACATGGCCAAAGGAAGTTCGCAATCTTGCAGAAGAATTCTTAACTGACTATATACAAATTAATATTGGCTCTCTGCAACTGGCAGCTAATCATAATATTCTCCAAATTGTTGATGTATGCGAGGAATTTGAGAAGGAGGGCAAACTCATGAAATTATTAGAAGAAATTTCAAACGAGCCAGAAAATAAGACAATCATATTCGTTGAAACGAAAAGAAAAGTGGACGATATAACACGTGCAATTAATAGATATGGGTGGCAAGCAATTGGCATCCATGGAGATAAGAGTCAACAAGAAAGAGATTATGTATTAAACCGTAAGTCATAACTAAGCTTTATCTCATGTATGTATATGTATAAACATACCCTGCCCAATACTAGATAATCTATTTCAGAATTCCGGAATAGCAGATCTGCCATACTAGTAGCTACAGATGTTGCAGCAAGAGGATTAGGTAAGAATTTATTTACACATGAGTGGGTATGATGTAAGGGTCAGGCTGCGATGGTTATTTCACGTTCGTGAGAGTTGTAATATAGTGATGTGGCAACGGATAACGGCATGTGCCAGACTGATTGACATTAGTCTTCTCTCGGTGTGAATGGAAATGATTAAAAACGAACAATAGGCAAAGGATTTAGAACAATTAATTGACAAAATTAGTCATTCATGTTCAGTGCATAATGTATAGTGTGCCCAAGTTATTTCAGAATAGGTAATTATTTTGTAAGGTTTTGAAGATATGAAAACCATTGTTTTTATAGGAGCTTGTTGGTTTATGGAAGACATTATGTGCTGCATACAGATATATAGAAGTATAAGAATGAGAAAGTATCATAGTTAAATCAGTTTTTTCAAATTTATTGTTATATTGTTTTAGATGTGATAAAATAGCATTGTTAGAGCTATTTTAAGAAGTGCTACACAAGGTAATACTTTCCAATAAAACTCGTAAAATTATTAACAAGTTAAAGGATCACTAATCAGAACATATGAATACAAATCAATTGTATGGTTATAGAACATCTATTTGAACATCTGACACTTGATTTTATCTGATCTGTAAAAGTTTCATTATTTTACTATCTTATTTATCTCAAATATCTTGTTGATTTTATTTTAGGAAATACGACTCCATTATAAATAGATAAACCAATTAAATTTTTTTCTTAATGAATATAGAGAAGCAGTATACATTGAATAATACTCTCTTCAAGCCAATATATATATATATTGAGGAGCAATTTTTTCATGTCTTTAATAGCTTATAAATTTTTAACTACTCTGAAATAGCTAAGATAGACTATATAAAATTTTAATTCATTTTCATTAATTGAATACCCATGGAGCTAAATAATATACTGTATAAAGCACATAAAGAAATTAACACTACTGTTCTCAACTTTTCAGCATTTTAATATTAAATATCTTGTGATTTGTTTAGTTCCATCACAGCTTAGGTGGATTTTGACATATTTTTGCTTTATCATATAATGTTGTCATATCTTCACAAAACAGGTTTATTATGGTCCAATTTAATATTAATTTGAATCATAAACTGTGCATTGGGGAGATGTCGATTACTATGTTACCAATAAGGTCAGATTATTAATTCTAGAACACGAATCTTTACTGAATTTATTATTCTACTTTACATTTTTGTTTATCTTGTCCTTTAAAAACCAATTATGATTTTAAAGTGATACAAGTAATAAATATATAATACAAGTATTTGATCAGTAATATATATATATCAGTAATATATAATATATATATATATATATATTTATTACCAGTGATACGCATAACAAATTAAACAAGGAATAAAAAAAGTTAAGCTCTTTTTATAATAAATTAAAAGATTTGCTTGTTAAAATCACATAGTTGAAATGATAAAAATTAATCTCAGCATCTATAGAAGATTAGTATTCCAGAGTTAGATTTGTATTATTGTGAAATCCAAAAGTAAGTCAAAATATTTCAGCAGTATTATTAGATTAGGTAAACAGGTAAGACGATAGGAGGTTCACCTTTTTAAATTTTGCTCTGATTGAAAAAAGTCTTGTCAGTCTGGTATTAACGTGCTGTTCTATGTGTTTTCAGAGGCACATGCGACGGAGTTTTATCAATGATAAGAACTCTGGAGAGCTTGCTTTGGAATAAATAATTGAATGGGGCGTGACTGCTGGTCTCTGTCCCCGCGCAACAAGCTAACCTAACGCTGTGCCTCGGCCCGCCGTGCCACTTGAAAAAACACACTCTCACTCTGTACCTGCGACGGTCCAAAGTATGGAAGTCATAGTGTTAGGGCATCTAGCATACAAGGACTACCGAACAGGATAGATATTTTACCGCTTCTCTTAGATTAAAAGGCTAGGGAATGGCATCGCATTGTTTTGCAGTGGTTGTGACATTACATTCTACAGTAATTCCTTAAGAAATACTTTCATTTCTATTGACCATTCAACGAACATTGATCGTAAGACTGTTATAATTGAATGTCGTACTATCACAAAAATTTGTGTAAACTCTCAACATTGCAAAACAAATCTCGATGTTACTCGTGCAATGGAATGCATGTGGGGTTGATCGGAAAGTGCACATGGTGCTCATCCAATGTTCCAACCTCATCGAAGCAATGCGCAAGGACCAAATTTTGAAAGACCAGCACAGATCCATACTTTGGTGCGGGAGAGAAGGGTGTGAAGTTACTATGAGTAAATATACAGCTCGCTAACGCATAATGCGAGAATTCCATGAGAACCATCTGAGCTCTGATTCCTCTACATTTCCAAAAATGTATTTACGTTTCCAGCTTTTGGCAATAACAGGTAAATAATATAAAAACGTTGCTCTTTGTGGTCAATATATTGTACACGTCATGTGGAGACTGTAGATGGAATTAAAAGTTCAACGAGTATGTGAAATAATTTAACATTATTTTCTACAAGTTTTTTTGCAATTATAAATACACCATACTTTTTGATTCCACCTATGTATGTTGCACATGCTAGAATCCCTAACGCTTTAACAAATTCGCTTTGTAAGTTACTTGAACCACAAAGACACAAATAGTTTCTAATTACCATGATTATAATTTCTAATATTGTACAGATGTGGAGGATGTTAAGTTTGTGATAAATTTGGACTACCCGTCCAATTCTGAGGACTATGTACATCGTATCGGACGTACAGGACGTTCACAGCGCACGGGAACTGCGTACGCGTTTTTCACACCTGGAAACGCGCACAAGGCTGGTGACTTAATTCAAGTTTTAGAAGAAGCGAAACAAGTCGTGAACCCTAAGCTTTACGAGCTATCAAGGAATCCAGGAATTTATAAAAGTACGTTCTTAAATAAGATTGGATTTAAAAATCCAAGATGTTCATTTCAATAACTAACTAATTTTTGCGTCATCATTGTTTTTTGTAGGGGGCCGTTATGGTGGACGTAGTGGAGGTGGCAGTGGACGTGGTTCTGGAGGCCGTGGTGGCGGCCCTCGAGGATCTCGTGGTGGTCGTGATGGAGGAGATAGGGGTGGCAGATTTGATCGTTCCAGTGGCGGTGGCGGTAGTGGTGGAGATAGAGGAAAATGGAATGGGAATAATAGCAGTAAGTCTTCAAATAATAGTAACTAGAGGAATATGAGATCCCGACAATTTTTGGAACGCTCTGAAATCTCGATATACACATTCAAGAACTCGACCAGTTCCGATCATCGAGTACCCCACATTTTCGAGTTCTCGTACACCTCTAATAATAACCTCACGAAAATGATTATCTTTCAAGTTAGAATGTCCCTAAATGTTGTTTATCCTCTTTTTTCAGGCGGTATGGGAGGAGGAAATTACGGTAGCAAACCATTCTCTCAAAACAGTTATGGTGGAGTTTCTGGTGGTGGTTCCAGCAGTTATCAAAACGGCAGTGGAGGATACGGAGGTAGTGGAGGTGGTGGTGGGAGCAATTATAGACAAAATGGTTATTAATTTCAATATAATTAACTCCAAATGAGTTTTATGTAATATAGTAAAAATAAGAAAAGGTGGGAGATTCTATTCGAAAGAGAACATGTTTTCCGAATAACGTGCTCCTTGCTGAGATCTTACACAAAGTAAATTGGAACGAATGCGGTAGTAATTACCATTCAAAATCAGGACATTACTTGTTAGGACGTCTCAGTTATGTCGAATCGAGGACGCTTAGCATTCTCGCTTTATTTTTAGTAAAAATAAATGTAAGTGTAGTAATAGAAGGTGAAACATTGATGACCTTCGATTTATGACGTCATGCAATTGCGATCACTTGTTTCTTTGCAATACTTCGTACAAGTCTATTCTTTATGAGTTTTATTAATGTATATTCAATCAGGAAAGAAGTTTGTAAAATCGAAATGCAAGATACAGCAGTATTTATTTCCTGAAGTAAATATTTTTTATTTTTATAATTTATATTTCCCATAAGTAAGGAAATTAACATTTGCAAAAAAAACATGGATATTTGATAGCTCGCTTTTTGGCTATTCTTTAAAGTTAACCAATAAGGGACATCATTCATCAAATGATAATTTACGATTTGATGATACACGGATTAGCTGTATTACTTAAAAACGTACAATGCATTGCACTGTAGTTGATTTACAAGTGTACGAAATCTCAATGCACTTTGTAGTATTAGAAATTTAATAAAACTATATAAGTATGAAATATAAACAATTTTACATTAAATTCTATATTACCATATTATACTTTCCTCTCGTGGAAGTTAAATAGTTTATTTATCAAATTTCTAATGCACGTAAAAAACATATTTACAATACATTGTTTTAACACGACAAGCTATAAAATACATATAACTTATATACGTAAACTTCTCATAAAAACTAGTACATTTAAGTAAGAGTATAATAGATAAGAATACGTAGGATAATGTAAAAAATATTTTTCTTATGCAATTATTTTGAATATTACACTTTGGTTATTATCAGTGATACATAATGGGATAATATTTACAATAAGTAATTTGACATACATGCTGATACAAAGAACCAGTGCTGTGCTTCACGGTAAAGTACCTTATTTATACATTGTGTGCAGCGTTTTTGAGAAGTCAGAATACTATTAGGTCATTGTTATTGATTCATTCCAATAAATAGCCGTTCTGTATAACCACATTTCCGCGATATTATTAGAATTTTCATGATTGGCGATCACTTATGTTTGTTCAATTCTTTTTGCGGTCGTGAAACTCCCACCGTAATATCCTTCGTCGTTCATTACAATATTTAACGTGTCATGCAATAAACATGTATGTATATTTTTCAGTGACTATAATATCGCGTGAGTAGATACATTTACATCAATTGAATAAATCGAATCTATTAAATCAGAATGTAGGAACGAAAAGTATTATTGTCTCTCATTGATATACAATAAACATTGTAGATTCGAAATTATCCGAATATTTTTATATTGTACAATGGTCAATAAATAATAAAGTATTCCACTTTAATTGTGCTGATATCATATTATACTGTTACGTAACATCGCTTACTAGTTAGCATGCATTTGTAAATCTGAATGTATGTGTATAGTATAATCGATTAAAATTTGTATTTGATGAATAAAGACAAGTCAGTGAATAATTACAGCGCGTTTATACGTCTCTTGTCCTTGCGCCAACTTGCTGAAACTAGTAAATCTAACGGAAATATGTTTTACTTATGTTAACAGATCAATTCGTTTTGATATTGCACACATCATTAAAAATATCTAAAGTCCGTTTCTTCGTCTAAACGCATGTCCCTCTTCAAGCGTGGATATAATAAGTGGAAGTGGTGGGGGATATGGGTTGATGAAAATTACGTGACGCGTGAATCGACGCGCGCAGTTCGTTTCAAGCTCCGGTGGGCGTAGTGTGCTTCTTGGTTATCTACTGTTCTTCGCTAAACGAGAATTTTTTTAATCTATTGTAAATTATCAGCAATTCTTTCATCATGACAGAAAATCGCAAGGAAGTAAGGGTATGGTGTGACGGATGGTAAGTTTCCATCAAGCGAATTCTATTATTTAATTACTTGAAATATTCGCGTGCTTTTCAAAATTGTCGGATGACTGTGTCAATTTTCTTGACGATAAAACGTGAATTATATGGTATACTTCCTGCTTATACCTGTAAATCAATGCATGTACCTATTCCAGTGACAACTTTGATTCCCGTGCAGTTATGTTCATACACTTGAATTAAGTTCGCGATACCTTTTTTGCACAATTTTTTTTGTTTAATCCTGTCATGTATGTCTCCTATCGCGAGTTAGCGAAAGAAACGCAAGTTATCTTCTCGCAATTAATTCAAAGTTATCGTTGCCGCGAATTGCTATCAATTCTATGAATAATTTCTACTATGAAGTTTTCGAAATGATTAATTTTTCTAACACAGTTATGACATGGTACACTTCGGCCACGCAAATTCTCTGCGACAAGCGAAGGCATTAGGTGATTATTTAGTTGTGGGTATACATACCGATGAGGAGATTGCTAAGCATAAGGGACCACCAGTGTTTATGGAAGAAGAAAGGTATGCTTCTCTTATAAAAGAGATGATTCTAAATTTCCCATTTGAATACGACAGTCCTTTTTTCTTCTATTTCATTACACTTGCTTCAAATTGTGTTGCAGACGAACAATTGAATGCTTTTCGAGCATCTCATGGTGAGCTTATATTTATCTTGTAATATAATCTTTTTGTGTTAGGTATAAAATGGTTCGTGGTATTAAATGGGTAGATGAAGTTGTAGAAGGTGCACCTTATGTTACAACATTGGAGACATTAGATAAATACAATTGTGATTTTTGTGTACACGGCGATGACATTACTATGACAGCAGATGGTGTAGATACATATCATTTGGTCAAAGCAGCGGGTCGTTACAGGTAGTACATTTAAAGTGAAAAATTAGTTATGAAGTGACTGGTATTGTACATCAACAAATTATGGGAAACAATGTTTAAAAACTTTCATCATTATTATAGAGAGGTTCAAAGAACTGCTGGTGTGTCAACAACTGATTTAGTAGGACGTATGCTATTAATGACAAGACAGCATTTTAAGCAAGGCGATAGTGAATATAGTGTCGATAGAGAACCTAGTAAAAGTATGGGTCAAGATCGATCGGCTAGAAGTCCGTGGACAGGCTGTTCACAATTTTTACCTACCACGCAGAAGATTATTCAGTTTAGCGATGGAAAGAGTCCACAGCCTGGAGATAAAATTGTTTATGTAGCGGGAGCATTTGATCTCTTTCACGTTGGTCACTTAGATTTCTTAGAGGTTGCCAAGAAAGAAGGTGATTATCTCATAGTTGGACTACATACAGATCCAGTAGTTAATCGATACAAATGTGGCAATCATCCAATTATGAATCTCCATGAAAGAGTACTTAGTGTTCTAGCGTGCAAGGTAAAAAATTAAATATCATGTGAAAAGTTGAATCAAAATCTGATTTGGTCAGAGTTTACTTAATGTTTACTGTTTTCTCAATTCGTAGTATGTTAATGAAGTAGTAATTGGGGCACCATATGAAGTTACAAAAGATCTTATGGAACATTTTGATGTTTCTGTTGTTTGCCATGGTCAGACACCTATAATGCCTTGCGAAGATGGTAATGATCCATATGCTGAGCCTAAGCGGCAAAATAAATTTAAATTGTTGGATAGTGGTAATGATATGACGACTGAAAAGATAGTCGAACGCATTATATTTCACAGGTAGATCAGTTTTACGTATTTCATCTTGTGCATGATCAAAAATATTTTACCAATCAATATCAGAATATGTTCTCTTTATAATCAGTTACATGTAAAACTTCTAAGACATTAGGAATCTTCACACTTTTGATTTTTAAATGTCATTTATATTTAATAAATCAATTCGTACACTAGTATTTTTTAAATGAAAGAAGCTGGTTTAATTCGAGCACTCACGAATTTAAGATGAACAACAAATGTATTTTGAATTTTTCATAGACTATAAATGAAATTTATAAATTAACTGAATACTCTGGACAGGTGACAAGAAAGATTAAATGAATGGGCGAATACATAATCGACGGATTACTGATTTAGTCGTCGATATAGAACCAATGTAAAACCGGTATAAGAGCAGATTATAGAATAGTAGTAGGATTCAATGTCCACATTAATTTCGATCATTTCAAATGCCGTAGGGAATAACGGCTCTTTAAACGAGTTTTGAGAATCGAGACTGATGTTTTAACAGTTTTCAGTCGAGAATAAAAAATTTTACGTGAAAAAATATTGTACGTAATCATTTCTATCATACATAATAATTGCAGTAGATTGTATTTTTTGATAATAGTGCAGTTATTATTGGGATTATTATTGACGGTGCTACACTTCGCTCACAAAAAAGATATTGGTGTATGAATGATCAATTCATGTAGTAAATAACGTATTAACAGAATTAATAATATCACGAGGCGAAAAATATAGAATTAATATTTTGCCCCTTACTTAATCATATGTATATGTAATAATTTAAGACCGACTTACATAATTTCACAAAAAATTACTATATGGAAGTTAAAAGAGCTACATGCAGTAATTAACAATTCGAACTATCATTGTCTTGTTGAATTTTGCCATCTTGCATTTTACAATTCCTCGTTTAGCTTACAGTAGTCGTATTTGTCCTTATTTTATTTTTTAATTTTTGTTTTGATATTCATCTATTTATGCTTTTCTAATGGGATATGCAATTTTATGCTAAAAAGGGCTCTCATCAGACTCACTTTATTTAGCCAAAACTTGTTCAATTGACTTAACTCAATATGTTGATGACACTTAAAGACGTTTGCATATCCCAGGTACATTAAACAGACTTATCATGCTCTGATATAGTGTTTAATTACAGATTGGAATTTGAGGACAGAAATTTAAAGAAGGAGAAGAAAGAGTTAGCAGCACATGAGGCATCAATAATGTCTCGGAACAAAGAGAGGACTGACTAACTTACTCTGATCATTCAGAGCGTGTGATAATCATATTTTATGGAGATATTTGTAAATACGATATCACACTGATATTTAACTTATTTAGTTACGTTTAAACATATATGTGGCTTAATTATTTATGATCAACGTAGATAAAGTATTATCGCGTCAAAGTGTTGTATAACATTTTTTGCTGTTTAATAGGAAAGGGAAAAAAGACATACAACGACAAAAGTGCACAAATATAATTGTGCATATCTATAAATTTTGAATTAAACAGAGAAACATAGAACGAAGTATACTATGTTATCATTAGACTGCAGATGTTCTGCATTTATACTACTATCTGTGAATGTGCAATTCTATGAAAGTTATGAACGATATTTAGTAAACATTTTATGTTAAATTTGATCTGCAACAGTAATACGCTTAACAAAGCAAGTTAATACGTTTAATTATAGCTTTTATAAATTACTGCAGAAAATGATGAATTTGCTTAGACATCCATAGTCTAGTTATTGTATATAAACATTATACACCTATTTAATATTAACATACCATTAAGAAAGTGTAAATATGTTTAATTTTTACACAGTCGTCATTATACATAGAAGCATAAGTATGTATAAAAACAGAAAGAAAGAACGACCTAATTATTAGAATGCTTTTATAAGTCTCGTACAAGACCTGTATTTTCGCATAGCTAATTATCCGTGGATTTTACATCATTTATTTTTTTACAATGGTTTTATCGTAAAATCCAAAAATAATTTGAAATCATATTGAGATTTTGTATTATTTTATTCCGTATAATTTTCTATTGACGTCTATATAACTTATCTATTAATGTGTAGGAAATGGTTAGAGCCAAAGATAATGTGTCCCTTGATTTTTACACATTTTATTAATTTTAATATGTAAGTGGAATTTTTATCTACAAAGACAGGAATTGTGCGTTGGTATGTAAACATGAGTAATTTTTAAGCGACTGAGTAGAATACGATTCTTTTCTCTTAAAATAATACATAGAACGTTTACAAATAAAAATAATATAGCAATATTATAGCGAGCACACAGTGTGTATCATTACTTTTTTTTATCTTAAACTGTAATAAGGTGTAAAGGCATAAGGTAGAGTAAAATCGTAATCCTCTGTAACAGTCACTTAAGATTTGAAACCGTTATTTGCCATCTAAATGTTGCTGATTATTTAACATTCATTGTTGTTTTTTGTATAATTAGATCTTTCAAAATGTCAAACATGCACCTATTTTGTTTGTTTTTACGTACTAGGTAAAACTCATTGAGTTATCTAGATGTATTTATTACACACACAAAGTAATATTCGCAATCGTTCCTGTTAAATAGATACGTGTAATTAATGTGAATGAATGATGATGCATTATACAAGGATATATATATATATATATATATATATATATATATATATATATATATATATATATTTATAGGTAAATGTTAAAGAATATAAAATAAATAATAAGTGCCACACTTTGTAACAAAACGTTACATTATTTTTATTCTAAACTAGAACATTAACCAAAGAGTGGTTTTGAGCGTACACATAAAGTTAGATTGTAAAACAGTTCTATGCACTTTAGTACATGCGTTATTCGTATGCGTGCATTCGATTGCTTAATTTATGTAGAAATTATTCTGGATATGTTTTAATGCTATCAACTATTGTTGATTGTCGTTTATTTGGACTCATAGATTGTTGTGCGATCGCATCCTGTTACTGAACATTGCACTATATATTTATATAAAAGTATAGTACAGTACAATACGTTATAAAATGTTGAAAAGCTAAATGATCGATTGAATTTTGTTTTACAAACAATTTAACTTTTAAACTTTTAAATTTGTGATCGCATGCACGAGTATAAAATCATACCTTATTCTATAATAAATAATCGGATTACGCGGTCATGTACATAATTAGATATTTTATTGTATTTATTTTTTGTAAATACTTTAATCAATTGATTGCCAAAGGACGTCTTGGCAAGCGTCCTTGGACATTCAATTTTTATTTATAAATATAAATATTTTGGCATGTGTATGTATATACATTGTGTCGGAATTATAAAATCACTTTATGAAACCCGGATCTAAATTATTATTCTACATTGAGTTTCAAATTATTATTATAAATGAAGATTCTTTTTCAGGTCACGTAATAGCACTTGGTACGTTTCGATAAATTGACCGGTAAAAATTACTTCAAAGTAGGTGAAAAAGTCATAAATATCGAGTGCGAACATTGAAAGGTAATCAATTTTCTGTACACCTGGCTGTATGGAACGTGTATAAGGTGAATCATCAATTAAGAAAATAACAGTAAAAAAGTTGCGCTTCACTTAGAGTTCATAAAATAAAAGAAATTTGTCTTCGTAATTTTTACATTACAAATAACGTCACACAATTTAGTGAATACTTCTATAAATAGAACTATTCAGTTTTATTATATTTTCCAATTTCAAATAGTACACACGTATCCCAGCTGTCTTCTTCATATTGTATCACTCTAGTGAAAAGTCAAAATTCTTTGGAACATATTACTACTCTATTGAGAAATGTAACACAGTAGTACATCTCCAATGCAGTGTAGTTGTTGCACGAGTAAGACCAATGATTTGAAGTGTTATCATCTTGTTATCATACTCATTTATACATATACATGTGCATAAATTTCCGTGATTGTCGACGATTTTCGTTGGTACGACATTGTAGATAATGATGCGTATAAATCATTTACTTTGACAATATTGAACCATTAGTGTCAATAGTCTGTATTATGAACCAAGAAGTTATTTGGGATACGAAGTTAAAGTGATTCACCCTGTGTACGTTACATTATTTACATGTATACTGTTTTTCATAATTTTTTGTAGAGACTTGACATATAAGATAAAGTTTTTTTTATAACAAGTTCAAGCTATTTCTGCAGTTTATACTTCTTGTATATGTACACCGTGAATTGTTTGGTCTTTCCCTTCCGCATACAAGGCTTAGGTGATGAGTTTGGTCGTGTATGATGTACAATGCGCAACAGTTTACTATTGTACCGTTGATCGACCGGTGTAGCCTTGGGTTGTCTCTGAATATTTTCGCGCTCGGTCTCGGATGAGTTCGTCGATTGATTTATTTTGCGGTATAGTCGACGACAAATTGTGTAAACGCAAAGCTAGATAACACATGATAAAGGCTGATAAAGCGAGAAGTGCCCCCAATCCAGTAGCAACGTAAAGAAAACTACCACAGCTGTTTTCAAATCCGGCAGTAACTTTTTGATATAGATCTGAAAAATCACAAACATTAATTTCAATCCTACTGTCAATCTCAATTTCTACTGCATTAGTTTATTTATAATTTATCTTTAAGGTCGAATTCATTTCTTGTCATTAGGGACCATCATTGATTTAATAGTTGTCTATAAGCATTTAAATTAGGAATTCATTCCACTGGTTTGTTAAGATATTGTACTGTTTCGCATATTTATGCTGTATTCTGTATTTTTGTTTACACTTTCGTGTCAGCGTTCGCGCGCATTTATATGGATGTGCAACTGTTTTCGACAAAAATTTGTTATAAACTGAGTAAATGTATATTAAAGGTATAGTCTTACCGTCGGAAAGTAACCAATAATTAATTTTATGGAATGATAGTTTGAATCAAAATTGATGTATTCAAAGGCTACCTTAAAAATTGAATTTATTTCCACACTCACCGTCGGACATCGTTACTGCAAACTCTATATTATCCTTGAATTTTGTGAATGGAGTCGAATCATTGTACTCTTTTATCGAACGCCTGTCTTTAGAAAGAAATATAGGTGGTTCTTCTTCTAAAAATCTTTTTCTTCTTTTTCCGTGTCCTGATGGCTCAAATAGGTCCAAACAGAAATCCTATAAACACATATGATCATAATATACAATATAGTATTTAGTCTCTCGTCAATCTGTGCGTGTGATATTTAAATAATTGTTAAAAACAAATATATATATTTTTTACAATGTTCGATCTTTAATAGAAAGCACTAACGAATGATGCAAATAAAACATTTTTGGTTCAGAAAGTTTCTTGTAAATTCTATACAAACATTTTTTCGTGCCCTTTTTCCAACATTGTGAAAGTCTGTTTGTAATTAAATGCGGACACGTAAAACGCTTGAGTATACAGAATATGCTCTTCAAACATTGTTTTTACAAATAATCAGATAAGATAAGGAAGGATTACATCGCATTGTTATCATATCGCATCAAAACACAAATCAAAACGTGTTTTGATTTTCTCTGTATTGCTAGGTCATGCTTGTCTCATGCAATTTTGGATTACAGACAAAAATTCTACGTTTTTAATTTCAACAAAGAACTCGTAATGTGGTTGAAATCTAGAAAGTTTCTTTTCTAACGATTTGTGTATCTCAAACTATGAGAACTATACAATCAGATTTGAAGGACAATTTTAAATAAACGCATAAATGGAATAAATTATTATGATTGTATAAAGATATTTCAAACGAAAAGTACTCAACTCCATTTCGTTGCTTGTGCTAATTCTGTGATAAAAGTACGGTTTACTGTTATTTATTTGATTTTAATGTTGCCCTATCTTATTCGTTGGTCTTTGTACCATCTTAAGTTGAGAAAATGGTGGACATGGAATTAATCCGTGGTGAAATGGTTGAACAAGTGAACCATGTAACTTGAGTAACCTTTGAACTGTGTGTCATTACCGGTTGGCAGTCTTGTGGTTCCATGCAGGCTTTAATCTGCGAGTGTATCCACAACGTGGAGCGTTCCCTCATCGAACTCAGGAGGAACGCTTCGAAATCGAGGAAAACCTCATTTTTCCTCTCCCGATATCGAGCCGGCTGATGAGGAATTATCGAAGCGAAGTCTCGATTTCTGCAGCCATCTTTCACGAGGACGACACTTCCTGGTGCGTGAGGTTGATCAGGATCAGGACTGACAGTCACCTCCAAGAGTTTAATGTATCCCCATGCGCTGTCCGAGCTGATTCTAGCTCTCAACTGGAGTTTTGTGCCGATAGGGACCGCCTGATCGACGGTTTGAGATCCGGATGCGTCCGACACATTTCCCGTAGCTTCCCGATAGAGAGCTACCTCGTACTCCAAACGACCCGGGGTTTCTTCAACTACTCCGGACACCCTTGCACCGTGTGGGCTAAAAGGGATGTTAATTTCAGAATGTTTCAATCTATTGCACAGTGGCGTCTACTCAACGCTAAACCGATTTTAGTAATAAATAATTTGTAACTGTGAAATTGTGTATCGATAAAAGGGAACTCTTTTCAAAAATATCTTGCATTTGTAGAAATCTTCTATTCTGTACATTCAGCAATAAGGATTTTGCTCAGAAAATGCTACTTACAAAGTGCCTGCAAAACCGGCGGCTTTATGTCGAAGTAACGTGGGCTCTGGCGGTCGACACATCAGGATCAATTCTTGATCGGCTAGCATTACAACGCCGGAAAACGCGGGAAACCATATTCGCAGGTGAATGAAACCCTGTCAACAGTATAAAAGAGAACTTAATATTAATATTGAAACAGTTTGTATTTCTTAGACATTAATCAATAAAGAAAAAGTGGTAGACAAACTAACATGAATGTATTTGTTTAGACTTTTATCATCGTAATATATTTTTCATATTATGTGCTATGTAAATTAATCGGAATACGACATTTTAAATGGATTTCGACTAGAACTCGGAGCATCACATTCAATACTCAATAAAATGATCGTTCACGAACTTGCATCATTTTGAATTAGGTCATTGCTGTATTGGCATTTACTTATCTTGAATATTTTTTTCGATACGACAGTCGTTATAGGTATTATATAACTTTTGACGTCGTAATATTACGTTATCTTACGATTATTTTGTCAAAATTGATGAATCGTTATACTTCAGTTAGTAGAATGACAGAAAGAATTTTTATTATAAGCAAACAAAAGCCATTCCAAAGCTGTGCAATTGTTTGTTAATTTTATAAAAATCGATTTCTAAACGATCTGTAAACCAGCCTTTCTTCTCTTCTATTTTTAAATGAGGTGTGCATTTACGGAGCTAGTATTTGTTTTCTCCTTGAGGCGAGACGATATTTAAGTAAAACCTCTCTGCATTACTTTTTTAACGTTCAAGGTGATCCTCTTCAGAGTAATTGCTTTGAGAAACGACATATCGATGAAAAAGGTTCTCCTATTTCTTGAAGCGGTGCTGAATGTCTGTATCTCTTTCAAGTGTTCACTTCTTGGGTCACGGTCAAGTGAGAAGTCCTTGTTACACTGCTGTGGCTGTGACGAATTACTAGCTTTAAGGAAAACCTGAGTGCAACCTCAACCGCTTTGCTATCCACATAGTCATCGTGGCATTTACTTCATAAAAGAAATTAGAGATTATTTAAAACGGTGCCATTTTAGCTTAATATAAACGTAGAGCCAGGATCGATTTGATTGATGTACCAAGGACTTCTAGTAATCTCAGAAGTGCGAGAAACATTTTCATCTATGTGTCGTATCTTGAGGAAACTAGTTTGAAAGATAACACGTCGATTAAGCAGACACTTGATAATTATAAAAGTAGGCATAGTTCCGGAATTCTTTTCAGTCGAACGTTGCAGGTATATTAATTTATTGTTTACTGAACAATAAACTTAATATTTATATTGCACGTGAAAACAGACTGATCAAGTTAAAATCGTGTGAACGTGTTGAAATTGAACAAATGTGGTACAGAGGCCCTGTTGTGCCCGTAACAGTTCGCACGGAGCCGAGGAATTTAATCGCGGCGCGCGCGAAACGAATTCTCGAAGGGCGACTCACGTTTCTCTTGAGGACACCGCATCTTGAGAAGTCAGTAACCTTCAGGAAATAGTTATCTTCTTGAGGATCATTGGGATCTGGCCTGATCTGGCAGTGAATGTCGGTGAGCGGATTGGCGGGTCTGTCGTCGGCAAAAAGTGGCGCCCCTCTGAAGCCGACTGGCCTTTTGATCTTTGCTGTCAGCAAATCAGCGGCTGATCCTGCGCCGCTGCACTGAATGTCAGAGACCTCGTAATCCTGGGCAACGGTGGCGGCAACCTGAAACAATACCAGCGTCATTCATCTACAATCTACACGGTTTTGCTCGGGCAACGTTCGTGATGTTTCCGTGCACAATTCTTCGCATTTTCGTCCGCGATTTGTTTTCTCTATTTCGGTGCTGCCTTCCGCTACGATAGCCCACGCGCGTGACCTTCGCTAATTGAGCGAAACACTTGATGATATGCTATTACGCCTCGTCAAAAAATACGTTACACACTTTTTCTACATCGTACATTCCAATAGTTAGACTATGAATTTTTACGCAAAATAATCGATTGGCTGCATTAATTACAAGATACGAGAGTCGCGTAGACGTTTATTTCTTTTGTAAATAATTCTAATGAGTTGGAAATAATGCAACAATATTTCCAATTTTTGATAAAGTAAATAAATAAAATATGATATTTAATTTTTTGTTTTCGTCCATGATTTGTTTACTCTATTTCGATACTGGCTTCCACTACGATAGACCGTGCGCAAGACCTTCGCTAATTGAGCAAAACACTCGATGTCATGTAATTACGCCTCGTCAAAAAATAAGTTACACACTTTTTCTACATCGCACATTCCAATAGTTAGACTACGAATTTTTACGATAAATAATCGATTGGCTGCATTAATTACAAGATGCAAGAGTCGCGTAGACGTTTATTTCTTTTGTAAATAATACTAATGAGTTGGAAATAATGCAACAATATTTCCAATTTTTGATAAAGTAAATAAATAAAGTATGATGTTTAATTAATACCGATAATGAAACGTAATAACGAGGCAAATTTAATGATTTTGTTATGCAAATAAAATTATTCGGAATTTTGGATCGGAATCTTGTCCAGATTATTAATTTTGTTTTCGTATTTTAAAAAATCCTCACTTATTTTATACATTACAGGAAATGAAAACGCGTGTTCGTTGAACTCATAATGAGAAAGAGAAATTGCTCCCTGCCTTCTCGGTAATTTAAAACCATTCATTTTTGCCTGTAATTCGTGCACAGTGGCCCACATCACGTCAAAACTTTACTTTTTATAGCGAAAATAAGTGATGTCCCACTTCAGAGGGAAGCGGTTTCTTGAACTCTAAACTGTCCAGTTCGGGTCAAAACGGCTGGTATTATTTTTTTTTAAACGAGATGTCGGATTATAGCAGTTATCTTCTTGAATTCCTCCGGCGCACTTTGTCCACAGCTTAATCACGTACTTGAGTAAATTGTTACTCAGTTGAATTGACCGCAATCACGAACAAACCGCATAATTCAGCATTTATGGTGGTGGACACAACTGAGCAAAACATGTATTTTTTCTTTCCCTTGGTAGAGACATCAATTAATCTCTATTGCTCTATGTAAATGTCAGGCTCTATCACTGTTGGTAGCCTAATCCTAGATAAGACTTTAGATTAATGGTACTTTTTCAAAGAGTTTACATACGATTCGAGCAATAAGCGTTTGTGTTGCAAAATTACGATTCAAATTTTTTAATTTCTATAGATACAGGGTGAGGTGTCACATTTTGCCATCTAGATTTACGTCATTATTATTACGCATAACAAACAATGTTTCAGATGAAGTTGAATGGTTTTGAGAGGGGCACATTCTGATGGTACATTTTTTTGTAGGTGGACGTGTAAAGGGCATATGAAGGTCATTAATGTTTTTTTAAATGGAATCAAATATTTTTTATTGCAACAGCTGATACTCCTTCATATTCTTTACAAAAAAGTATTAATTTATTTGTGTAAAAAATCATCAGTTTATGAGATATTCTAATTGTAATGTTTATTTACAGAAAAGGTTCAATTCTTGCTCTCCTACTACATTATCACATTGAATTCATATTATTGACCAGAGAGTCGAGATTTCCTAACAAATTATAAAGACATTTTCAATTAACTAAAGCTATTTTCCTCATTGGATTTTATCAAAATGTTACGCTTTATCGTTTCACAACCTTTGAAATACTCCAAGTAATAACAAATATGCGTACAAAAAGTTAGTGCAAAACAGTACTCTGATTTCTTAAAATAAAAACTCTCATTGCAGTATAGATAAGAACACTTTACCCCAGAATATGATATGATAATCAACATCTAAATTACAGTCTCCCGTTAAGATGATCTGTTTCACCGGTACATTCTTTCTTAAATATCTGAGTAATATCTTGATTAACCTCCCGACATCAGAACCGCAATACTCTTAATTAACACGAGTCACTCGAATTCTCTTCCTGATTACCGCCGAGGGCAGACGCTTGTTCCGCGTTTATCGCAGTGTCTACTGTGGCGTTGCCTTCGATATGAAACAAGGTGACCAACACGCGTGGAAAACAGACTTCAATTCGAATAACGGTGTAAAGAAACGCTCTGATGCCCACCTAAGATATTCGTTATGCGTACCATACAGGTTACCCATCGTACGGTCAGCCAGACGAGTAATAGTGGTATAGGTCATGGTTATTTCCTCAAGGTAGGTCAATATCAAAGCGTTCTGGTTCGAGATACTGACAAGCATCGTGATTAACTCTTGCGAAATGATAGATCCAATAAACTGATCTGCGATGCGTTTTACAAGATAATGGTACTTGGTACAGTTTATAGACCAACCCCGGAAACGAAATAAACAGTTATCTCTGGTGTCTAAATAATCCTGCTCGAACTTTTACATTTCGTTTAAGAAGATAGTGGAGATTTTATGGAAAGAAACTGTAGCCTCAGGCACTTCTTCGAATAGTGTTCTTACGGAACAAATACTTTCGAACTGGTATTACGTTGTAATCTGATGCATTTGTTTAAAATATGAAATTGTAAATGAATCACTGTCAAATTGAATTGTAAAATGTCATTTATAAAATGAGTATGTCGTGGAACAATTTCTGAGAAGATTGTTAAGATGGTCATTTCGTAAAATGCTACGAGAAATATTTGATATATTCTTACTTATGGAAACTAAGTTTTGAAAACGTCGTTTGAAAATCGTTTTGTTTTCAGAAAAATAAGATTATACTGGATGACGATATAGCAGTAATTGAAGAATTCAATTCGTAGTAGTAATGAAAATTTAATCAAATCTTGTTTCGAATGAACTACCGGGCTGCAACGATTTTGAACGGATTTTTATCGAAACGCTAACACTTTTTCGATAGACTAGGCAGCCCCGATTGGTTCGGTGTGCGAGAAGGCCGGCGACACGGGGAAATTCAATTGGGTCAGTGAATAGTAATGGAAATAATTATGTTCGCGAGAATAATGGAAAATTCGATGAAGTAATAGCGGATACATAAGGGAGTATTATTTAACAGTCATGTGCGTGCCACTCTATAATTATTTGAATGAATTTTAATTTTCACGTCTGCTGTGCTAAGGTCCTAAAACGTTATTATTAGTAGCTTGCTCGTATTAAGAAAAATCATACTTATCTAAATTATCATTGCAAATGAGATAGTTTTTATCAGTAAAACTTTATAAATATACAGTTTCGAAACAAGCTGATGGCTAACAAAAAAATTATTGCGTCAACTTAATATATAAACATTAAATGATACTATTTCGAGGATCATTTTCTCTCTCTTTCTCTCTATATACAGTCATTTCTATGCTGGTTGCGCAATTGGAATGTGGCGTAGCTGCAGTATGAAAGTAACTTTAACTTTTTCTTCGAGATTCTTTCTTTATTGGACTATAATAAAACTACACGTGTCAGAAACTCCATAAATTCCTTTGATTTTCTAACATCCTATTAGCCGAACAGTTTCTCTTAAGTCGCGTGACTAAAAGACTTCTGAATTCTGATTGTAACGATTGAAAACATAAGTAATATACATGTTGTTAAAGAATGTTACGTACTGCGATTGAAATGCTGGAATTCTGTTCAAAGTGAGCAAAAATCGCTAGAACAATTATTTCAAGACAACTAAGCAATAACTAAGCTCCGAAATGATAGGCAATAATATCTGTTAGAAAAATCATTTGCAAAACACAAAGTAATGGAATTCGATCATTTTTCTACCCATCCAACAGTAGCATGTCGGAACAAATATTAAGAAACGCAGTTTGCGGCATCTGGAGATAAGAATAACAAATATCGTGGCTTAAAATGTCTTCTGAATAATTCAGTGTAAAAAAGAGATCTCGTAGATTTCCTACACGCACGTTGGGACGGGTAAACGTCGACACATTTTTTAACACTAAACCTACCACCGTCGGTCAAATGACTGGTTTCATATTTTTCATTTTGTAATTGTTGAAATGACGAAGTTGCATACATGGAAATTGATTCGATAAATTTTTTCCTTCAAGCATATATTGTATTAAAAATTGCGCCAGATCTATAAAAATAGAGTCTTGTCATTTTTATATATCAGCTGAAATATTTTAATCGCTTTTAGAGTTCGGCAGATGTAGTGTTAATAATGTGCGCACACGTGAAGATGTACATGAAGTGGCACACGCGCGGGTCGATTCGATTGATGCCCGGGAATTTAACGGGAAGAGAGGAACAACCGAAATCTGTTACGTAAAACGGTCCTCCTGCTCGAATCCTCTTTCTCCAGATTGCCTTCTAGATAACTAGTATATACAGTATATATTTTTTCCGTCTTGTACGAGAGAACCGCAACTGCGCCTTTACGACGCCATAAATTCTCTTCTTTTTTTCCCGTTTCGGCAAGATGACATCAAACTGCCTCTATTCATATTACTCTGTAATGTTCGTACATTCACAAACCTCAGCGCGCATTATTTTGAGACTTGTATACCTTTTACAAATATCGAATCAATTTTTACTGTTGGTTCCATATTCTGAAAAAGTTAAAACGTTGCCTTTGTTGTATAGAACAAACGTGGGTTAGAAGTTTTGATTAAGTAAAGTGTAAGGTCTTCACGGTGTAATAATGATTGCAAAGATATAATTATAAAAAAAATCGTAGATCAAGCTTTAAACATTTGTTGTAAAGTAGATGCTTCAATTTTTAAATTTACGGTGGTTTCTGTCACGGGAAAAATTTCTCAATGTCTATATAGTAACTTATTCATATGGACCCTAAGAATTGAGGTAAAACGAATTAAAACTGGGAAAATGATTGTGCTATTTTTTAATCTGTTTAAGACTATTTTGAAATTCAACTATCAATCATTAAATGATTTTTATTGTACAGTTTTTATTGTAATATAGAAGTTGAAAATTTACTGCTGTGATAATAAGAAAACGTAGAAATGTGGAAACAATATTTATAATCATAGGACACATATTAGTTTCAGAAACAAGTCATTTCGAAGTCTACCCAACTTATAAGTGACCCAATAACTGAACTCCTTCCTGTTTCAAATTTCCGTAAAAATTCCTATACAGGTCTACGTACATCTAAAAATTTGCGACGAATTTAAGATTGAGTGATCTATATGACAGAGGTCTAGCAAGACAATTTTTCGAACAGGACCTACCGTGCAGAATCCAGCGATCAAAACCGTCAACATGATCTTCCCGTTGGTTCTTCTTCTATCCTTGTAGTCGGCTCGTTCAGTGATCGGTAACACGTGTACGTAAAAAAACCACACTTCCTATCTGGAAGGACTGCACGATGAGGGATGCAATTTTGACGAAGATTCCCGATGAACTGCGGCGCGTGTACCGCGGAAGAATTCTCCCTTCTGTGGTAGATTGTTCCTTCAACGGGTACTGTCTCCTGGAGGGGAGGAACGGAAATCAAGGAACCAGAGAACCACCGGCCCATCCAGAGTACTGTTAATGCATGCTTGCTGCCTCTGCTAACAACCATCCTTACCGAGTCCTCTTCGTAAGCAGTGACGGCCTCGAGCGGACACCACGTCCTCTTTCTCTCGATCCTCGGCCGAGATCGCGATCATCGAGTTTCTTCAACCCGTTCCTTCTGTGTCGATAACATGCTCAACCTAGTGTCTTCTTGCTGTAAAACACAAATGCCAATCATCGACCAGGAAATGAAGACCTTCTTGCAAAAACTGGACAAGTTAATTATATAGTGAAATTCTACTTGTTGAAGTTTTATACATTTTTACGTATGAATTTCTTATGCAAGAATTATACAGTTTTCGAAATCTGAAGTTACCTGTTTTTGCACCGAAGTCTTTCATACTAACACCATACCAAGGTTTTACTATGTACGAGAAAACTGTGAAAGAAGAATGGACAAGATCTGGACCACAACTGAAGGAACATAATGTTATAAATAATTTCTAACAATCTCCTTCTGTGACTTATAAACAGGAAAGAAAAATCCATATCATCTTTAGATTCAGAAATCTATTATTAATCCGTTGAGGGTTGGTCATACTTACAAGATCACTCGCAAACGATTTATGGGTGATTAAATTATCGAAGCTATAGTATGAAAAATATATTTAATATCTGCGTGACAGATAATGTTACTTACGGCGTTGCTAAACGCATATTTATAATTTAATACCTCGTAAAATAGTTGAGTGGGTCTCGTAATTCAAGTGTTAACAGAATATTAGCATAGACGTGGCATGTATGTACGAGTATAAGTCTACTGATGTGGTGTCTTCACTTCACAAACACAAGAGAATCTTGTGAAACATGGAAGTTTTTATGAAGAACATTTTCAACTTATAATTAGTACTTAATACATGTACAAGTCATTAATACAATACTGAATTGTATCATCGTTTTTCAGGAAATTGCAGGACTCTAATGTTACTGTTATTATTCATACTATTCAATATCATCTGCTACTTTAAATACTGAAAAGGATAGGAAGACACTTTCAGTTTAAGCCACATTGCCATTTCATTGAATTAAAACATCAGATTCCTGGTTAATACACTCGTGTCAGTAATTTAAATATCAACTGAATTAAATATGAAAATTCAAGTATTACAATCTATTCATGAATTGAAGAAGAAGCGAAGCAATATTTAATGCAAAATTTCAATGGGAATGCAAAATTCGGATATTATTGATATTTAATTCTGCTAAAGACCATCCGGCAATTGATCAAGAATAAAGAGAATTATGATCCGTGAAACATTTTTGCTGCGAAATAAAATTTCATTTCGGTTTCTTTTACACGTCGAGGCATTTCCGCTTGGGAAGCGTCAGTGAACTGGCGGAATCGCGAAACATTATGTGATTCAGACATGCATAAACGGCGAATTGCTTAGCCGGTTGCTGACTTTTGCCGGTGCGCTGATTTTGGGTCAATGTCGGCATTCGATCAAACAGCCTGTAATATTACGATAGCATAACATTTGTAACAAAAACAAGATTAGCTTAACATTACAGAGTATGTACGTACATTCAAGTAAAACGTACACGATTGTATCGAAGCAATAATAAATGAACAAATATTTCTGTAAGTGTTGTTAAAACAATTAAGTAAGCTTACTATAATTTCCCTCGTTTTGACATTAATTGTAAGCGGTGTCGACAACTTCAAAAGAGGAAGAGAGGATGAATAATGGCGAAAATGGAAGATGCGAAGTGAACTTACAACGGGTTCAGGTCCAAGCTCAGAAAGGTCGTGGCAGCTAGTCGAGGTTCTATCGAGTAATTCCATTCTTTATTCATTCGCTACTTGACTGGCTCAGGAGTATCGAAGCAAAAAGGAAACAAATAACCTAAAGAAAAGATGAAGAGACAATATTAGATGTAAGATACTAAGAGAGATTTGAATATGATATAGGATATGAATGAATGGGTGGAAGACTGGATGGATGGAGGGATAAGTGATGAGCAAAACAGTCGATATGTAAAATCAAGTCCAGTTTCTTGGCCGCAAGGCTGAAATAAATAAATAATTATTCATTCGCTACTTTTCTACAAACCGGCGAAAGAATATATTAACATTTTCCTGGAATTTTAACTGTTTCTCTTCATACAATGACTTCTTTGGATTCACCTCGAGAACCCCTATAATTATCAGAGACACAAATTTTGCGTGTGCATCGCAACTGCGAAAAATAAAGCGCAACGAGACCGAAACTTCGTTGTTTCACCGCGGTGTTCCAAGTTCGTCAGGATAAAGGGGGAGGGATCAAGTTATTCAGAGCATTAAACGATCGAAGCACCGAGCTCTTCGGACACGCTACGAAACGAGCTAGACGAAGAGAAAAAGAAGAATCTCTTTTCCTTCGCGATATGCAGGAAGAATGTTATTACGGGAAACGCGCACGCGAAAACTTCATGGGGATCTGCCGGCGATGAAACCGAGGTGTCATAAATGAAAGATTCTCTGGAAATTATAATTGCGTGCCATTAATTCGCCTGGCCACGCGCCGTGATGGTAAACTGTTATGTATATGCATATACATATACCGGCGAATTTCAGAACGTTGCAGCTTGTTTTTAACTCGTCATTGGATAGCAAATTTAGATCTCGGAACCAGAGGAGATCTGAACTAGTTGGCTCGTTGAGTTTAACTTTTATTTTATACAATCAATGGCATCTTCATTCGAGATTCTTAGACATTCTTTTATACATATTTCGTAGAAGATGTTGATAGAATTTGTGGTATTTACTTTATCCAAACGTGATCGACATGACAACATAGCTACCGCAATGTTGAAAATGGTCAAGAACTCTCGAATCGTTCTCCGTGTTCTCTCTTAGATCACTCGGTAGCCTGATCCGCAATACTACGAAAGGTGTCTGCAGGCATCTACTTATATCGAGAGACAACTGTACTGTTGTATTTTATGGGAACGGTCCAGTGTGCGGTAGCCGGAGCGAGTGAGCACGAGCGCGTTGCTTTCATTAGCCGCCTTTGCCACGGCCGCGGCCGTCAGATGCTCCGTGTAAAAAGTGAGAATGACGAGTCGTCCACGTGGCGATTTTCGTGACGGTTTATTGTAGCTGTCGTGGGCCCCGAGTGACTAATAGAGCGTAGTGCGATGTCACGCGTTTCGAATGTACCGGGATTCACCCCGGGAAAATTGCTCTTCCGTTAGCCGGTGTATCGAGGCGCCGCGCCGCGCCGGTGAACGATTTCGTCGACCGGCTTGCTACGAGCTCTCCTGCCAGCTCGCGCGCGGAAACGATTGCTTTTTAACTAAATCGAATCGTTTCGGCCCCGGCTCGGAGTAACGCGCGCATACCCTTAACGAGGGAACTGTTTCAATTATGGCACCTGTACTCGTCTGTAATTACGTTTGTTACGTCGATCCGCTAAGAACAAGGGGGTTTAGCAATAATCGTCGACCGTTATCGTTTGTTACGCTCCAAGACGGAAAATGTATCCGTTATCCGCGTATCACGAAAGTGTTCGAGATAAAAACTGAAACCGCATGCACCGTGGCCGCTCAAGAACACCTGTCCAGACTGATTTCTTGTAAAAGATTCGTTATTAACGCGAAGTCTACTACTGATGGTCAAACGACCAGTTTCAGGCCTTTTTGTTTTATAATCGCTTTAGTGACGGTGGAACGCGTGCCAAACGCATACTGGAATACTGCAAATTATTTTGTGACTAGACTGCGGATGTTTGTTTAAAATAACAATTGTCTGTGTTAGTTGTAAGATACCACAGCGACGTATAGTTTTACGTTTTGTTTTAATGCAGCGGCTAAGGTATAATTTATTTTCCTCATTGCTAATTGCAATATGTTGAAAATAGCATATCCATATTTTTGATTGTTTTCAATATTTCATGGTTTGCAATTGCATCTACTCAGTTTTATTATAAAGGTATACGAATCGCAGTCTACGCATCGTGTATGCAACTATATTTAAATGCTTCTTCATACTTATAGCGAGAAGTATTTGATAGAATAAATAGTTTCAGAGGAAAAGGTATCTTCTCTTATACGAAACGAATGGACATTAACGATGGGTGAATTTATGCGATGCGGTAAATATTTTCAGTAGTCTATATCTTCCGGAGAAGTAGCCGCTTGAAACTTGTGTATGTATTCATCAATCCTGAACTTGTGCCGCATGGGAGATAGGTATTCGGAAGTCGAGAAGAATTCCAGGGACGCAGAAATCCGAGACCCGCGAAATGTGACGGATAACGCGTGTAATAAAATTGCAGAACTGCATTTATTTTTGCTTGTTTCTCGCCGCTGAGCTCGCCCGTGAACACCTCGAACGGTAACGTTTTGTGCATGCGCATCGTTTCGAGAAATCAGTTTTCCTAGAAGAATAACCGTGAGATTGTTTACTTGATACTTTACGACAATGAAATTTTTCATACAACGTACCGTACATAAATTTACAATGTTGATTTTCCGTCTATGCAGGGTTGAGGAATTTTTCTACTAATTCATACAACTTACTAAGCATTGGAAAAATTATCTCCAGAAAGATCGATTAAGCAATAAAAGTCTTAGGAAAATACGTAGCAAGCAGTATAAGCAATAGCATTTATTACAATTATTTGTAAAACATGAAGCGAAAGAATTCAATCATTATTTTGTACCAAATAAGATGGCAAGGAACGCAGAAGAGAACTACATACAAATCACTTATGTTTTTCATTAAAAATTGTAATTTTATTTTGAATTTATATTTAAGGTAATTTAAAAGGAACATTTTCTTATTTCATTATTTAAGTGAAAAATTGCAATATTGATTACGTAAATTCTTTTTGCTTTTTAGATACCTTCATTTGTTATTTCTCATTGGGAAGCCAATACATTATAACAATACTTTTCGTTATAATTAAAATTTAAACAGCAAAGATTATAATCTATCGGAAATTTCGTATGCATTTCGTAAACGAACACCGTTACCGTTATAAATTAAAGATCTTCCACTTGCATCAATTTTCTTTTTGGTCTCTGTTACAGTGATCACGCCGCATCCGGAATATATATTGTGCTTCACTGTATGTATGCTGTTCGTGAATGGAATAACATTAAGATAATGGCTGGAAATACAGACAAATGCTCATTATCAAATTATTAGTAGCACTGCTCCTTCCTCTTCTACGTGATTCATGAACCTCCCGTATGCAATACAGTTTTATTTAAAATTTATCATCTCCAATTACGCTGAAGAAGGCATAACTCCTGTGGTACGCGATGGAAATCAATTAGCAGTGATTGTCTGACTGTATAAAGATTAAAATCTATATAATCGCATTATATGTGGATAAAAGACATAACAAATGTTACAATACGTTGTCGTCTAGGATTGATAGAATCTTTACAGTCAAATTTTATCACTACTCCCAAGTAATTATTTCAGTGCGTACTTTTTGATTTGTCTACTAGTGCTACCAATATCTCAAAGTAGTTTACAATTCGATAGAAACAGTTTATTTCGTTCTTAAGAAAAATATAAAATGCTTCAATATACCGTATTGTTATTCAATGACTTGGAGAAATATGGTGGAGAAACTCCGTTGCGTTTCATGCTCTGTTAGGTGGTCATGGGTTGTTCTCGGTGAATCGCAGCAACTTCTTCTCACAAAGTTCGATCCGACATTTAAGCCTCGCCTGATTCTGGAAGCGTCCTTATGTCAATAGTCTCCTTAGACAGTAAGTACTTCTTTAATCTTCTACGCGGTGCACTATCCTGTTTACGCTCTGCGGCGTTTGGCATGCTTTATGGAAGCCCATATAAGCGGATACAACGGTCCACTGCATAGGCATTCATATATTTAATTCATTTCTAGCTTTATCTCGATGGCTACGCTCATTCCAGATACGTTTTATTACAGAGAAGTCACGCTAAAGATTTTTCTCGGTTTTTTCTTTATTACGTGCAGTTATCATCGTTTCCATAACACGAAAAAATGGTTCTGCGTTACGGGATTTAACTGTTCGCGAATTATACCGGGTAATTTTGCGAAACGAAATTAGGCGGGAGTGTTCGTACGAGAGATTTAATGCCAAAGCTATGCTTTCAAGTCTTTATTTATTGTGGTTACTCAGTACGACAATTTAACGTATAAATGCAACAAGTGGCACATCATCCGTTTCCATAAATCTGAGTACAAAAATATATCTCCTTTGTAACAATGTACTTCGTACGCAAATTCACTATTCGATCAGTAGAAAAACATTTTATACTAATCTCAGAAATTAAGAAAAGAAAAGTGGGTCAGTATTTAAAGAGGCTTCATACGTCGAGTAGACTCTAAGCATCACTCGTTACCTAATAACAGTAATCGTAGAATTAAACGTTGAAACAAAACGGTTGTTATATCTATCACAAACTAAAAATAATTAATATATGTTATTTGTACATATTTCTTTTCATTAAATAAGTCAAGCGTTTTACGTCCGGTGTGGATACAATATGTGTATACTTTGATGTAACGAAAATAAAACTTAAATACAATACTGCAACAAGTAACACTCACATATTTATCACGCTTGAATAACGTTATCATACGAGTAAACGGAATGATTTTTAAACTCTGTTACTGAAAAACAATATTTTCATCTTATGATTAAATAAAAGACAATAGCGGGTAATAAACGAATCGATCAGTTATTACTCTTCTGGTATCATTGCACCATTCCCGGGCTCCGATTTCAATTGAAGCGGAGAATAGGGAGTGGTGGTATCTGGACTTTCGTTACCAGAATGGATTTTGTTGTTGTTTTCTCGGTCGTGATAACTTTTTGAATTCTTCGTCTTAATTCTAGGCTGATCCTGCGAAATTCTTGTCGTAGGTTTCTTTTCGGGATCAAAATGGCTTTCAAGAACGATTAATACATCTTCTATATTCTTCTCCTCGGTCGTTGTCAGTTTTTCCCTAATTAACTTTTCTAAGCCTTCTTTCTTTCCGTCAGTCCAAGCTTTCTGAAAATGAGACATACAAAAGAAATCAATGTTGATCCGCTGTTCACGTCAGTTCGATAGTTAATTAATTTTGTTTAAATACAAACTTCTAGCTCGGCGTATTCGATTCCCGCTTCAGCGAGTAGTCGCCGCAGGGGACTAGCATGTTGACGTTCACGACGATTTACGCGGAACAAAACGCCAAAAATAGGTTTTAAGGTATTTTGACGTTGAAACACTCTTTTCAGTTCTGAAACAAGGTTAGTATGGTGGTATGCATGTTAGTTTCATCCGTTCATTTCTTTTTGTTTCTATTTATCATGCAACCTATTTCATATACCTGCATACTCTTTTTCTTCTGCTTCTATTGGTTGAACAAATTCCCTAATAAATTCTACTGTTTGTTTTATGGCACTGTCACTATCACTGCTACCATTCTTCTCAGTTCCACTTTTTTGTTCAAGTGAACTTAAATGCTGCACTATTTGGAGAGCTAAACACGCTCTATCTTTTGCATTATCTAATTCTTTCTCCTTAATTAGAAAAAGCCTCGTTAAACTTATTTTACGTGAATCTTAGGTTTTACATAAAGTGCTTCATTGGCTTCAATTTTTATTTTGAATTAACATAATTAGAAGTGTAAATTATATAAAACAATACTTACTTGGCTAAATAATGTTCTTGATAATGCTCTAAGAGTAAATGCACGGTCTGCACTCGTACACTTTACTTCTGCAACTTTAAAGCCATTTGCAAATCCTTTGACTGTTTGTTTAAATTTTTCCAAAAGATTGTACTTTTTTAATGATTCCAATAATATAGCAGGGATAACTTTACGTGGTTCGTGATAGACCAATATTATCCCATCTGTTGCATCACCTTTAACAGACTCTAGCCAAATTAAAAATTCTGTTAATGCGGATACCTCACTCTTGGCTTTTAATACCTGTAAAACAAATTATTTAATATCATATTATGAAGTGTGTATATATATATATATATATATAATAATTTTATTTTATTCACAATTCGATAGTTACTTTATTAGTTTTGGTGTCTCTGAGAACCCGAAACTTTCCCATGGTCACAATTTTCATGCTGTGTCTCTTCATAGCAGGAGGATCAAGATCCTTATATGGCATTACATACTGAGAATATGAAGAACTAGGAGTATAACCAGCTATTTGGCATATTTCGTCTATCACCTTCTTGCCTGTGGTATCCATGTCCCATCCAACTATTTGATAATTACCAGGATTGATACCTGCAGCACGAGGCTTCTTTGAAGGACTAACTTTTCCATTTTCCATTATTGTTGTCGATACCATTTTTTATAGATACTAAACTGTAAATAACAAACGGAATTATGCAAATTATTTGTATAACTTGTATTGACAAAAATTATACATTTTACTTTATATTAATTATAATAGAAGATATTTACATAATTAAATTCTTATAGAGATATTTGCATATTTAAAATCATAGAGATATTTACATAATTAAATCCTTATCTTTTCAAAAAATTAGTTCAGTATTATAGAGAAGGAAATATTGATACATAGAATGTTTTTATAACAACGACATATTTATAATCATAAATCAAAACAATATATTATAAAATGTAATAACGCATGTGCGGGAAATTAAAACTTATTAATTCATTATTTCTTATTCAATGCAATGTTTGAACAAAGATGTTATTCAGAAAAATATACCAGTAAAACGGTAAAGATTGTATTCTGAAATATTCATATAAATCGTACGTCTCTAACTTGAATTTCTTCTTAGAAAATATTTTGAACTTCCACGCGGTTTTTGCACAAGGACAAGATATTTTGGAACATGTGTAAAGTAGAAGATTACATACACACCGACTAGGTCGACCTTGAAATTCACTATAGTACACAAATACTTCTGAACAAAGAGACTAATAGTGATAGACACATCTAATAATATCGACTGTCTCATCGCGCATAATTAAGGAAATAATCGTACTTCAAAAGAGCAAAAATAACAGCTACACACACACACTCACACGTTTGTTGCTACAAATAGTCTAGTTAATACGGCAGGCCTATTTAAAACGGTGACGAAGATAATGCGATAAAAATATTTACCGGAAATGAGGAAATAGCAATCAGGCCCACGTTGTTGCAAGGCAATCAACATCAACCTCGCGATAAAATAAAATCCCGAGAGAATACGGCACTAATGACAGGAAAAAGCCAATGGGCCTAACAACTGGCACGTATTTATATTTGTTTTTATCAGTCGTATGCGCGTTAATAAGTGCACCGAATCTGTCGGATCCTTTTCTATTCCGCAACGTTCGTTACAAGACGTGCTTCTTGGATAGCATCACGTATACGTATGTAAAACATATATTCTCACCACACGTGGGATGTCCGCGACTTGCGTAGCCTCGATTTCAGCGCTTCGATTGTTTCACGGTATCGGCACGATTGCTCACTGCTTCCTGCCGCTCGCCGTTTCGCGTTTCTTTACAGATTTCTTCCTATGACGCTCGTTACAAACGACAAGACTGTATATTCTTACTAGATACTAGAAATTACTGGAACGCGACTAGAATCATTTGAACGCACGTGCAAGATTGGCAGTAAATCGCCCGCTTGCCGAGCTGCGCGTGCGTTCTCGATCTCGCGGTCACGTGGTTCGAATGTCACTACTGGACGAAGGAGAAGGTAAAGCTGCGTTCACAGATTGAATAGACGAGGACATTTTTGCAACATGAGTCATTGCAGGACTGAGTTAAACATTTTGGAGAGAAATATTTCCAACATTATTTCAAATAAACAGTAAAATTTCTGAAAATTAAATATTTCTATTTTGATAATCTAAAATGTTAAATATAAAATGAAATATTTCGATTTTGCGTGAACACGAACTACCGTGTACCAAACGTGACATATTGCTTTATAACAAGACGAAGATTGGATTTGTTCAGTGTGCTTGAATGAAGAAGTTTTAAAAAATCAGAAATAAGTAATTTTGACCCATTCGGTAATGCTAGTGTTAAATATGCAATGAAAAACCAACTACACGCTTATTTTGATACACCGTGTACATTAACGTTTTCAGAAATTCTCACTGTTTCGAGAATCTTCCAAATACTATTTTAGAAACTTTTCTAACAAATAAAATATTTTATTTTCAAAGGTGCACGTAAGTTTCAAATTAAATAGATTATTTACTATTTATGATTTGTTTTTTGAACTATTTTACCCAGCTCTGACGGAGGTAAGCTAAAGCTGCGGTCACACATATTTAAATGAACCATCAGTTCAGAGCTGTGATATGGGGCGCTTTTTTCGCGCATGCGCGAGTTTCGGCAGGAACGTATCTGCGTCCGAAGTTTGTGGGGGACTATTGGAGGGAAAAGAGTGGGGGAGTGTTATTTGGCAGTTTCCCTTATCTTAACAGCAAATGCTGGTATTCTTTAATTGTTTCTGCCAAATAAAATACTTAATTTTGTTATTATATATATTTTGTTTAAAATTATTTTGTACTATTCCCTTCTTTATTCCCAAAATAAAGAAAAAGAGTAACTTATATTATATTGTTATAAATATTAAATTTTAATATATATGTATTATATATATATTAATAAATATATATATAATATATAAATTATTTATATATATATAATTTTATATTCATTTTTTAAAATCAAATCATAATACATTTTGCGAAATTAGCAGGTACCCGAGGTACCCGAATTTACTCGATCTTCGTACTTGACTGAGGCTAAAATAGTCGCGCATGCGCGAAAAAAGCGCCCCATATCACAGTTCTGCATCAGTTATTGCGAGCTGCGAAGCGTCCATGGTATTTGGACCTACTGCCAATGCTGCTGCAGTATCATCCTTTATCCTAATTCATCGATTTTCGAAGAATAAGAAACAATAACGATGGTGAGTAAAAGAATTAGTTTAAAAGTGATTCGAGTATGGAAATGTGGTTCTGAAATAAGTTGTGGTTGAACAATAAATTGAATCGCTTGTGCATCTATTTTGTTATAACGCCATGTAGATATCATTTCATTTTAAACATTACTGATTTCTGGTTAACATTGAAACAAAAAGGGACAAATGTAAGAAGTATTTCGTGCGAATAGTTTTTGCAGTGATGTTTTTAAGTTTCCGAAAGATATCGGTTAAAGACGTAATTTTGAAAATGTAATACCATAGAAAATTGATTTTGATTAGATTGTATCAATAGATAGGAACCTAATATGATTGCAGGAGTTGAAATTACTTATAGCACAGTCGGTAACACAGATTAACACGTTTTTATGCAACTTTTAATTTACGCCGCCTGTACCAACAACGACACATCTGGCGGAATTGGTTGAATTTATTAGATCTATTTAGTTAATGTTCTTTTTGGTATTGGAAAGTGAATTGGCGGGCGTTAGAGTTTCAAACAGACACCAATTGATGTGAAGATCGAGTTTAGCATGCATCTAAAATGGTACGTATACCTGGAAGATGATTTCTGTACGCGTATTCAATATTGAAACACGAAATGACAATTGATTCACGCGTTTGTTATCTTCATCTGATATGATACCACAATAGTTTCGTGACGCTATGTGCTGTGATTGCCATCTTGTGCATTATTGCAACGAAGTACATGTTGGTACCGAATCAGAACTTCAGATTTTTTTAAAAATTGTGCTGTTTTGAAGTTCCGCGCATCGTTAAGATTGACAAGTACTACTGGAATAATTTTTACAAAATAATAGGTACATAAGTTACAACTGCTACAACTGATTGTTAGATTCGTATTAATGTTGGCTATTGCGTTACAATAATAAAAATATGCAGCCCGATTATAAAAACAAGATTTTCAAATCTTGGCAAATGTAGCCTTGAGAAAGATTTTTTGTTTGCAACAATGTTTATTTCTTAAAGCTGTTCGAAAATTCTTCCAAAGTCGGCGATTTTTGAATATGCTGTAGAATATTTTTGTGTATGCTTGCGCGCATGCGTTAGTATTAATGGGCATTTATCTTCTGTTTAAGTAAAGGTTCCGTGTACAACTGCTTATACGAACCGGCAAGAAGTTCACCTAATCTCAACCAACTGTAAACCGGTGAAGTCGTAGCGAGGCCATGCGAAAATCGGATTTCTTGCCACCTCGCATACGCAGTTGTGCACGGAACCTTCAAGCTCGCACGAGCCTTGTTTATAAACAGAAGATAAGCGTCGATGGCAGCTACCAATACTGACGCACAACACACACGCACAACCATAGGCAGGATTCAATGCGCAAGTAAGTATATATGTATATCGACAGGTTTCCGTGAATATCTCGGAAACTAGACAAGTCCACACTTCATATAAAAAAAAAGTTGTTCAAAATGTTAATTTTTACAACATATTGAGAGGAAGTAGCTTTTTTGTAGTTTCACTCGAGTCTAAGAAAATTCATGTATTTTTTTCATAAACGCATAAATATCCACAGTATACCAATAAGTAATAATTATTATTAATTAATGGTTTCGTTTAATATTTTTTCTAGTTTCAGTAACATGCATATTCAAGGTGCAGGAGATAGGTTGTGTAAATTATTTACATATGTGGGTTTCAATACAAGTTTTAAATGATTAATTGTTGTTGGTACACATTTGTAAAAGTTTACCGTATCTATACGATTGAGGTGAGCTCTTACTTTGTAGAATGAAGAATATTTTCTTCCTATGCAGCACATTTCAATACTATGTATAATGTAATGAGCACTGTAACGGCCCAGACCTTTGTATACTCTTGTTAGGTATTATTTAGAAGGCTGTCCTATTGTATCTGCACGAAGTTCCATTTGCACGTTGCACTTTGCAAAATTGTTGACGGTAGTGATAAATTGGCCCGCCGCTTATCTCCCGTTATCTGTTATTTATCCTTTTTTAGAACGCGGCACACGCTTTGTAGTACTGATAAATTGTTTCAACTGGGTCATACGTTCGTCATAACTCTTTTTTGCCTTTCCATTTAGACGGTCATTCCTGTCGCACCAGTAGTTACAAATTTATCGAATCCTCGCACCGTTTTACGTAAGATAATTGAAAAATAAACTGTGCACTCGGCCGTTCAGCATAATTAATTATTTTTATTCGGCTTTACAGAAGGAACGCTTATTACCATGCACATTTCCGTATACATGTAGAACCGTAATTACAGTCATTAAGTTAACATACTTTGTTGCATGTATAATCAATAACGCTATTCATTTATTCGTAGATATTTTCATGGCTGTTGCTGCACGAAGATGAAGTGCGGCTTTTAAAAATTTACTTCATTGAAAAACATTCTCATTCATAAATTCTGAAACGCCTCCTTTGTACGAAGAAAACGTCATGCTTGAAAACACGTGTAAGTAATATTCATACAGCATTCATTGTCCTCTGTTAGAATTAATGCAGTTTTCAAAAACGTTCGATTACAAATTTTCATCTCAATTAACAATTAATCTAATTAACATTCAATAATTATTCTAATGCTAATATATGATGTTAATATATAATAATAATTATGTCAACACTTCGTTTAGAGGAAGTCAATTATGTAATAGAATTTTTAATGACTTCGTTGTTATATAAGTATTTAAAAAGCTTCGCTTAAGTAGTAGTTCCAACAGAAATTATTATTAAAGAATTTATGTATTATGAAATCTGTATCTTACATTAAAATGTACTGCCAGTTGGTTAATATTACGGATTGGTTTTGCTATTTGCGCACGTCTGACGGTTTCATATCTGTATTCTGACAGGCAATATTTACACAAAGAAATTCTATCGAAACAAACGCATCTGGAAAGACTGAAGTGTAATAAAATTAGTGTTTTACAGTTGTTTTGTTCGCTCTTCATTAACAGTTAAGTGTTTAATAGAACACAATAGAACTTTATATAATTAATAGAATATTCACTAGCTGCGATAAGCACAATCAAACCGACCGTTTTTGATGTCTTTGGTAGAACATTTTCCATTTCGAGCGAGGGCAAAAATGAACAACCATATTTGTAGAAATTAGAATTTACTAAAGATAAATTTAAAATTAAAATATTCCGATTTTTGCAGGATTAAATTTTCTTCTTTTAACCTGATCTAAATTTTCATGATGAAATAATCCAAATTTGTAAATTTTCCTTCAACTTCCTTGTAAATCAACGTCAGATAGTTCGACGTGTACGATCCTTCTACGAAATATTTAACTCCACAAAGTGAAAGTTAGAGAATGTTGATAAGATTGTAAAAATTCTTTTAATTTTTGCTAGTGATGTTAAGCCTAATTATTAAGAAAGCTTGTTTGAGATGTAGAATGTTAAATAAGAACAAAATGGTTCTGCAGTAAAATGTCAGAGAGCTGGAAAGGTAGCTAACTAATGAGGCCTGTGAACGGCTTGAGTAACAATTTCTTCAAACCATGTAGAACGACATGATCACAGAAGTAGAAAATGTCGGAATGGTATGCATGTACAGAAAATACTTACGATAAACATGCAACGGCAGCAGGGTTTCGCTAGGATCGTCTCAGATATAACGTTCGAGGAGCCAGATCATCAGCGTTAAAACCAAAAATGTCGCGAAGTCGACGTATCGCAGAACGAAAATGGTCACTCACTCGCGGCGTTGATGATTCCGTTTTTCACTCGCACTTCCGTGGATGCCGTGCCACGCGGATAAATGACTGGCGTCTTCGAGATATTTGTCACTCTGTTGTTTTCCCTTCGTGTTCGATCCTTTACCGATCGCCACGCACTATCTTCATCTCCTTCCCGCTTGATCCCTCGATCCGCTTTTGTTCGTTTCTCTACTTTCGATCGCGGTGTCCCTCTTGTCTTTCACTTTTCGACGGAGGCCCTCTCGTCGGCTGCGATCGACTTCAACCACGTTCAGATCGGACGCCGCGCCCACTGATAACAATGCATCTAGATACCGTAAGATTCGCACGTAAACGCAACGTGTCTGATACCCGAGCGATATGCAGCGCAATATGATAAAATTGCATCGTCTGTTAGTCGCGAGCGATACACTTCTCGCAAGTTGCGATACTTTGCTCCCTAATATTCGTTGAATCGATGTTTCGGGGCTTCCACGAAGACGCGCTGAAAACAGAGATAACGAGCGTTTCGTCTCGATAATGTGGAACTGTATTCAAGTGACTTTCGAGGGATTTCCAATTACTATTGTATTCCGTATAATTGCGAAATGTGTAGGATTTTTTTAATGATTTTTTTTATACCACGATAAGATTAGATATCGCAGAGTACTTTTTAATTAAAAGATTAGGGATTGTAGAAGTCTTGAGAAATTTGTATGACACTATAGAAACACACATTTCAGTCATAAATCTCTACTTTCTATGAGTAATATATACTACATACATACTACATACTACTATGAGTAATATATAGTTATCATGTGTTTATTTTACGATAACTCTATTGATGAAAGGAATAACAATATAAAAATACTTCTATTCAGCTTCTTTAGAATTATGGATTACTCCTAGAATAGGTATTTATGTTCAGTTCCTTGAATGAAACAAAAATTTAATTATCTCATTAGGGGATTTATCAAGTTCTGTGAAAAGTACATATGTGCTTTGTTCTATTTCATTTAATAATTTTAATAAATCTATTAGTCTTCCTTTTGTATTAAATTCCACTTATTCATGTTGGTCATAATATATCTGAATTAATATGTACGAATTTCATCTTCTTCTTTTTACGTGGGTCATTCAACTAGTAAGGATTTGTTACCAACAATTTTTTGTATTATGTTAAATTATATGAAAGATTCAATGTCTGTTTATTCTTAGTAAGCACAATTTTTATTTGCATGCTAAAGAACATGCATTATCTTCTTGTAATATTCATGACTAACGAAGAAATTAATGAAAGATTCATGACGTAGATATTAAATAGTATACATACATACAATGTTATTACTATTTACACGATTAAGAATAATTAATGAGTTTGTGAAAGAAAAATTTTCAATATCAAGTAATAAAAAGTATATTTATCTAATATACATTATTAACATAGTATGCAGTATTATTTTTTTAATTATTATTATTTATTGCTCTATTCGTACATTATTGGGATTACTGATTTTATTAAGCAACGCTCGATTATATATTTCTCTTCTGTATCGGCATATTTAAAAAATACGTGCAAAATATTGTAAAATCGGCTGATACATAATAGCGTACATTGAGAATTGAAAAATACACGCAGCGTGTAAGCAACACGATCTTATCGCTTCATTGTAATATTGGAAGTCGCGCGCTTGTCACACAATACATGAAATCGTTCACAAATTCTATTACCGTACTCAATATTGTATATTGCGCGACGCATTTGCATACACGCGCGACTGCCACGCAATTCATTAAATTTTCCGGTAAAAATTATTAATGATACGGAAAATTATAAACGCATCAATTCAATGTTAAAAAAAATAACCGGAACATCGA
The DNA here is from genome assembly GCA_028455595.1 of Lasioglossum vierecki. Taxonomy (NCBI): domain Eukaryota; kingdom Metazoa; phylum Arthropoda; class Insecta; order Hymenoptera; family Halictidae; genus Lasioglossum; species Lasioglossum vierecki. The sequence goes on along the minus strand of CM052337.1, from coordinate 4,068,443 downwards.
ATCGAATAAATCGATAAATCTCTACGAACTAAAATCGAAAATTTCGATGATTTAATTCGTTATTTATAATATTTGTTCCGTGATTACAAGCAACGAGTACGGTTTTGCTATACATTTTTTAATATATGCGTGGTCGCATTGTGCTTTGCATGAAGCGGGTACGATGAATAAAAGAATGCTGTATCGTAGTTTTCCCTTTCCTGGGATAGGACTTCGATATGTTTTTTATTCATACTATCTCATGGTACTATAGAACACACTCGTGTCGATCAAGGGGGAATTCTTGAGTTATGAATGTGCCATGAAAGTCTACAACATTCATGCAATACAGGGTTATAACAATAGAAGTGAAAAAACTGTAATAAAAGAAAATTGATATTAGTAAATAGAAATATCATTTCAAAGTGAGAAAGAGAGAGAGAGAGAGAGAGAGAGAGAGAGAGAGAGAGAGAGACATATTTTTGCATAAGGATAATCTACTATTATTGTATATAGTTTTCTACAGCCTAATTCATCAAACATTTATCTTTCGATACGAAGTGTGAAGTAATACGTTTCTTAAATTGGAAACATGATAACGAAGTATACAAATGAGCAGAAATAAAAAAGATTTACCTTATTGTCTAGAAACAACGACCTTGCGATTTAAATGATTTTCTAATTAGAAAATCTGACATGCTGTGTAATTCATGATATGTATTGGTATTATAACATATATTGTATCACATATCAATATATGTATTTCATATATCAAATCAAACTTGAATATAAATAGAATAGCCTTTTGTTGTCACACTAATGAAAATTGATTAAACTAATTTATACATATAGCAAAGTTTCTTGCATCCTTCTTATGGAATAGAGAGAAGTTTGTTAAAATATTTACTTAAATCTACCTGTACGTTATATTGCATAAATTCAACATTCATGATTGCATAAGAGTCACATAAAAGTCACATACTAAAATATACAATTAAAATTCATTTAATCCTGTTATCTATTGCTAGTATACTGCTCTGATAATAAAACATCCGATAAGAATGTTTGGATATTAAGGTGATCGCGTAACAATAGACTCTGTTATACTTTACATATGTATAAATATGTGTGGATTATATAATGCTGAAGTCACAAGGTCGAATTACACACACATTCCTAGTGTATTATTGATAAGAGCATGATTTGTTGGAACTCGGTGTTAGTGATAAGGGCCTCGTTCCTTCGACTAGAGACTAGTCATGAGATTAGTACTGCAAAAATAAATGTTTCTCATGCAAGACGATGAAAAATCGCAACTTACATCATATAACTATTTAAATGTTCCCCCATCTGGACTTTGTACCCACATCTGTAATACCACTTTCCATTTTTTAATTTGCAATCTTCTAATTTATCAAAGCTGCAGCATAATAATGTTTGCACTATGAGTCGATGTTTCGTAATTATGAATAATAAATCTTTATTGTTTATGTGCATTTCGTACGATAATAAAACAAATTATGCAAACTTATTCATGTTTCCTATGGTCGTATCTTCATCTTGTGTTGAAGCTTTCGCTGAATGAGTTATTGTTTTAGCATGTAGTACATTCAGTAACATTAATATAATTAGTTATACACGCAAGGACATAATTTGTGTAAAATAATTGGGGGCACCTAGTACATTGTTTTCAGCGGTCTTTCAAGGGAGAATTTGACAAACGTACTTGTACATAACTACAGTTTGATAAAGATTTATCACAGTTGTAGAAATTATGAACTAATTAGTTAAAATTAATTATATACTAAGTATCACAGAAGCATTACTCATTCTGTTTGCAGTAGAAATATATATTGTTAGTAACATTTAGTAATTATACGGTAGTATAATTTGTACTTTACAAGCTTATGCACTATTTTCAATAACAAACAATTCATATTTTATTACACTGAGTTTGTTATAAACGTCTTTAACTGTTGAATCAAACCTAAAGAGCACTTAAAAAGATGACTATTAAAAATAAATACAGTATTGTAAAAGATAATTTAGTAAAATTTAGAACACATTCCGTGAATGGACATTGCAGGACATCCTGAAACTGGTATTGAATTATTAATAATGATATTATAAGTAGTCTTTGAGTATGAAAAATTGTATTGTTAAACAAAGTGGGAAGTTTCGTCCACAAACATGATTGAGCAATTCAAGGTAATTAAAAAACGTAAAAAAAATCGTGTGTCTAAAATGATAATTAAAAGCGCACAAATAAAAACGATCTGCGATCTGTTACAAAAGGATACCGCAACGTGATGCCAAGACACATTGTATAACGCAGTACGAGGTAAATAATGTTGCAATGCGTTTCCTTTGTAAATGCATTCTAATTCTGGATACAAATTGGTGCTTTTAGCGACATTAAAATGGCCCCATTAATCGTGTACTTGATATATCTCATGTACCTGGCCGTGCATAGTACATAATGACATACAGATATAAATTTACGTTTTCGCTGAAGAAACACCGCATAATTTGTAATGCGAATTATGTGCATGTTGAAAATGACAAAATAAATTTAACGGATTGTTCTATGAAGCTTTGTGTTACAGTGAAAGTTGGAAGGGCTTTATAACTCAAGCTCCATATGGGATTAATGTTTCAATTTGATAATGAAAATTATGCGATATACTAATGTACTCTGAGAATTTCAGAAATACATAGATCCTTAATGAACATGATCAATAATGTGAACTATAACAATTTTTTCTTTGTGTTTTGAAGTAATTAGTTTGTTAGCAGATTTAGATCGCAAATTCGAAAACTAATAAAGACTGAAAAACAAATTGCAGTGTAGATTTGTTAAGAACAATTGTATAGATATAATTTTGTAAAATTATGTAGTGTAATTACCGAGAATGAAATCTAATCTCGCATAGAATTTTATGAAATGATTTCTAGAATTTCAGGAAATCTAGCTAGTGATGGGAAAATGTATGTTTACTAAGATATAGACGTTTATCTATTTTTGTATGTCAATAACATTGTTATCACTTTTGATTAAAGTTACAGTGTTGCATGAACTGCAGATACTTGTTATTCACATGTAGTATGTCAAGTTCTGTCATGTTTTGGATATTCATGTATGCATCTTATTGAAATTGTATTTTCTACTTATAAGTAAATATTTAATATATTTTATAATTTATATAACAGTAAATATCAATATTCATTTTAATAGTATATATATATGTATTCTACAATTTTCTAATTGGTTTACTTTTTGTCCGATGTGGACATACATAAATTAGTTTTTTACTGTTTGAGTTTTTTCTAAAATTACAAGTGCAATATACTTGTATTTGTATAGAGTATCAAAGTTTTATTACATAACAGTAAAAATGAAGAGTATCTACTGATTCCTTCCGTACATAATTAAATTATAGCAACTTCAGGAATCAGTTTATAGTCATGATGTCATCAATATGTCAACTGTCATCCTCAACGACTTAATCAGTAAAATATTCAATATTTTTAACAATTATAATTTTGATCAAGACAACAGAGTTATTTTCACTGTGAACTATCTACATACGATTGAAACATTTCAATGATCTACTTCAGAGTCAGAAATGTGGCTTAGTCAGTTCTTCCACGACTCTTTTCGCCACTATGTGACATACCGTTCGCAAGAACAGTAATGCGGTTCTACGAAAGTCCTTTAATCACTATTTATTTGACGAGTATCTGGAGCCGGGCACCGTCCGCTGCGTCCGCTCTGCATTTAAATGCGATCAATCTGCAACAGCAAAAACTATTCTTTCGTGCTCGGTGTCGGCCGGAGCATTTACTACTGGTTTAATTAAAAGTAGTTGCCGGGAACGCTTGAGTCAATTCAAACGGAAACTTTAATCACTTTACGACTCCGTAGATACTGAAAGAAAGTTGCGATCTTTGATGAATCCTACAGAAAAGTTCCGTTTCGTCACTTACACCTTCTTGCCGAGACGTCGACGCCGACACCGGGGTTGTTTGGAGGGTTAAATTTCATTAATTTTGTCGAAGTTGAAAATTTGACATTCTCCGTGTTTTGACAACTTTGGAGTACCGTGCGACATTGACGCCGACGCTTAGCGACTCTGCGAGTAACAGCCGGAAACTTGTGGTCTCTTTAATCGTGCAAAGACAAAACGGGCTCGTATTATCGACTTGTACAAGAGATGCAGCGTGTTGCTCGTTACAGTATAATTAGCACGCGGCTCTGTACATTTTCGAGCGCGAAGGGTGGAGCGTTGCCCATGTACCGCTGGGCCGAGCTACAACGAGCAATATCGTGCCAGGTGAAAATGTTACGTCTACCTCCCAGCTCTCATCTTACTTTTCACATGCTAATACAGCCCCCGGCTTTGTTAATTTTTTGAGCAGCGCGTCCGGTGGCTCGTAAATTTCCTTTGAACGCGTAATTACTCGTTTGGGAAACCCGTTCATATCGCACCGCCATTTCCTCAGAAATTATTTCACACATACGCTGCCACCGTTTGTTTCGCTAACGGACTTCATAGTTACACTATTTCATTAAACGCAACGCGCGCCTTTCTATAAACCACCAGCGGTATTTTTCAAGTAGAGGGAGGGTATAGATTCCTGGAAATTATACAGTACGTAACACTCCTCTTAAAAACAGTATTGCATTAAACGAATTGTTGCAAATTTTATATTTGCGATAGAAATGAATATATGTAAATCAAAGCTTCGAATTCATTGGGAAGATATAAGAATTGATCAACTTTTTAAAATCATTCAAAGAATGAAAGAAAATATTTATTTTAATTTCTGTTTGTTAGAATTGACGGAATTTTTAGTTTGCAAAAAGATTCACAAGTATTAAGCAACTATTAGAATTTTCCATGAGACGAGAAGAAGAAAAAAGCGATGAAAATATTATTTACGGTTACTGTAGGAAGTTTGCCAATTTGTTGCATTGGTATTTGATTTTTCGTCGATTTTGAAATATTGATCTACTAGCTACGAACATTGGAATAGCGTGTTTTCTATTATAACGGCTGTCTCTTTCGTTTTGTTTTCCTGCTATGTTTTTCGATGTACGAAGATTGTATCGAATGCCACTGAAAGGGTTCGGATTGGGAAACTCGCGACTGAAAATTCGTGAAAATCTATAGATTTTGCTGTCCCACAAAGATATTCAAAGCGACGAGACTTGATACCAATCTATGGTAGACGCGAAAGATAATATTGTAATTGGCTGAGTACACAGTGTGTAGTAAAATATGTACTCAATAACTGAAAAAGAAATTATTTTAATACTATTTTTCTTCAGATATCAGATTTATCATGTTTAAAGTTATTTTATAAAAATTAGTGGATTTTTATAAAAACAATCCAATATATTCCTCCTTCTCTTGTGTAGCATTTTTAATTTTTTAATAATCTTATCAACAATTGTACTATTTGGAGTACAATGATTAAGTCTGTAAATTTTATTCTGATTTTGTAATATTTAAATATACGCAACATTATCGCTTTGTACGAGGTTTCCCATCGTAAGCGTGTTTCCCCAAAAAATTATTATAGCAGTGCAACTTCACGAGGGGATTGAATAACACACTGATACTGTTGTATGCTGCATAGCGTTTCACTGTTAAAGTGGACCCTGTTCACGTTCCGGATCAATGGTCACCCACCAGAGATTTTAATTGGCTACCTGATAAAAGGACAGGTTTACACACGAAATCCACAGTTGTGGAATCCGTGGAATACCGGCTCGTAGAAGCCTCGAAGCTCCGATGAGGAAACTGACCCTACGGTACGGCCATTTTATAGGAAGTACTTTTCATATTTAACCCTTGCTCGCCAGAATTAGGTCACTGTGACCCGGCTGTTGCAGCACTCGACTACTCAGGCTGCGGTTCTTGTCGTTTTATTGCAAACAATAAAATTAAAATATATACTGTAATTGAACGGAGGCGGTACAGTTTTCTAAAAGAATGCTACACATCCTTCGAAAATAATAAGAACAAAATTCAAAATATTAGGTCATCTCATAAGTAACATTGCTTTTTAATCTATTCTTCAACTAGCTAACCCGACAGACGTTGTCCTGTCCAAATTTCAATAAATTTGTTTGTGATCATTTTATGAATTTGTGAAAAGCTATTGGTAATTTAAAGTTATAATTAATTTCATAGTAAAAATGAGAAAAAAACGTATTTCTGAGTGATCATTGTATTTATTAATGTCAAGCTGCTCTACTCGTACCGTTTCAAATATTATGATTTTTGCAGTTTTTCTAAATTTTAGACTTACCTTCGTAATTGTTTTGAATTTTTTTCAAGACCATAATGAACAAAACAAAAAACAGAATTAAGCATATTCGTCGTTCGAATCGTAAGTTATGGTCTTGAGTGTATAGACAAATCCCCAAAAGAAGCACTTTCATTTTTTCCTGAATTGTCCTGTCTCCGGGAAACTATTCCATTTTTTTACTTTAAAAACTTGAATCGGACTACAACGAACATTTAAAAAAAAAATTAGCCAAATCGGTGTAGCCGTTCTCACGTGATGTCGTGACCAACGAACAGCATTTCATTTTGATTATATAGATGAGAAACGTTCAAAGATGGAAACAGGTCATAGAAAATGATGGTCGATTAAAGGAGTTGAGAATGAGCGATGTGTCCCTTAATAACTTCTTTACAATACCGCGGAGAACCTATAGAGAAAGATGATTAATTAACTGGTTGTACTCTTTTTTGTAATAAAAGAAGAATTAAAGAATGTAAAATCGTATCAGGACGTTTGCAATGACCTAATACACAGGGACGAAGCATGATCCCCTTGGTTGGCTTTGTGGCCGATTTTGAACAGTGTCGATCTCCTCCACGCAAGCTGGTCATCTCGGCAGCCTGCGCCGAACACATTGTCTACATGCCGTTAATTCGGTCGCTGCCGGCACGTGGATTTTATGTGACTTTGCTCGCGCTATTACCGCACGCCAGAAATCTGCGATTACCGTGGCTGATCGTTAGGGCCGGTGACCACTTGTCCGCACAATTGACTCTCCTTCTCTCTCTCCACCTTTTTCCCCTAATTCCGCTTTCGTCTGCTCCTGCTACTGTATTCCTGGTAACGTTTATAATCATTCGAGCGATAGCAGATTCAAAGGTCAGCAGTACAGTTATCCTTTCTTAAAAGATGGACGTGTCCCTAATATTTTTATATATGGTGAAAATCTTCCGGTTGCTACGTGAAACTTCGACGCCGGCTAACTTTAGGCGCCTGACTATAGAAGATCAATGCTTCGGAAATAGAATGAATTTGTTAACACATATCCGACTAGCATATTGTATGCATTCGTCTTCTTATCTTGTTCTTTTTTATGTTTTCTAAGAAATTAGGTGCTCACCAGTAGCGGTTCAAATCAAGCGGTAAAAATTTTGGGGCCCTCAGACCAGTTTAGTATTTAACATAGTAGCCTATGACGTTTGTGGTAATAAAAATAAGCATAATTCACAATTGAAAAGTTGTTGAAAAAGTTGTTTTATTTTTTTTTTTGTAAAAATGTGACCATGTGACCGCTTAGTCCGCTTACTGTTAAATCCGCCACTGGTGTTCATCTTTTGTTAAGGTCAATGGATTAGTGAGGCTATGCTTACAATTTCACAGTTTACTTAAAAATAGTTCAATTAATTGTGTACGCTTTGTTGTACAAAGAGATAATTACACAGCATAAATTGTTTCATAGAATTTGGGAAAATGTTGAGTTGAACTGCAAATTCAGACGTACGAATAATTAATCTCTAATTCTAACTTCTCTGAATTCGACATTTGAATTAACATTGGAATTATATCAGAGAAGTCAAAGTCCCACGTTGTAATTTACAATTACTAATGAAATAAATTCACTTTTGTAACTTTTGTAATTTACATAAGCAAGCCAAAAGTGATCTCGTCGCACGATACTGTTGGTGTTAATAGATCCAACTACTTTCCCATACATCAGGGTCGAGTTACGGTGTTTGTTGTTACTTTATACCGTCATCACATTACGGAATTAATGGATTAGTCGTCGGTGTGCAATAAGCATTTCATCGAGAAGAACTTCCAAGGGAGTTCATTTCAGTAGAAACGAGTGACATAATTTTCAAGGCGACCTGTTTCGACGCCGCGTCGTCTGTTTTACGGAGCAAGTTGAACCGATCAGATTTATAAAAAGAAGAAACTGCATTCGTGTTCCACGTATTCTCACGTACGTAATCCCTGTTCGCTTTATCTAACGCGCCAGTTGTTCTTCATTTGCGCCTCGTCGAACCAAACGACGAACTCAGACCGTCGACATGGTTTGCGCAGTTTCGTAGACTTGAAGCGGGGGAGAGAAAAAAGAACGAATCTTATTAGCTGCCTCGAGCTTGAAATTTTCCGGTCGAATCGATCGACAACAGAAATGGCCTCTCATACATTCCGCTAAAAATCGGGAGTTCTCTCGATTGAGAAAAATCTTAGCCTCCGGAATACCGGTGTAACCTATTTGTTCTTCGAAACACCTAGGCGGAAAAAAGCGAAATATTTTTTTCAGGTCACGAATGAAACAAAAATAGACGCTCTCTCGCAACACGTCGTTCGATTCTTCGCATTCTTCGATGTGTGCCCCTTGATGTTCTATTGAGAATTAAATAGATCTTAATATATACGTCAGAAATAATAATTTTATTAAAAAAATAAATATGACGCAAGAGGGAGTGTATACATATATTTTTCACGTTTCTTAATTAAATTTTGTATCGTTACAAGACGAAAAATTTTAAAGGCACAGTATGATTAATTTGCACAGAAAGATTAATTTATCACTGGCGAACTCGAAAAAATTCAGGAGAGATATGCATTCCGTTGAGTTAAATTGTGGTTTAAATATTTTTCGTCTTGTAAAATCAAAGTAGGTATTACATGTTCTCGTTCGTCGGGAACATCCTGTATAACCATCGCAATTACCATACATGAATATTATAGGCGGGAAACTGAAATTTAAGGAAATGGAACGTTGCACCGAAAGACAATTTATGTCCGGGAAAATTCATGATTCTCGACACTGCGCGCCGTTCTTAAGTGTCGTTGATAGGTTTAAAGCGATCGAACAGGAATAGAACGGAGAAATTTAATTAAGTAGGAGGGTGAAAATAGGAATGGTACTTTGATGTTCCTACCATTACTTAATGCATATTTGTGACGGATATTACATTGCACAGTAACCAGTACGAATTTTATTTTACAATTTACAAACTTTTGCGACAAAGATTATAGAACAATACAGAGAACATGTAATTATTACAAGAAAGTATTAAATCTCGAGCATCGGCAATTTTAAGCTTTTCTTTATTGCAAACTTTTAGAAATTGGAATCAATTATTACGAATACTTTTTTATACTTACAAAAATTTTGCAACAAACATTTGAGAACAATTGAAAGAGTATATAATTTTTTCAAGAGAGTGTCATATCTCAAGCTTTGGCAATTTTAAGATCCATTATTTTTATTGGAATCGTTTAGTTATAAAAAATGATAATTTAAATATTTATCTATATTATTTTCCATGTATAATTCTACATATATTTGTTGAGTGAATAATTTCATAAATTATCTACATATATTTCGTCAGAACATTTTCATTATTTATGGTGTAAATAGTAGTTTTCATTTCAGTTTATTGCACTTTGTATAACGTTTATTACCTCAACAGGTCCTATTCATTGATATTATTTATATCGGCTATATTTTATTAAGTATCGGATTTTGTTCCATATTATAAAAGTTCATTAGAGCGTATTGAAATTAGCTTAATTGAGCAATTTCCTAATAATGACGCGCTGTAGTAAAATGTGACACGATCACAATTACGTAACGTGTGCAAAATAATTAAACGCGAGAGAAGGTATTATAAAACATTGCTTTATATTTTTGAAAAATTGTATTATGTCAGAGTTATTGGCACAACAAAAATTCAACAGATTGTTAAAATATACATACATACTTCTATATATACAACTTAAATACAGATTTGTAAAAGTGCGAGTAGATATTAGTTGCATTCTTAGTGCTATTTTAAATATTGGGTGCAAAAGAGGTCAAAAGAAATTTTTTTTATAATTTAATTTTGAATAAATATCCTACGAAAGTCTATTAATTACAATTAGATTTTTGCGTTTCTTAAAAGATTTTAATCACTGGAACTTAATGCCATGGTCTGTTATCTTACGGCTTCGTTATGAATAACGTCGATCAATGCACAAGTTTCCCAGCTCAATGTCAAGGAAGATTTATAGGTATTGCGGTGCTTCAGAGTCTGAATCTGATCTTTGTTCTGTGATATTTCATTTCATTCGGCTATCTTTTTTGAACTGGTCACTCCTGTTACGGTGATAAAGTATCGAACTGCGACTCGATCTCTTCAGCTTCAGATATTGTCATTTTTCTTTGTCTACTATTTACAAAGGAATTTCGGTATCCAAAAATTTCAGTTTTCAAGCTTTATACAGCAGTGACAATTTTTATTCAGTTTGGCAATTTTCTTTTATGATGTTTTTCCTCTTCACAGTAACAAATTCTTTCATCTTTTGCAGGAATATCAACATTTTCCCTACACTTGATTTTCACTGGACGAAGAAGTACAATGATCTCACATAAAGGTATTATATTTCTTAAATCATTCAGAATTTTTTCCATTCATGTTACGCACGAAATAATGTTTTTATAAATCCCTCTTTCTTGCGATTAATACGAATTGTTATTTCGCATAAAGATTTACAGTCTAGTTAGGAAATTTGCTCAGTTGACCGCTGGACGTTCAAAGACTTTACGTACATGTAGACATATTTGCTTAAAATATTGTTCATTATTAACAACAAATCTTACCAGCAAAGTGGTTATTATCATCTCAGGAATATATCTGTTCTGAATTTATGCGGAAATTCATTGTCAAGCTCGCACAAATGGTAAATGAAATAATCAATAGTATTCTTAGTCGAACGTCAAGGGGTTAATATTGACTTTTGCAATTTAAGAAACGGAGTACAATAAATTAAGACAATGTCGGAAAGGGATCGCGGCCCCGACAAAGTAATTCGAAGGAAACCGTGCGTTTCTATCGGCTCATCTGCAGCCGTTGCGGAATATAGACATTAGGGGATCATTTATCTTACTTACGCGGTGGCCGATGAGCCTGACCCATTACAGTCGCCAGGGACTAGAATTTCTCTATCCTGATCTAGTTTCTTCTAACATGCCGAGTTTCCACCTTTGGAGATCAATATTCATTAGGTGCACCTCCCTTCCACGTTCGGCCTGGCTATTCTCGTTCTGTGCACATCGACTAATGTTTAGAAGCTTTGATTGACCGATCTCCTTGTGGATAGAACGCAAATTAATCGTGTTAGCCGCACAACTACGTTTGCCTGTCGTGACAACGATAAGTAATCTCCTCATAAGCGAAACATTTCCAAACACCAATTTTCCCTTGACCAATGCTGGATCGAACTTTTTGACACTAACAAATCGTTGTCTAACAATTAAGCATTTTTACAGCGACGAAAGTCTCATATGTATGTTTACTGATAAATAAGTAATATTTCAAACTGTTATGAACCTTCCCTACCGTTCTTAATAAAAAAAGGGGTGGAAGAAACGAGGGTAAGGATATGCAGATAAGTAGAACAGTTGTTAGCTGAAGAAAATGAAAATGGAAAATGAGAGTGCATGGTAGGAGGGAAAGTAGTTACGAGGCAGAAAATTGCCTCCAACTTACAACATTCTTTTAAACTATAGCTTCGTATAAATCGAATTTTACACAATATGAATAAAAGAGGATATATCTTTCGTGTGGTATTGGTAGTTTCAATATAAAGATAAAATAATGCACATTTTCCTATAAGGAGAACATACATTAGTAAGAGTTAAAAATGTTTCCTCTTTTTATCATACTAAACTGATACTTAATTACTGTGAATTTTTGTACACAGTAAAAATTGCCATAAATAATAAATAAGTATTATTAAATTCTTTTTACAGTTTTGCATTTAATATACTTAGTTTAGTCGTACATAAATGCAGAAAATTCGTAGTCATCTCGTAATTCTTATTAATTTTCGTATTTCGAATTAGTTACTGTACATTTTGTAAACAAATAATGAAACAAATTTTTCATTATTAGCACTCTTGAAATTTATAGTGGTGACAATTAAGCAAATTATAAATAGGTGTTTTTATTTATAGACATACTGATGAATTTCATATACATATCTCCTTTCTTGCGATTAATTTTAGTGTCTACCTAAATAACTACTGTGTACCACTTCATTTTCAAAATTGAAATATCCGAAATTGTTGATGGTGTGATCCAATAATGAGAGACCAAGGCTAAAAGTCAATCGAAGTTGCAGTAATTTTATCGTTATTACACAATTAAATCATATCAACGATTAAACAGATGAATATTTGGCGTTATTTCGATGATTAATGGTGGTAATTAATGAAGTTCGACTAATGAAGTTCGAGTTCTCATTTTAAAAACACATTCAATATGCACTTCATATTTAAATAAGTTAATTTACAATTTTGATGGGTATATTTTTGTATGTTATGATTGTTAAACAGACAATAAGTATATTTCATTTTATACTTACTCTCAAACTCTTAAACATATTATTTTACTTTTACTGTTCTGCTATTACACATTAGATAAGAATGCAAAATATTGCTTGATTTATTTGTTTTTGCCAGTGAAAGAACGTACATTTGCATACATATCTGCTATCTACAAATTACTATTATTCAATGTAACTACACATACTCGGATTAACTACAACTTTTATAAATATGCCTATAGACCCCGCATTTATTTAATTTCTATATTTTGCAATCTGAATCATTCCCTTGACGAATAAGAACAGAAATTAACTATTGCAGTGGGACAAAAGCTTCAAACTGATTGTGGAGTTTATTCATTTATCGGGGAGGTGAATTTTCACGAAAATATGAGGAATATTGAATGTATAATGAAGTTATTATTTCACTTTCATTTCTACAAAACTTTCAACGAGAGAAATACATTTCCATTTATTGCGATTTTTACGTATTAAGCGCGTAGTTGAAACATGAATTTGCATTCAACCTCTTAGTATGTTGTATACATACATACTTAGAAAGCAACTTCATGAGCGAGCATAATATAACAACTTACTGAGCTTAAAAAGTATACTTTTTACACTGAATTTATTTCAGTAAATTAATTGTGTCTCTGATTTTTTAAATCCAATTTAGAAACTACATACAATACCGCACGTTGTTGCGAGAAAATAATTAATTCAGAATTACATATAATAAATAATAATCATTGTTAATTAACGTACATACAGTATAGTTAATATCAGTTTTAATGTTGTGAAACAACAAAGGGGAAGAGTTGCCAGTTACATTATCATAAAAACAAAAATGTGTTGAAACATGTCTGAACTTATCTCAGGTTGACTTAACGTCGAAATTTTGCTACTAGAATGAAAATCGACAATTTTCTGCATTTATTTAATAGGGCATCACGAGAACGGCTTCGGTTACGTTCACCGAATCGATGATAAGATCGGCGTGATCCATTGAAGACTTACCTCGGGATTAAAATGGGAGAGGGAAAAAAATAATAATAGGAAGAAGGTAGATTATCTTACAAAGAGATCGACTACCTGCTGATAGCCGATTCTGTTCGCAGCCATCACCAGAACCCGTTTCCGGTATATTCGATTTCCTGCACGCGAGTCAGGAGGAAATTGATTCGAACGATGCGCTCCCGTCGTTCCTACATTTCAAAGTTAGGCTTGAAAAACGAATTTAAGGAAAAAGTAAATTAAAGTTCAACACCGAACGTTTTGCGTCGAATGAGCCTCACACGTAGCATCATTTCGTTTTTTGCTTGTTTAAACGTTCCGTTAAAAACAAAATCGTTCAAGCTTCAACTAATGTGCCAACACTCAACCGATTGCTCGTTTCTTGTAATTATCTGTGGCTCATCTACTTAAATAATCTCTTCATGTTAAATTATTTATTTGTGATAACAGTAGATATTTATATTGAAAATATATTGCAAATTGAATTCGTTTTCAATTGTAGTCTCAGGGATTTCTTATGTCAAGCTATAGATGAACTTTTTAAAAAATTAATTATCTTCAAATAGTGCTAATGTAGTTTTCAATCTGCATACACATGAACATTTAAGTAGCGTGAACGTCTCATTTGTGGTGCGCTGTTCTACAAATATGTGCTTCGTTAAAATAAGAAGAGTTTTGTTAGAAAAGGAATATTATGTTTTGACTTTTATAGCGAAAGTGTGCAAATTAATTTCGCGCGGAGGCCAAGATACTGTGAATTTTTTTATGCACGTGAGAAATTTAGCGCGAATACACCCGCACTATATTTTCTTTGGCTCTCAACTAGCTCTCACTCGAATATTTCAAATTAATCATACTGAGCGGAGGACAAAATTCCGTGTCGCTATAGTCAGTCCGGAATAGGCTACCTGCAAAGTGGTGTATTTTATTCCACAAATTTTTATCGATACTCGCGAAAAGCAATTCACAGCTCGAGTAAGTAACGTCGGCGACGTGGCTCACTTTTTCTGTCCATTTTTCAATTTGTCAGGCTTTCAAAAGGAATTTTTAAATACGCGAACGGTGCGTGTCCTAGTGCTTTATTGGCTCTTTTTGTGTGCTAAAACTTTATTGCGTGGAATTTTTCGTATGTCTTCCTGTATGAAAATTCGCAGGCTGAAAATATGCAAAAAGAAACGTGTGCGCATCTTACGATTAGTTCTATATGAAAAGGTTAAATACTAGTGATAGTAATAAAAGTGCAATTTATTATTTTGTACAGAAATGTTAATAAACACTGGCTATATAAAACATTATATTTTGTATCGCTTTTTGCGTGTAAACAGAGGATAAAGAGTTGTGTTTATATTACTATAGAAAACGGATTTTTTTCACTTATTAATTACCTTTTAAAAAAAATTCCGAAAGTGAGAATTGATGATCTAACCCCTTAAATGGCTGACTACTGGTGCAATTACCCTATCCATATTTGGTAGATATTGTTTGAAATCTACATCGCGAGTCTGACTCGATACAGGATGGGAATGAAGGGTGTAGGGAGACTTTTTCGATCGACTGCAAACACGTCAGTGCTCGAAGGTAAATTAGTACACTGATGAGGGTTCCTTCCACCTTAGCATTGGAAGCTAGCTAGGAATAGCTCTTGGGTCATTTTCTGCTTGGCAGGAAGAGGCTTGCGGTGTCTCAGCGATTCGGCTTGAGGCGGACTGGTTCAGCTTCGACTGGCGTTGGTCAATTGCATCGTCGTCGGTTAATCAGATTCCATCGTTCAATGCGTTCCAGCAAGGGGCCAGTTGTAAACGTATAGTATAGTAGAGATACACGCGCTGAGGAATACGGCTCTGCTAATGTAACCAGAGACTCCGCTGTTTACGTATTACGACCTTCTCTCTAAGCATGCTTGCACATCAAACGTGAAACGATTGTCTTGTATCCATTTAAGGCGACTATATGAACAGCTGCATAATTTCATGAAGAGCCGCCTCAGGAGTGGTTCCTGCGAATCAATCTGTTATTTGTCAGTCATTTCACGCGGAATTTACCGCGAACCCGCGGCAGCCTGTTCTGATTCAGAAGCAAATTTGTCCGCTGGTCGAACGTCAAAATTAGTCTGTCAATGTTTCTTCGGTCGCTTCGTACCGGTCCACTCTGGGAACCACGATCGATCGATTCGTTGATTGTTTTCGTCGCCAGTTTGTTCTTCAAACTATGCGGCAACATAAAAATTTCTAATAATAATGATGGACATCATCGGTGGACTATGCACGATGGATGGCGAACGTTTGCGCATCTGTTGTAATTGTATAAATTCCCAAGAGGACGTGCACATCAACATTTCTGATTGATACGATCTTTTATCAAGTTTGAAAATAAATTGTTATTATAATCTATTAAGGAAACCAAAGTTTGTTGGAATCTGCAGGGAACAAGGGTGTTGCAAAAGTAATTGCTATGGTCAATTTTGTTTTTCTATTTATTATGAAGTAAGAAGTTCTAATTTTGTGTGCTTTATATAAAGATGGATAGTATTGTGTACATTTACATTTTCTACATAGCTATGATGGAAGAATTAAGAGGTTTCCTTTTATCCCGTTCTGTTCCGATTTATCAAACTTTACTACGCAATAAATTGATAAACGTTTTTTCTGATCCCTTGGGGCACTTCGACAAAATCTCACTGTTCTCATCAAAAAACCAAAAAGTAAAAACACTGTGCATCCCAAAGCCCGATCAATATACAGAGTATTGATAAAATAGCTCAATTTCGAAATATTGAGTTATGCTTCAAAATAAACGTCGTCGAAACGCTAGTATAAAAGTTATACTTTTTCAAATGACAAGATCTCGTCGTAGGGGAAGTACTAACTGTATGATAAATTCATGGAATGCTATTCTTCCTTAGAATCTATTTTTAGAATTCTTTTAAATAGCAGGTATTGACAGATCTCTCTAGAATATTATCTTGTTACGTTTCAATAACGCAAAGGGAGACCGAGGATTATCTGTATACTCGAGTATAATATCACAAGAGCGATAACGTACTTCTATTTGTCGTTGTCGAGTGAGATCGCATGTTTAACATGCGGTGCTTCTATTGTATTTACTTTGCTTGACTGTGTAACAGATGATAAGTTGGAACACAAAACTCTGTGGATAACGTTTAGACAGATATGCAGTAGAACAGTTGCTCTGTTACAGTATGAAATTGAGGCATTAACCAATAGCAAGTTGAATCGACTACTCGCTATCATCGTGTTGGGTAAAACGTTAACGAGGAAAAACTGTATAAGCTCCTGAAGTTTGATCTTGTATTTTTCGAGCACCTGTCTTTTTGTAGTTATACGTGTGAAAGGGGCATGTAGTTATGAAAATACTTTTCATATTTACAAACCAGATTTTTAGCGACGGAGTATTTCGACTGCGTTACACGTCAGGGCTTCATTTTTCTAATAGGGACGGGGTGACGAAAGCGTTAAAGAACCGTGCGACATGTATGAGAGAACGACAATCGCGCGGAACAGAATTCTGGCTCTTTAATTAGACGTCGCCTGGGCGTCGTTATAATCTAATTTTCAGAAGGGAGACATCAGAAGAGGCTGGCGTAACATTGCTCGTTTCGGTTCGTCGATCAAAGCGTCAGGATCGTTTCGAACGTATATGTGAGAATTCTCCCTGCTGATTTCGAATAGCAGGTCGCACGGTTAGCTAAGCGCCTTTATATGCTCGCGAGCACGTAATGAGGCTATCCCTCTAACCGGTCTTAATATCGTTGTCCTGAAACAATTCTGTAACGGTGTCCTGGAGACGCGACGAACCGACCATATGTAGAAGAGAAGGTCATGCGTGGAATTTATGTGAGACAGTCAAGTTGTTTAGTAAAGTAGTGAACATACATACTTGAGGATTTGAGTTTAGACTCGAATTGAATAACTATATCGCATTTACTTTGCGTTAGATTTAGACTCAAGGGGTACGGTATTATCCATAACAGTCTCTATCATGACTGTGAAAATTGTAACCACCACTAGGAGGATCCAGGATCCCCTTGGAACCAGACAACCAGTAAACACGCTCGACGACGGAGCTAGCGAGGGGTCGAGTACTGGCAAGACTCACACTAATGCAACAGAAACATAAGATTGCAATTAAACAAAATACATAAAGTGGTGCCTGAAACTGGACAGAACGACGCCTGATTACATGGTACTAGGGGAAACAATGAGGGAAAAGGTACGAATCAGAGCAGGAGAGAAAGCGCTAAGATTTGAGGAAAGAGCTAAGAGATCAGAGGGAAGAGTGCTGGTAAAGGAATGCATAAGAGAGAGAGAGAGGACGTGGGACATGACAAAAAATAGCAGAGAGAGAGAGAGAGAGAGAGAGAGAGAGAGAGAGAGAGAGAGAGAGAGGACAGAGTACCTGAACGACAAAGGATACGGCCAAGTGGGGATAGGAAAAGAAAGAGAAGAAGGAAAAGATATGTTGGAAATAATAGACACTCTGAAAGAGAGAGATAGGGAAATACAGGGACAGTGGAAATATAACAAAATAATAAACTCTAGGTTCTGCAAAAGATACAAATATATATACGAGGCGAGAGTGCCAAGGTACCTGCAGGAAAGAGGCGAGGGAGACAGCCAGAGCCTGATGGCGAGAGTGAGATGTGGGAATGTAGAGGAAGGAAATAAATACTGGAGGAAAGAGGAAGAGAGAAGGTGCATGATGTGCGAGAGATTCAGGGGCACACTAAAGCATCTGGTAGAGGATTGTGACCAGATGGAAAGAACAGGTTTAAATATAGAAAAGATAGTACAAAGTAGAAGAGTGAGAGAAACAATAGACTGGCTTAGGAGTGTCGAAGCAAAAAGGAAAGAAATAAGCAAAAGAAAAGAGGGAGAGGCAATAATAGTAGATATAAGATAATACGACACTTTAGAATAGATCAGATTAGGTTAGATATAGAGGAATGGGTGGACGAATGAATGGATAGATGGATGGAAGGATGAGTGGAATAGAAGGTTTGTAAAGCCAAGTCCAATTTCTTGGCCGCGAGGCCGAAATTAAAATTAAATAAATAAAAATACATAAGATTGCAATTTTTCTAATTTTTAATTCCTTTTATGTAGAAAGTTTTGTTTTTCTAATTGGAGTTACACCAAATACGATATACTTATGGTCATAATTACGTGTGTATTAAGCGATTAATACTGAGTGTTCTGAATACTGTTTAAACTCTTATTTTTCAACCGTTTAAAGGTTGAGAAGGAATAGGAATGGAAAATAAGTTGAGCGGGCTTTTCAGACTACCTATCATTTATTCTTTGCGGACGACCCCGTACTTTACAGTCATGAATTTAGGTTGAAGCAGTCCTTTGACAGCTTGGAAACATGAAGTCTCGTAACTTCAGCGGACTTAATGGAAAATTAGGATACCGGAGTGATGAAGGTTGCAGCATATAAGGCGACTTAAAAAGATCTGCATTATTTTGATCTTCATTCTTTACTTTTATAATTCCCTATTTCTACGCCAGAATTTGTCACAGCTGTAACATTTTTAATGTAATTTTTCACGCTCTTCAGAAATAGTGACACAAAAGATTTGAGGATAATACTTCATTCATATTATTATACTAATACCTCATTTGATAAATTTAGTACGATATAAAACTAATTATAAAACTATTTTTTCATAAAATGAAAAATAGGCTTGCATCATTAATAAAGATACAAATAAAGTAGATCGAATTTGAAATCATTCCGTCTAACAAGTCAGTCGGAAGACAATCGTGCAGAAAGATGAAAATGGGATACGTTGTGTATCTGCGGAAAGTTGGATGAGTGAAGCATCCCGACCGTTGGAATATTTTTCCAGGGGTCCGAATGCGTCGAGCCGAAGATTTCTGACCTCCTTCTGCATAGTTTATGTCTACCTTTGATATTCAAATGCATTGTTGTCGATGCTGGTATTCTTGGTGGTTGAATTGTAAAATGCGGTCGTCCACGTTTTTATTTTTACGTGTGCGACTTGTGTCAGTAGATGTGGAGTGTTTAAGATAACATAAAATCATGGAACGTCCCCTACATTATTAATTTCAAGTTTGATTACTTTAAAACTTATAAATGAAATTTTACTTAATCAAAATAAATTGCAAAGCGTATTCTCTGTTTTGTGTCACAAACTTCTGTGAATTATCATTGCGTATACTATTGTCACGTATGATTGGAAAAGTAGGATAACTTTTTTGGTCACAATTAGTTACAACATAATAAGATATTAAATATAATACTAAAAATACTAAATAAAATTACCTGTTTTAAAATTGATCCAGACAATTTGAGTCTCATTGAGAAACTTGACAGATTAATTTATCAAAATTTTTTGGAGAGAAACTTTTACAATAGTATTTTATTTAGCGATTTCGACCAATTGTACTTATTTCAAAATTTCGTTCACAAGCCATTTAGTATATAAATCGATACTTCTAACTTCTAAAAAAAAGCGCAATCCGTTCGTCCAATTTTAAAAACCTTAATCTGTTTTAAAGGATGTCCGAATATTAATGGTAGTCACCGTGCACGAGATTACCTTCGGCTGTATGACTCCGAAACTAAGCGGATTTTACGCTTCAAACTCTTTGGAATTTATTCCTGCAACTTCAAACTACCATTTAAACATGAGTTGTTGGTATGTTCGTTCTAAAATATACTTATTTAGAAAATCGTGAAACTGTAGTAGAAACATGTAGATGGCTTGACAATGTAGTCATAGAAAGAAAAACTAGAAATGATTGGGATGAATGTACAAATTCTGTACGCGTTTTTTCGAGATAAAGTTTTTAAAATCAATATCGGACACATCTGAAACCAGTATTGGAACAATTTGGATAAATTTTTTTATATTATGCAGGATGTTCCAAAATGTCGTTTTATCTTAGTTTTTTCCATTTTTAATTTTTATAGATTTATAGAACCTTTGTCTATGTATATACCAATATCACATAGTTGGATCTAGGAAAAGATATCTTAAATTTTCATTATAGGTACTTAAATTTGTTCCTGACTGTATTTGTTTCTTGACTTCATATATCTTCCACTTAGAAATTGGCTTAATGTGCATTGAATTGTCGAATTTTTCTTATGTTTCGGCCGTTTCAAAGGTACGTAACTCCTTAAATGCTTTTCGATCCAAGTAATTCGCGCCGAAAGCTGATACAATCTTGGGCGGCGTTTGCCGGAATTGGGCAAAGGAAAGATATTACGTTGGTAGAAGGGAGCTCATTCAAAGGAAATTTCGACTGAAATTGAAAGAGCCACGCTTCAGCTACGCTCCGGTTTCATCCTCTCTTCCTTTTGAGCTTTCTGTTTATATTGTTTGCACACGGGACGATTTAAAGATACGCGCGATATCTCACGTATCTACAGTGAAATGAGCCCTTTGAACGGTCGGGTGCGTTGAAGCATCGTGATGCCGCAAACGCTACGGTATTCCTCGAACTCCGATACAAACCGGGCGACAACCGTTGCTACTTCTGAGGTTCGTTATTGGGAGACAAAGTTGAACGGGTTAAATGAACCGAAAAGAAGAGTCGACGAAGTGTCGTTAACTCGGGATTTCCTTGGCTCAGAAATATTCCAGACTTCTTTAGTCTCGTTTCAGTCCGTTTCTTTTTTCTCCCCTTTTTTATAGTGCAGATACGCGACGATTTCGAAACTGTCCGCTGCTGTTTAAAACTAGTCCATAAATTTTTGTTTCGCTTGCGATTCCGTTGGCACCGACTACGATTTAATGACTTTCGAAAAATTCATCGTTCGAAAAACGAATTTTAGCACACATACGAAACGAGGGCTCGTTATGAGTTTCCACTGTTTTAACTGTCTTTCGTACCGGAGAATTTTCTACACGCGCGTCAACCTTTTTTTAAGTTACGGTTCTTCTCGTTTGCTACTCGAAAACTTCTACGTCCCGTCTACTTAGTAAAATTGTTTGGAGTGTTAAGTCGGGGGTCATTATGAGTTCACTAGAGTTTCAGGAGTTATATGCTGTGGTAGATGGGGTTGCGAACGTTTTAGAAAAATTGTTGAAGTTCCATTTACACTAATAGCCAGCTGTAGCAACGTTACAACCAGGCTGCTGATTTTTCTGAAAAATAAAAGTTGAATGCGTCGATACCAAGAAATAGGAACCACATCAAAATTTGTTTCTTTTCTCAATCCTCTCAGTCAATTGAAGATCGTATCGATGAATATAGATTCATTTAATCATCTTACTATGTTAAATTTCATCCACTCATTTTTCTATTAAGAAAATATTAGTTTGTGTAAGAAGAGAGAAAGTTATTGTATCTTATTTATGGTAAGATAATTGTATTGTAGTGCAAAGTTACTGCAAATGAAAAAGTACATAAATTAAAAATGTCCTAGCCAATTAAACGAGGACAAAAGAGCGACAGAGTTCAAACCCAACCCACCCCCGAGGGGATGAACGAAATTTTCGTCGGCGAACACAGTGTGCTCGAACAGGCTCGCTGTCGGGTGCTAACAGACATCACGATTTTTATCATAATTCCGTCCTTTCGATGCGACAACGTGGACAAGGTTGTCGAGCAGAAATTTTCTATTAAAACACGCGGCCGGAAAGGCTTTAACGAATTCGAGCTGGCAGCGTTCCGCGCGCGAAATTCGCCGCTTTACACACGAATTAGCTTCAGCGAAAGCATCATGGTAAACCCGACTCTAACTTGGCGCGTCGTCTGCCCCAAAAATTTGTTCAGTCACAGGGGAGAATCGTATTCGAGCCGCGACACTCTGTCCTTTCATTGACCGAGCGAAATTCAAGTGGCCTGATTAACGTTGTTAATTAAGTTCGTCCGGCAAACAATAGCAGGGTGAACGCAGTGTCGAATTTAGGATACGTCGGGCTCGAGTGTCGGTTAATCAGCATACTCCTGTCTCCGCACCCCCTCCTCCCGGAAAATGTTAAATTAGCATTCGTCGCGGCCGGAATAATTAAGGTGTTTCGCCGGGAGGAAGAATATTTCATTGCCGCCTACTTCGCAGGCCTCTCCGCTGTCTCCTCGTACCTAGCCGATTCTCTTTTTCTGGGCGGTTCTACTTCATGCGTGCAATGCTTCTTGCATGGTGTTGTTTTGTTTGCCCGGCAACCTACAAAATACATACCGCCGGATATCCTATTTCCGCGAGTTTGATAAAGTAGGCCACACGATGCCGCGAGCTGTCCTGTTTTCGACACTTCTCCCTTCCCCCACCGATGGCGAATTCTTTTTTAAATCGGCGACTGCAAGCATTCTTCAAGAGTGATCCATTCCCTTTGTCTCTGTGTTTCTTGGCGGTCGCCGCGCGTCGAGCTTGCGGACGGGGAATCGATACAGAAACGCTCTGCTTGAAAAGTAAATATTTTCCAGGATTTGTCAAACGGATATTGACAAAATATCCCGTTCATATGTATCTGGATACGCGTTTTCCGGATGTGGAATAAATATCTATCGGATTTTTTCCCGTGTAATATCATGTCGTCCTGCAATCTTGATTAAAGGTTTTTAGGTTTTGCACTCCAAATTTTCACCATTTTTAAGGTCATTTTCGATTTTAAGTCATTTTATTGAAAAGATGGCAATACGCCTTTCATACAAAGATCAATAAATCGACTAGAAACAATCGTAGATCAAGTTTTAAACATTTGTTGTAAAGGTGATGCTTCAAATTTTAAATCTACGATGGTTTCATGAGAATAATTTGTCAATTTTTTTACAGACGTTCCAATTTGTAACAGTTTGGGCCAGGAAAATCTCTTCAGTTTCCCAGTTGCTGTATCATGCAAACACATCTTGGATAAAATTGAACGGTGGATCGAACAAGGAGGGGCTTCAAGCTTGAAAATGAGACCAGGTATTGTATTATTTTTGAAACAAAAATTATCACAGCTCGAGTATCGACAATTTCGCGGAAATGGGAAATTTAATGTTCCAAGAGCTGGAATACTTTTGGATCCACTGTTTGTGACAATGTGTGGTGGTAATCGTTACAACAGAACAATTAATAATCGTTACAATTTTTCAAGCACGTCACACGACGAAAGTTCGCGAACCGAGGCCGGGCATTCTTAAATATCCCGAAGGGAAAGAAAAGTTCAAGCACATCGGGGTCAAACCTATCGATTTTCCCGACCTACGCCTTCGTTCCAGTTCCTATTACTTCCGAATCACAATCGGTCCTCTGAGTTGCTGTTAAAGTCGAAAAGTCCATAAGTCTGATGCAATAGCAAATTCTTCGACCGTGTAAACAACTCCAACGATTTCTCTTACTTCGATGATTTATTTCGTCTATGAATTTCTAGGTCCATGGAAGATTTTCATGAATTTTTATTTGTAAAGGGGACAACCCCACACATTGCCAGAGATCTGACGTGTAACGTTGATCATAATAGATTTCCGCCTCACAACAATCACTCCAGAATGATTACATTTGCGTCCTCCGTCTAGGATGGACAGCTACTGTAGCCATTGATGTATTTCGTCCTTTGAAAAATCGGCTATAGTGCTCACCTTTGAAAATGTTAATATGCAATGTAAAATATCAGCTGTAAAGTCGAACTTGAATTTGAATATTTATTATACATTTATTTTATTTAACGTGTAATCTACTTACTAAAGGACGATAACTTTTTTAATACTGGACCATATGACTTGGATTTTTTGAGAAGTTAGAAGAATTATTTGCTTACATGGTGTGGAAAAAATTTTTTGAAAAGATTGAAAGTAGTCGGAATTATAGAGGAAATAATGAAAGTTGTATTTTACTATTTTATTTTATATGGGTCTGCATTGAAAATTTTAAAAATACATTCTTTTTAGTTTTTCTCTTTTTAGAAATCAGTAGGCTGCGGATCTTTATGCATTTATAGTAAAACTTATTAGTAGACAAACTTAAAAATCATTGAAATATTTTAATAATTAAAGACGGCAATATATAATTTCTCCTCTATTAAAGTCATTAAGGGTAATGTAACGCGTTCGCTAATAATCCGTGATATTTATGCTTTTAAATAGACCAATTTAAAAAAGAAATCATTAAGGGAAGATATATGTATAACATTCGATGTGGTTTACTTCTTGCAGTCGATACAGACAATTTTTATGTTGTTTAAAGATCCGCAGTGTAGTAATCAGTAATGTTTAGTGCAGTAAATTGTCCACTTTTGGTTTCAAACGTTAGTTTTTTATTTTCTGTACTTACCTTGCAGTGATACAATTGTAATAGGAAGCAGAGAGTGTAGCCAGTTTGGAATGGAGAAAGAATCAATCAGTCCGGATCATATGGATAATTTATTTACAAGAGTAAAACATTATGTACAAGAATGCCTCGAGAATCGTGTGAAAAGAATACATGCTAATGGAACGTGGTAGTGGGAGCACAATTTACCTGTTAGTTCACGGTGTAAATTATAACAGCTCGCAGAGTCATGTCGTTTACACACAGAAATTCCTACTTATCGCTGCAACTTACGGGTTTCTTTTTACGCTAGTAACCCTGAACAGGTACCTCTGTTCACCTCGAACTATCACACTACCGTGGTTGAATATTCATCCATGTTTGAAATTCCTCAGGCCTGTCGTCAATACTGGACGTGCAACGATTGGAAACAACATTGTTTTCTCTTGTAGACATTGACATCTTTAATCGATTCTCTTAAAAAAAACAGCGACCTACTTTTACTTGACGTAATCCTCTGTGCAAAACATGTTGAATTATATTAAAAATATTTTAGTTAAAATTAAGGAAAATATGTCACGTAAATGTTTATAAAAAGCCTCCTGGGTGACTCTTAAAAGGTTCCAGCCATTGCTTCTTATTTGTTAAAAAGTCTTTAACGAAATCATTTTTACAAGTAGGTCTGCGTTAAGTCTAAGTTATATAGATATCGTCATTTCAAATCGAGATTGAAAGCTTAATTAAAATCAATAGTAATACCTCTTTTACAAAAAATTAAATATTTTAAGAACTTCCTTAAATTTGATTAAATTAAAAATATTCATATGAAAAATAAAATAATTTTATCGAATAAATTCTGTGCCAATGATTTCTGTATCGCGAAGATATTGCTATAGTTGTTTCGAGCTAGATAAGAGTTCTATAAGAGATTTAATCCATATTTGTTTGCAGAGTAGTATTTCTTTTTTGAATTCCATTCTGTTTAGACCAATTAGTGTTACACTTAATTATAATAGAAAAACTGATGAATTATTTTTATTTGGATGAATATTCACGATACAAAATTGTTAGCCGTGATACTCCGAGGATTCGAGTGTTTCATAATCGCATTCAAATAATGCACTCTAAGGTATCAGTTCAGGGTGACTTCGAAGTTTTATCTTTAACACCTACTCTTTAGTAGAAAGTAGTTATGGGACTGGGTTTGGGTCGTAGAAGGGGGTTAATTCGGTGGAATTCGTTTTTCTACATCGACGTCTGGCCAGTTCAGAATTTGTGTGGGAATTTAAATACATTCTTCTTCTACACTTCGTTCTTCATGCACACTCTCGTTCTCATTTGTTCATTTTTCTCGCATGCTGCTTTTCATACTCCCTTGATCACATTCGCGTTAAATATCACGCAATCGATTCGAACACAACAAGATGATCAGATAACAGATTACGAATTGAAACTAGACAAACGAAAATAGAAATGACAATCTTTCCGCATAGTACTCAAAAGAAAATTATTTACATAATCATTTTGATTCGATTGTTTCAGTTTCAACTGCCTTGGAACCAAGATTTAAGTTAACCCCTTGATGTACAAAGATATTCCAGACAAGTCGGGTGCGTCTTACGGCACTGCATACATTCAAGTAAGTATTACTTCATATTAACAGCAAATATTACCAAAATGTCTACTATCATTCCATTTGTCTTGAATTGAATACCGTATACAGTATACCGTACACCGAAACTCATTGTTAAGCTTATACAAATGATAAGTTAAATAATACATGGTACAATTTCATTTAATTCGTATGTCAAGGGGTTAATATTAAAATAAAATCAATTCGCGTACTCGTCGAAGCAAATATCCGTTTAACAAGGAGACGAATGTAAATTAACAATGTCGACCTGAAGTTGATATCTTTCCTTTTGTGCTTTCCAATGATGTACTTGCATTTTGATAGAAATACAAATTGTAACTAGAGAAGCGGTCACCGGATAGTACATTTCATTCAATAAAGATACAATGAAACATAAAACACGATTGCCTGTGCATCAACCTGTTACTTGGAGACATATCTTTCGGAATTTCATAATAGTAGAACTTCTTTTGACGAGTTTTGGCTGGAAATTCTCTTGACAATAACGTTGTAAAATAGTACCAGTAAAATTCCAGTGTCCACGGCAAAGGACAAAGAAAATAGAGACTGTAAGATCCATCTCGTATGAAATTCATTTATATTCGCCTATCTCCCACATTCCAAAACTGCTTTCGGTATCATCAAATGCATTAAAACGAGGAAAATGATTAAATAAGTCCTCTACGTTAATTCTTCTACAATTACTGTGGATCTCGTATTAAATTTCATAGGCGCGTAATTATTTTCGTAACATTAGTAAACCTTTGTGTAATGTAATTAACGTTAGTAGGTATTATATTATGTATCAAAACAGCGGACAGGTAAACGAACACAGCAATCAATAAGTATCACCTGATTAAATAATTTAGTGTTCCCAAAGATCACAAGTAACAATATCATACAATTTCGTGAATTAACAAACTAACTTTATGAATGAAATGTGAGGGTTTGAGCGTCAATGAGGGAAATTTTCAATTATTCATGAAATGAAATTTTTTCGTATAAAAATTGCGTTCAATACGTTCCCTTTTTAGTCGCTAAAGACAAATATTTACGATACAGCTATTAACGAGAGAAGGATCGACTTAAAATATAAGGAATACTAAATTGAATTTCCACTTCGTAGAAGAATCTAATATTACGATTCACCTATTGAATTTTGTAAATCATTCAAAATGATTTATAACGCCCTATTCCTGCGATGGTTCTTTTACGTAAAGAGTTATCAAAACCCCCCAGTGCACGGATGAATGGAACTTCTCACAATGTTTGAATAGAAAATCTTTCACTTGCATTTTCATTAAGAAATATTGTTCATCCGATTGTGGTGAGGTTGTGGCTTTATCGCAAAACACTACCGCGAACAAAGGAAGCGAATATATTATGTAAGCAATCAATTAATGTCAAGAACGAGCAACAATTTTCATTAGTCTATCAGACCATGCATCAGAGGGTTAACTAACAAAATTCGATGGCTGTGTGATGTCCGATATAAAATGCAAATAAGGTAACGAGTGTCTAAAACGTTATTCCATGAAAATTCTTTCGAGTACATATTCTTAAAAAAGTATTCATTCGTGGCCTTTTAAAAGTCCATTAAAAATCAAAATCGACTTCAATGTCGTCTGTCCTCAGTCTCAGTGAGTGGTTCGCTCCGTTCTTTCTCGCTTCATCAGAAAGTATCAAACGTGAACATCATTAACACACACATTTGTTAATGCACGATCGAACGAATATTACAAATGATCGGTTCGCGGTAACGTCATTCTTACGACTGCCCATGATTCGCAGAACCGCACATCGAAACACATTTCCAAAAACACACATGGGTACACGAACGTGCGCAACTACGCCTGTTTTTCCTTTCGACCGCAATTTCTGCGTGCCATATGTTCATTGTCTCTTTTTATCACGACACTAGAGCATTGCAATCTGCAATTTCTTCCACACGTCGAACCTTGGGACACAGTGATGATGTTTTTGATAGAGTGTCTTTCTTCTGAAAAGCACTACCGCGGCTTTCGCACGTCTGTCGCTGTGGCACGCGAACGCTATAATCGGAAGCGAAAGGTTTTCGACCGCTTCTTCCCCGCCGCTAAATCACGTTAAGCTGCGATCGCCGGTTTTATGCGCGTGCAATTTCCGTTGTTGTTTGAGAAACACTTGTGTCGGCAAGTTAATGTTCCGTGTCTGCTGATTGGAGACAAGTGACAGTGGTTTGCGATAACTACCGCGACGGGGATTATCCCTCAGGTGGTCTCGAACGACCGAAACCTTAAGCGCCGATTAGGGGTGGCGCGTTACGGGGGATGATCCATCATTTATAATACAACCGGAGAGATCGGAGATTTGTGAAAAAATAAATTTCAGACTGGAATTTGATCGGTTTTTTTAGAACGGGTCGGCTTTAGACATATCTACTCTGAAAGGCGAGCGTAACTGGCGAACCTGATCGCCATATTTTATGTTTGCATTATTCATATTTTCAATGTGGAAAAAAATTTGCATTAACAACAAAAATAAAGGGAATGATCAAAGTATACGAAAAAACTATTAATAAAGAAATTAATATGTTCGTCTTTTTTATACTATTTATATATTAGAGAAAATAAAATCTTCTTTTCTCTATTTACAGAAACGAAAATTTGCATAAATATGCAGTTTACTGACCTATTACAATAAACGGACTGGAATATTGGAAACAAACTTTTTAATAATGATACAGCGAATTCATTGAACTGTTTAATTCACGTGTGAGAGCTCCACTGACTTATATTACTGAATTAAACGCACACTAATAATTTATAATCGATATCATTTTCGATCGGGTCTAATTTCTACTATGCTCCACATTATTCCGAGATCAGAGTACACACGAAAACCATTTTTCGAAAAAGAATTCAAATTATTTCATATATTTAATTTCTCATGAAGAATCATCCAGTATCATTTTCATTATGAATGACAGATCATCCAGTAAGAGTACATAATCATGTGAATGGCTTCCCACACACAACAAAAGTAGGTCTGTCACTTTTAAAACCAGCCAACAAAGAGTTTCTTCATCGATGAGACTTCTTATTAGCGAGATTTGTTACGGATAAAAACGAATGGAAATTTGCAGCTTTCGAACAGCCTCTATCGTTGTTTGTTTTTCCCTCTTCTATCGCGAGTCGTCACAGAAAATATCAATGTATGTACAGGCTAATACTTTTTCTGAACGTACACGTAGCAATACAACTTTATTTGCTGTTAATTGATTACAATAGCGAACAAAATGCTTGTCACAAAACTCAACAAACTCGTTTCTCCCGATATCTTTCTTAAGTTCAGCATCTAGTGCATTTCAAACTCTACTTTTAAAATAAAGTGCGAATTCCATTACAATAAATAAGGTAATTTTTTCTTCTTAAAAATTTTTATACTTTTATATTAGACTGCATTGCATTACTTATTTATTTAAAAGAGATGAAAATCAATGACACTTTGTTCCCGCGATAATAACTCCATTAAAATCAAAATAAAAATTTCATTAATTTATTCTGCACAATACGAAAGGCATAAAATCTGTAGTCTAATCTTATCACGATACAGATCTTATGATATAAATGCATTATTTAGTATCAAATAACGTTAACTAATAATAACAGTTTCCCAATATTTAACGGTTTTTAACGTTTAATTTTAATTTTTGGTCATACGTAAATCCATCGAATGTTAATTACTATGTAACACAATGTAATGAACGAAAATGTTCGTAGGTTTTATCTGCCATTGTAACAACAAGAAATCCACATATAGATACTGTAATATTTATAAGCGACGCAATATTAATCACCGATTTATCAATAGGTTGAATTCAAATGAACCACTGTCACCGTAATGCTCGTTTGAATAAGTGACCCTAATTATATGCAATTATTAGTAATGCATATGGTATTAGAAAACATAAAAATCATTAACCATTTGTTTGTAATAATACAATAGACGTGTTTTCTTTACCATTAATTCACTATGATACATGATGCTTCATGGTTGACGTAACTACACGATATAACTTATATACAATTGTGCGTTGATATATTAATACGTCATAAAAAACTCGTACATAATCGGGTATTACATGTAATAGCACAAATTGAGCTGAATTTGTTGTATACGGATTTGTGTTTTATTTATCGGCCGTGGTAGAGATATAGTAAATTCGTAAATTAAGTAATTCATAAATTACAGATCTCCGTGTCCAATTTTTTACGTTAGACCCTTCTAATCCACTGATCCTCGTAAAGTTAGAGCATCATTTCGAAACATGCAGTGTCCCTCACATACAAAAATGTTTCATTGCAAATATTATTTCTTTATTGCTATGAAACGACACACAATCGTAGTTACAAATATCATTTATTTGTTAAAAAATAATACAATGTGATAGTAAAGACGCACATCAGACAGAATGCTCCAAATTTTTATATTGTTAAAACAAAATTGTACTTTTAATTTTACTAGTTTTTAGTTTTTGTTTGGAGATGGAAGATGATGAAAATTAATGTGCTTATGAATAAACAACATAGAGGGTTCTCACTAGATGATTTATATTTACTTCCATTTATTTTTTGCTGTCACTTTAGAAGAATTTAATATATCTCTCTCACTAATTATAGTCATGGTTTGTTATAGTAAATACATTCTTAATATTTTACAATTATCAACTGCAGCAAAAATATATATATACTTATGAAATCAATTAAACTGATATCGAAGTAAGCATAATTTGATCGTCGATGACAACTTCTGTTTAACGTATTATACACTGATTATTGACAATAGCAAGTCATTTTGCACGGATGTACGTAGAGTACAACGTAAATTTTACATTCTTAGGTATTGTTACCTTCTTGTAATTCTGTGTAGACGGTCATAAAAATTTTTCTGATAAAACTTTTGTGCAATTTTGTTAAAAAATATCAATAATTCCTTCAAAAAGATTCAGAAGCTGTTTTCATTGAATAACGTACAAAATTTATTATTTTCGTCTGTAATTCAACTTTCTGCGTTAGACATAACTCCTAATAGATATTTTCTTACCATAATTTTTCTTTTTTTGTAATTGTTATAATGATTTTCTTGTAATATTCTCTCTAATTATCTTGTTTGTTGCATTTTGGTCTTAATTTCACCAACTAATTTAGTTTAATTGCATTATCAAAATATAAATTCGTATAGAGATTCTCAATCTAGATACGAAGTTGCTAGAATATATTATTTGATAGAATGTGTGTCTAAAATAAAGAAAAGCAATATTATCCATGAAATATAGGCAAGGTGACCTTTTCGAAAGCCATTTTGGCAATTGACTTTAATCTTTCCAAAACTGTCAGCCGTAATTCGGAAATTTCGTCGCCGGAAAACAACATTATTTTCACCCGAAAACTTTTTTCGTCAGTGGTCTTTAATTCCCTTACAATGTACCGCTAACATCCACCGATCACATAGCAACATTGTTCGTTCGTTTCGCCGCGTGAACTAGTTACGAAACTAGTGCACGGAACAGAAATGAAATTCGATAATGGAGTTTTTCATCCGAGATCCTTGCTTCCGCGATCTGTAACAATGCCACTGACGCGGTTTCTTCATTTTTATTGGCTCTGAGGCTGACAGTGCTGGCTGTCGAGCTGATTCATACAATTACCAATGATTTGTTCATTTTTTTCTAGCTTTAACAAAAAACCCATTTTAATGGGTTATGAAAAATTAATAATGGTTAACATGTTGACTATCCATAGTACTGTCCATAAAATTCACACAAAATCAGAGCAATTTGTTTAATAATACAAGAATAAGAAAGACAGAATTTATTGTAATAATTACTATTGTAACATTCTGAAGTCACCTTAAGTTATTTGGAGAAATAGTAAATTTTATAATGCTTATCATTGAGGGCGTTACACAATTTTGATAGTTTATGACAACTTAATTTTCTGCTAATTAAAAGTCCCTTTCGTTTCAATAAGACCCTGTGACGGAACAATATGAAAAAATATGAAAATTCCAGATGAAAATAATGCAATGTTTGCACTGTTACGCTTTACCTATTCTAACATGTAATTGTCATTTCGAGAACAGTCTGCACTGTGCGATACGAGATTAACCAAAATCCTGTAGTAATTGACTACTTTACTGTTACAATCGAGAAGCAAAGAAAAAAAAGAAGAAATAAAAACAGTAATAAAAGATTCCCGAAGAATATTTGTGATCATTATCAATCAGTAGCTCGGGTTCAATGGAAAAATTGGTTCAACTCGTCCCAGAATCGGTAATGTACGCGCAGAGCATAATGACACTCGATACCATAATTAACTTATTGCTTCAATCATAGGTAATCCAAAGTGTAATGATTCCGTGATTAGTCAGTTAATCATCTCGGTTGGTCCGATTAAGCCTGTTATTTATTAAACGCTACTTCTGATTGCCCGATAAATATGATCGTTTCCCAGCGATTTCATTGCACTGCAATCACAGAGCTAATCAGTAATCTGATTACAGTTTGCTGAACTCCGATCGACCTCGGAGCAATTCTTCGCATGTTTTTCCAATTTGTAAAATAATCAAAATAGCATAACACTGTCATCGACGATTACCATTGAACCGAATCTCCAAAGAAACGGAAGAGAAACTCACCGACTCGCTTCTCCTGAGAGGCATCCATCGCGACGAAGTATGAGAGAACTTTTGATAATGATGACTTCACCGATGATCGCTCCTCGACATCCTCGATTGTAAATTCGAACGAGATACAAACGGGGGGTGGGTTTGGGGTGGTGGTACGACTACGTTATTGTGTCCAACGATCCATCGAATTTCACCTAACACTCGGTTAATAAGATTCATCGTATCAAGATCCGTTCTCGCGCTCATACGCGCACAACATGCATACCTTTGATCACGCATACGCATACGCACACGTCCGTGGACAGCTCATTCGTAGACACACGTGCAGACGACACGTACGCGAACACACACATTATCTCAATTGACCCAAAAAGAAGGCAAGCATCACGAGGACCGTC
Source organism: Lasioglossum vierecki (assembly GCA_028455595.1). Taxonomy (NCBI): domain Eukaryota; kingdom Metazoa; phylum Arthropoda; class Insecta; order Hymenoptera; family Halictidae; genus Lasioglossum; species Lasioglossum vierecki. The sequence continues at coordinate 4,034,879 of CM052337.1, read as the reverse complement.
TTCGATGTCGGCGAGCCTGCTGCCGTGTTTCCGTGCTGCATTGCAGCTGGGTGCTCCCCTGGAACAAGAACAACGAGCACCGAATTAGCGTTCGCCCTGAACTTCCGGTATCGCTTGCACTCGAGTTTTTCGGGTGCGCCCAGAGGATCGAATGAAATTACGCTGAGGCAAATTTAGACGCAATCCATCCACAGTGAAAGGTGTAAAGATGGTTTTCATTCTTATTTCAGCCAAAGCGATCATCCAAAGTGACTAGTGACTGCGAATGTAGCCTGGTCACTTTAAATGCTCATCTTGGATACAGTGACTTTCTTACTTCCAACCATGCAGGAGAAAATCCAATTATTTCACGCGATTAAAATACAAATGAAGTAGTTTTATGAGACATGTCCTGTCGGAAACGACAGTCAACACTGGCATCACATGTATGCATACGTGTACGTAACATATAACATATTACTGGTTAAAACGACAAATGTAGGAAAAGGAATGAGGGAAAGCATTCGGCGAGAGTGGAGGAGCATAACAAACGGGATTGAATGTGTATGCAGAGAATGTCCTCGGCTACAATCGCATTCTTGATTGATTTCTCGATAATTGTCGCTCGGTGGAGTAATGTTCGTTGACGGGATAAGCCAGAGAATTACTGCTATCGGCTACGGGAGAACCATGATGTATACTAGATTAGATGTCCATTTCGTATAGGCAATTAGATAGTAATTGCATATAGCAGATTTCAGTGTTCCCTGGATGAATATCGGCGCGGATACTGTATACCTTTAAAACGATAAAACATTTGAAACTCATAACGTGCTTGTAGCAAACCTCTATCCAATAGACATGGTCTAGGTCAACTTCAGATGAAATAGTAATTTAGTCCTTCTACTAAGTACTAGAAAGACTGAACTATTTAGGAAATTTTACAACAGTTTTAAATATTTTAAGTTAGGAAATTACTTATATTAGTTTCTTATTAAAATAAAAATCAGGTCTTGTTAAATTACAAAAATTCACAAACTAATAGTACTTTGCTTGAGTATAATAAGCTAATTCAAATGACGAATTAAATCGTCATCCCAAATTAAAAATTTAGTTATTATTCGAGTCAGGATCTTTATAGAAAAAAATGAATATTTTTCACTAATAATTTTAATACAGTGAAAATAATATATCAATACTCTTAAAGTCTTTTTATCTTTTCACCGTTTTAAAACGCACTTTCTTATTTTGTCATAATTCCCTACAATCCGAAGTTGATGTAGGTTATTTTTTTGGAACGTTAGATCAAGATGTCGTCCTATCATTTGATCTCACATAATTTTTAGGAAAGTAAACTATTTTAATTAGGCTACTTCGAGAACCTAAAACATTTTAGGCAAAACAGTATTCAAAGCGTTTCCCTAATTGCTACTGATCATGTAGCAAATTTTACGATTGGCGTGTCTGGATCATTTATGGTTTGAAGTAAACGGCCGCAAGGGAAACCGCGTAATTTTTCCATCACCCAATCGATTTATGTGATGCGCGACGTCAATTCGATGGCGACGTCAATTTTGCTTCGTATCAGGAATTAAGACGCGCGACGTTTACCGTCAGCTCGTCAATTTCAAAGGACAGCATGGCGACCTCCCCCTTAAACCAATGCGACAGTGCAGGAATTAGATCATCGATTAGATGGTTAATTATGGAATTGGATCGGACAGACATCATACGAGTAATTCGATGTTTCCAGTTGGAATACTCGTGCCGGGAATTCGCATCGTTACGACCCGCGCACCGTCGAAAATATAATTAGTTAACGTCGATGATTAAAAGCATTCAGTACGGGTTTCACGTACAATCGGTGAGATTTCATTGGCCTGTTAAAATAATTAAATATTCTATTATCAGCGAGCGGCTGGCGTGGTGGGGAATTTTAGTATCCATTAGAGTATGCAACAGATGCGCCCGGATGCGTTCGACAGATGCTTCCGGTTACTCTAAATTACAGTATCTTTGTGTATCACTTTAATTTCAGCACAAAGAAATCTATTATTCTATCCGATTAAGTATTGACAATGCATTCAGTGAAAATAAGCTGGGTTTGGATAAATATAGATATTTTATTTTGTTACTGTCCACATTTATCGTATCGTAAAAGTAACTAAATCAGTAGAGTGAGAACTAAAATATTTTAGTGACAATATCGCCACTCAGTGGCGATAAAAATAAGTGAACTAGAATAGCTTTATATTATTGCATGCATGATAGAGTTCACATCTATTTTTTGTTTAATATGTTAAGCTTAGCAAATTCCATAATACGTGAGGTATTTTTCAAGTTAAATAATATTTTGCACGTTTGCAATGATGTTTCATTAAAGCTTTTTTCTCATTAAATTTTACTTTTTATCATCCTCAAAATGACGACATTTTATTTATTTAACAAAGATGTAAAATGCATCGTTTACACTTTTCATTACTTAACTAATCCTTCAAAAAATTTTCTTGAAACTAATCAGTCTCTCGAGAGTTATTTCAAGTTTCTTGTCAACTGTGTATTTGTAAAATAATTTCTGTGAGTTCTGGTATATTATTTTTTGTATATGTATATGTCTACCTAGAGATATGCATATGAATATCATGCTATGCATTTGCGTTCACATTATCCTAATTGAGTTTGTCGATCCTGGCATGTTTATAAACACTATGGTATTATATGACGATATTATCACAAGGAGAGATTCCAACGAATAAACACTATAATAACTATAATATCTGGTTATAACACTTTGCCCAACTCCGATTATAGCGAATAAAAGAATAATGCTCCACGACGCGACGAAAACAGCCACTTGAAACAATAAAAAAGTTAGCTCGCAACTAATCTGGTTTCACAGCCCAGTGCACCAGCTCCAATTTCAACTTATTCCTGGTATTGATTGCATATGCAATGAGTAGTCTGAACACGGCATCACGGTGCGATTGGGAACAATAAAACGCGCGTCGTCCACAACAGAGACGATCTGAATCTCATAAACTTTATTCGGAACGTGCTACTTGTAAATTTGCGAGCATGCCTGGTTGTACAGTCGCAATATTTTCGGACGAGATTACTACATAAGGGATGCTCGAGCGTTACAGAACGCCGGGAAGCTCGTCACGAGCCCCCGCACATGACGTAAATCGTATTGTGCGTGATGTGCAACTGTAAGTAAGGTGTATGACGGGGGAGTGAAATTAGTAGAGGCGCCAGCCCTTGTCTCCGCGTTGAAAATACATCGGAATTTTATTTCACGAGCCGTGGAAAAACAAGGCGGCACCGTAGCGCACGATAAATCACACGCCGTCCCCGCGATAAATAATAAATCTAAAGTTTACGAGCCACTTTTGGCCTACGAACTGGCTGTCCATGAAATTACGGGAAAATAAAATCCATCGGATTCACCGGGGACGGGACGAACTTACCACTTCAATGTCTTTCCAAACCTTTCCCGTTGCAAAGAGGAATTGCTTGTTTTGTGCACGCGCAAAATGTTCCACCAGTTTTCCAGTTTTCAAGTGTAAAACGTTTACAATATATCTAAAAAGCAATTTATTGATTCACCTATTTTTACGCTAACCATTTATAGTCCTTAAATCCACGTATTAATTAACCTATCTATCAAGAAAGAAAATGTGATTAAAATTGAATTTCTACAATTTTTCAGGTTTCGAGAGATGGGCATGTAAATCGTCAGTGATCTTCAAAATCCAGCACCTTTACGTACGTATTATGTACAGAAAATTACATACACTTTTCTTTTCCCAGAAAGTGTTTTTCACGTGAATATACATTGCATCCACGCGAGGTTTTATCTAAATTATTCATGATCAGCGTGTTGTACTTGGTCGGTATTACTTCTAAGAGCTACTTTCGCGTAAACAGGTAACATTACTAACGCCTGTTTCTGATTTCGAACTCAGTCAACCAGCCTGTGAGCACCTCGAAAGCTTTTATACGCGGCCCGAAATACTTGCATTCATGGTCATGTTTTAAACGTTTGACATCCTAAAGTGTTAAACTATGATCGCACGTATTTTGTGCTTATTTATTTATTCGTATGTATGTGACAAGATGTGGACCGAAAAAAATGGCTTAGTATGGCTGACCTAGACCACTTAGGAAGTACGGACTGCATTTGGTGGGTCATCTCCTGCTGACGTTAGTTAGTCTAATTTTATTCACTCTTCGATCTAGATACGGGCACGGACACAAATCGTGGCACCGCTTCGCTTCCGCTATTGTTACGCATATTTGAATATTTATTTTTCCATGGTGGTCTGTGCATTCATCGAGCATGGCGAAGAGACTGAATTCATGCACTTTGCTCGAGATAATTACGGTTTCGGCCGTGTCCGCAGCTCATTAACACTGCCGGAAGGAACATGACTTCGGTCGATGAAAGATGACCGGTGATTCATCAAGTGTGCATACTAACTTCCGTCGATTATGCCGACTTTTATTTTTAAGGAGACCAATAGCCTCCTTCGGCTTCTGCAGATGTTAATTAAATACTAACTTCACCAATATTGAGATGAAATCCGTGACTAAAGAAAATGTAATATATTTTAGAAATTTTATAACTCGTCTCATCTGACTCTCACGAATTTAGCCATCACTAGTTTGAGGATATTTATGCAAAATAAAAATGTTCTGAGTGAGTCACAACAAACAGAAATTCAATGGAAATTAATTTCTTCTATTAATAATTTTAATAAGCCGATAATATTGTAATAACATTCTTAAATACTTCTATGATCTTCACAGTTTTGTCATAAATGCATAATATCCATAATCTAATGAATATATCTATAGTCATAAATAGAAAGATAAATAGAATTTAAGAGCATCGATATGAAGGAAGATAATGCAACTATAAATTACAAAGTGATTTATAAGTTGTTTAGCGAGCACGTTCGCAAACTTATAATTTAATCTGGAGTTTAGAGCGAAGCAGGCAACAGTAAAATAAAAATACTTAACACGAGAAAAATAGTTGTGGGAGGGAAAAACGAGGTTCGCAGATAAGTAGTGTACTTGTTAGATAGGGCGAGAATAAAGGGACGGAGGAGGGTGATATATGAAGAGCAGCAAGTGATAAGAGAAGCATTTACAGCGTAGGAAACTTCTTTCTTACGCAAATCTACAAAGTAGTATACAGATTAATTGAATTCATTTCCGCGGTAATCTGCAATTTCTCTGACTAAAATATTTATTTCCATGAAAGCATTGAAGGGGTCCCAAGATCCCCAGTACAAATGGGAGAAAACAGTATTGTGAGATCTTTTTTAAAGCGAATAGTGTTTACCAAATACAATGTTTGCTGAAATCACTATTCTCACAGTCCCCATTTTTTCGTTTAATTTATTGAAGCGTAAGTTTTGTACATTTTATAATTTCAATTCCAATTATAATGGATCGAACAGATGGCTGCTGTGTTATTTAAAAAAATGTCTTATTATTAGACGTTGGGCTTTTAGTTTTTATCCAAAATAAAAATCTCGCGTGTCTAAGTATTTGATTAAGCTAACAATAAGTCTGTGATATTCAGTACCTATTTTTGTTACAAATGCATCAAATTACCAGTTTACTTGTAACCTTTCAAAATTTCTATTAATGGATTAATTATTTAGGTTGTTTTCAAAATTGGCACAATGCGTAGGAATTAGATAAATTAATTTGAGGATATTTACCCATGTGTAAAATAATGCTGTTCATGCTGTATTAAATTTTTCATGATTAAATTGTTGTATTAGGTGGTAAGTTTGCGTTATAATCAAAGTTTCGTGGTCCTCTTGGGGCCAATACTTCAGAACAAATGACGTCAGAGAAAAGGAGACTCTCGATCTCGCAAGTTTGACATCGACAGCGATAGAAGATCTATCTATCTTACTCTCTCTTTGTGTATAATTCCCTGTGTAGGCGTGGTTTCATTGCTCCCGATTTCAAAGGATCTATACGTATAGTGCACTAGGGAATGCCCCACAGGGCAATCAGCGTATGCTTGCTCTATGCCGTGGTTCTAAACTGCATTATTGAGACAAAACACTTTTCATAGCAATAAATTATTTGTGAATGAAACAAGGTGTCTCAAAAACTATGATGGTGTTCATTATATTTCTTTGATATTTCAACAGTACCAATTTTCCATTTTTTTTACAATATTTTATAATTATTGTTTTTTGTAATTTCTGTAATTCTAAAATTTAGTATTGATCACAACGAAACAGACGAAAGTTTAAGCTTTCCACGAACTCTCAGGCGACGTGTCTTTCAGTTGTCGAAGCGAAGTATCCGAGAGCAGCAATTACTTGTTCGTCATTTCCTTTAACAATCGTTATGCATATTTGAATAATTTATCAAGAAGTATAGTTCGCCGTGAGAGGAATCTTTCACGTGCAAATGCGCTTCGAAACGATGCGCAGAAACGTGGTCCAATTCATCTTCATTAATTACGCGGGCGGCGTCGGCGCGGCGTGGAGATGTGTCCTTTGAAACTGCGGCTGCTGCATTATTTCCATGGATGCATTAAAGCCACGACTGGTTGGTCGTCACATTTCACGGTTAAATTAATTCTAGCAGGATTAGGAGTTTCCCGTTGAAGGTTAACTGGCGCCCTGAAGAAAAGTGCCGAGCACAAAGCGTTCCTCGCCGGTCAGTTGCTTCCCATAGTCCGGAATGTGTCGAAACCGAGAAATAGGGCTTGCACATAATAATAGTAAAAGACAAAAAGAAATTCGATCGAGTGCTATTGCATAACTTTTTACGATTTACATTAATTTGTGACAATTTGCAATTATATTTTACATCCTATTCCTTCCAGAAAATAAATAGAATCTAAAAACCATATACTACTTATACACATTTCAATTTGCACATTAATAAAAGACTTTATAAACAAAATTGATATTTTATGGCGCTTTTCATACTTGTAGAGACTCTTCGCATAAATCTACATATACTAAATTAATACGTGGTATTTGAGAAGTAAAGACTATTTATGTTTCACTAAAGTGTTTATTATATGCACTTAGTGACAGTTAGGAAATGAGATTATTGTTTTATTATGATAGCTGTAATTTGTATGTGAAAAAGAGAATATCTATGAACGACTGTACCGTAACGATCAATTATGATCTTTTTGGACGGTTATTCAATTAAAGCAATCTAATTAACACGTGTAGAAATTATTTTTTAACTGGCACCGTGCCGAACGCTATTTCCATCAGTCTCCTATTATAGTAAGTAGAGCATGGAAATGATAATGAACGTATTCTGTTATAGTCCATAGTACGCAAACGATGATGAATTTCTTGAAACTGTTACTTTATGTATCTTGTAATTATCCACCCTTTCCTATTAAAAATAGATTTAACATTCATGTTTTATTTTTATCATATAAAGTCAACTTCACATATTTGTGAAGTAGGTTGTAAACTTCGTAGTTCTTTAACAATTATAATTTTAAGTAACAACAGCTTTAAAAATTAGGAATACAATATTTCATTTGGAATCTTTGTAGTATTCGACTTTGTTAATAATTCCGACGCGCGTAGAGACTGTGAAATCGGTAGCCTTTTTCATGGATTTTGCGGCACGTGATCACTCAAAGCCATGCTTCCTCTCGTGAGAAACCTTTGGCTTTGATCGGCTACTGAAATTTCAATGTTGGATCAAAGACTGTCGGCTTCGTTTTGCGTCTCAATGGGATTGCTCGAAAAGAACGTTCCAAATGATTATAGCTAGGTGTGTTTCCGAAAAAAATATAGACAGTTCTATCAAACTCGTAAAACTAAATGAAACCAGAGGAAACTGATATTACTATTCATATTTAGACTATGGAATTTTATGGTTTTCGTATTGGGATAATTTTTTCTGTGACTTTGATCAATATTTGGAACATGTGGCTTCCATCTTAAATAATCGATATTTTCTTAAATGGAGTCGGATATTTTTTAATGTATCATTTGATACAATTTTTCATTATTTATAAACGCAGTATTATTTAATTAAGCAGAGATTGATATTCAAATACGTCTCAAAAGAATAGTATTTCTCAAAAGAGTAGCATTATTAAAATGAGTAAGTGCAATTTAATGCAGTAAAAATATCAATGTGATCAATCTTCTTGATCTCAAAACAGACTTCTGTGTTCTACAACTTTTATGTTGCATGAAGATCCGCAGTCTAATAATTACAAACAAAGTATTCTTTAATTTCTAGTTTTCCAAGACTTTTTGTTTCACTTTCAATCAGCCATTGTGTTTTTAATAATTTCCCAGATCTGCAATTTACGTTCTCAAAAGGAGAGCAATTTTTATCTGAATTGAAGCTCTCACATGGTCTCTATTTTTGTCCTTGATTTTCGGTATATTTTGGATAGTATGCGTCGTATCAGAGTGCCCTATGTCACTGGCACGAGCATTAATAAATTAATGACCACACGGTGCCAGAGAAAGTCGATTGTTATGCGTTTTACCAAAAACAAGGATAATCCGTGAAGGTTGTGAATAGAGGTTCAGCAAACATGATCGCGTGAAATATGCGGATGGGCTGCAGATTCTAATTCGTAGCGTGGATACACATATTACCATTTTGAAATGAAACGAAAATTACGCGAGGAAGGCAGGCCGTTTCAGTTCCGATTAGCTCGCGGTTTCGATGAGCGCGATGACAATTACGCCCCCACTAAGTAGTATTGTTCTGTTTATTGCAGTAATAACTCATACCATCGGCTAACACAGCGTGCATTATATGTCGGAAAGAAAGCACTTCTCTAACAGGTATTAATAAACTGAACTGAAACGTTATTTGATAATGACCACTTTATAAACATCGCTTTGCAATAAACGATAAACGAAACAATATCGGATTTCATTATTTCCAAGATATTTACCTTGCAAACGTTACAAATTACGTATTAAAGTGCGTGTTTTCATTTCTCCGAGGTAATAATTACACGAAGATTTTGGTAATAAAATAACTGCAGGATTGCAGCAATTATCATGACTATATAAAGAGATATAAACTTTACACAAAGATATCAATTCTACATTATGGAAACATATTACTTTTTAACTACACTGTTGATATAGAATTTGACTGCAGTAAGTATAAAAGTATATGGTATAAGTTCTAAAAATGTGTTTATTATTATTTTTTAGTATTTATTAAGTGAAATATATCATTAGAAAGGATCAACAAAATCTATGTTATAAAATATATTTAATTTAGTATTATTAACCAAAAATATCCTGTCGTAATGAAATAATATTGTTATATTGAATTACATAGATTATTCTTTATAGTTGTCGTGTAATTTGCATAGACTGCATTTTCCCGAGGAATTTGAAAATAAATTTATGGAGTCTGAGCGAAAACATGTTGGGAAATAGGTCGAGGTGGGTCGTTAAAGAATATCATTACTGCAACTCGGAGAGAACAGTTAATTCAGTCGACAACAGTAGCCATTCTTCGATGGAAAACTAATATCCGGTTCATCGAACGGCATACGAAGTCGCCGAGTTATTTATTTAACTTCCCGAAGAAACTGATTACTTTTCCGATATTTATTTCTGCTATTTTCCATTAATCACGAACGGGTCATTCACGAGTAACCAAAACGTTTCGCTCGGCTCGTGTTGATGCGCTTATACGCAATTGGGCTTGCATATGCAAATTAGTGTGTTTTCTTTTACCGTAAAAGAAATAATATTTCGTCTTAAAGCCAAAGATTCATTTCTACTTAAGACTCCAGTACAAAAAAATTCATCGTCTTAATGTGAAATCGTCAAGTTATGTGTTTGAAGTTCGTCGCTAATGACCTAAATGTTGATGCGACGTAAAAAACCTTATAATAAAAAATAGAAATAAAAATTTTTATTTTGCATAAAGATCCGTCGTGATAGTCTTGTCTAAGATCTTCAGTTTTCCATCGATTTTCTATCTGGACGCGACGAGTTCGCACTCGCACGTACGCGCGAGCGTGTGCACGTGTCGTAATCAATCGGACGCAGTACAAACTTTGCAACAACAATTAAATATTATAACGCTTCCGTGGGTGGCAAACACGTTCTTCCTGTATTTGCATGGGAAGACCGGTGCAGCCGGCGCGGCGAGGCACGGCGTTCGCGCGCATCGACACACTTTTCGCAAATATTGGGCGAACGTGTGCATCGCGTTAGCACCTACGCCATTCGGACGAATCAACAATGCCTTATGAAAATCGTCCCATCAACGGGCGACGAAAAAGTAAACAGCCCGTGAAACGAATAACGCGGAAACGAACTCGTTAGGCGGCAGTGAGTTTTGGACGCGACGATCAAGCGCCAAGCGATGGAAACCGTGGCCCGGAACAAACGCGACCTCCACGAAACAATTCAAGTATAATCTACAATTTTTTAAGCAATTTCTCCGACACTATTTTCGAAAATTAAGAAACAATCACGAAGCAACAAGTAAGAGAATATCGATGCAAGATGTAGTAGATAGACAGTTATGGAAGAGAAGAAGACATCTCTTCTATCAAAAACAAAAATATCAAATCACGTTGAGCATTTGCAAATGAATAAAAAAATTTGGACGAAGTTGATGTTGGATTCGACAAGGAGAAATTTAAAAAATGACGTGAGAAAATCGTTAGAATACTGCGTTGTGTTAATGGACGAATTAACAACTGGCCATATAAAGAAAATGTTCCGTCGTGGAACGGAGACGTTCCCGTTAGATACGTTTACCGTTTGTTAATTAGCAAGGCGAAATGTTATGGCGCCGGACACTTTGACTTCCAGGTAGTTCAATTTGTTGGACCCGGCCATGCGTTTCGTCTTCGACTCTGCAGAGACGTGCAAGAAACAAATGCTGCCGTATCAACAATGTGATGGCTCCGTTTGAAACGGGACACTCTTAATTCCCAAGATTTAATGATTCCTGCAAGAAGCGGAATAAGCTTGCGATAAGATACGTCCTCGGCGAGCCGTTGGAGGTTCATTCAGCGCGTCTGGAACGAGATGATTTCCTTTGTGGTGTGATTTCTTAAGCCCCTCCCTCTTCACCCTTATTGTCTTCATTTTTATTCTTCGTTGGTCGCGTTCTACTTACGTTTCTGGCCGCAATCAAAGGAAAGATGTCACCTGCATTTTTGACGAGAATATTTGGTATCGCGGGTCCGAGCCACGTGATGCGCGCTGATTGTACGTTAAGAATGAATCCGTCTTTCCTTGACTGTCCTCTCCTTTTCACGGGACTTACAAATGAAATTGGGTCCGTTTTATATCCACGAATGAAGTTCGCAGTTTGCTCTGAAAGGCGTCGGAAAGTTAATTTACACAACTCATAGATTGGCATATTGCAAAGTTAGCTTTGCTCCTTTCGCGTTGGGTTTAAACGAACAAGCCGAGCGCGAAACCTTCTCCAACTGCGCTCGATGCGAGAGGAGCATAACTGTCTGTTGCGAGGTGTTTAGCAACTCGCCAGACTAATTTTGTTAAACAAGCGAAACGGAGAAGCTCCCACGCTCCCGGTAGTGCCGGAGGATACTTTCGCTTTAAGGTTTTACGCGTTTCCTATTCTGTAACGAGCGGTCACGCCTGTAAAAGAAACGCGAGCACTTTGTCCTTTGTTGGGAATGGCTCAATGGCGCCCTCAGTTCTGTTTATTAGCATCTATCTTTGGTTTCTTCTTGGGTCATCTTTTGAAATTTTTACTATTTAATTCACTTATTAATTCTTCGGTATATTTAGATGATTTAGGACGAAACATCTCCTTTCTTTTCCTCCTATTAAACATTTTTAATAGCTAATGTGGTTCTTGAACCGGATGATTCATACCCGAGAATCCAGCGTTTAGTATTCCTACAATATAGCTATTTGTTGTGTAGTAAAATTCATAATGTCTGAAAGATAAATTACGATCGATAAACTAATTAATTATTTAATCTAAATGATTTAGTCTGAAATTGTATGCTCACAAAAGTATGTGAGGAAATTTTCTACGCTTGAAACCTGTTTTACAATACAAGGCTGTAAATTAATTCTTTCGAAACTAATTGCAAAACCTAGTAACTCTGAATTAAAAATGTTCGCGTAAGAGGCGCGAGACTCCGCAAATTAAAATCTAGGTCAAATCTGGTTTATTCTGTCGGGCGGGAGTATTTTTCTTGTATTAACATGTCTGATTTAAATTCAAAAATGGCCACTGTCTTTTACACATGACACCGCGGTGCGTTTGTCGGTGATTAAAATAATCAGAACGGCCCGCATGAATTCAAAATGATTGATTCGTGTTTGAAATGTGCGAGGTAATTTACTTTCTATGAATGCGTTTAGTACAATAAATCGTGCACATTCGGCTCTGTGCCGTGCGAAATGTGGCCTCGCACGTTCGAGATTTAATGGACACGAAAATGTGTAAACAGTGATGAATTGAAATTATTCGAAAGCAAGTGAGAATCACATGGAATTTTTATTACAATTCTGCAGTTGAAAGAAAACTTGCTAAAAGGATCTTATTTTATAAAAGAAGAATAGTAACACTTTATTACAATGATTGTGAATAGTGGTTTATCAGAAACCTAGTTCTACTATCAAATGCAACTTACCAGGAAATTTATTTTATATTCTACTTAAATTTTCTGAGCTTAATTTTCGTTTGGCCTAGCAACTAAAAAATTTGCATATCACTGAAACATGTAGTTAGTGAACATTTTTAAGAATTATTGTTCGTATGTTTCGTGTGTAACTCAGTAGAACTGGCAGTCCGTGTGCAATGTATCACAGCGACGCCAAGAGAACAATCACCGGCATTAAAAAATGGTCATAATGTGTGCTAAATGCCAGGACACATGGAAGGTTGGTGCGACTGCTAATAAAACTCCAATAAATAGTTTCCTACGGCCACATGCATTACTTGTAACTTTAAATTAACCACAAATATCGCGTCGCGTAATTTTCCAGTACGGAACTTGAGACAATTTGCTACTAATTTACGAGCGAATTTTATCGCTTGAGCTTCTTAAGTTTCCTCCTTAAATAATCGATTAGAGCGGGGGCATTTACGTTCGCGTAATTTTTACTGGCTTTCATAAGTTCCTTTAACCCTTTCACGAAGGACTATAATTTCCTTAGTGCCGGTAAACTTCTTGTTACTGTTAGGTAGGTGATAACAAACTTTCTAACAATAATTCTTTATGTCTTCCTGGCCTTTAAAGTTTTGTAAAATAGTAAGAATCGTGTACTTTGCTGAGTACATTCCTTATTTAGGTCATTGGTTTCCATCGGGAGCTTCCTGAGTTGAAATAAAAAATTTCGAAGTGCCAAGTAGTGACGCATTATAGTTTTAACACTAAACCTACCGAGAACTAAAAATGGCTGCTATGACCCTTGCCATACAAAAATGAAACAATCAAATTTATTTGGATCTTATACGACTTTGAGTATTTGTCGCTTACAGTTTTATGCCTTAACGACATTATAAATTAATATGAATTTCAATTGCATCATCGGTAGATTGTGGATTTCAAACGTTTTTTTTCTTTTACATAATGATCCGCAGTTTAATTATATCATTCGTATCATAGTTATTTCAGTTCTCAAACGTTTAAGTATATCAATGTTACGAAACTAATTGCTCATGAAGATAATAACAGGTGAATCCCATGTTACAGAAGCATGACTTTTTGTAAAACGTTTTTGCATCTAGTTTTATCGTTCCGAGAGCAACGGTAAACGATTCATATTCTCTTATTATCTCAAAGCAGACGTAAACTGTATGTCCAGGTGATTTAGGTTTATGCAAGTTGTACTGACTTCGCGGAATTCGAGGATTTCAATTCTCCCGGCCTCTTAAGTCGTGTTGAATTCCGCGGAAAGAAGCGAAGTTTTGACTGGTAATGGCGGGGCATTGGTGAGTTTTACGTTTCACGAACCATTTCTTGGCACATGCCGGAAACGGTGAAGTTTCAGTTAAAGTATCCCGAGAAGAACGACAACAATTTCAATGTAGAGAAGATTAGGTCTAAAATTGTCTGCAAATAGTTTCTGCTAACTCGGTTAGTTCAACCAGTGAGAAATGCTCATCGATTATGATGCAATACATTCGCTATCATTGTTATTTGCGACTAAAAATTACATGAATTCTTAATTTTTTTAATAGACAAATAAAACAGTTATTCATCTTTTAAAAGGGGAACTGACTTATGAAGCCACCGTGTATAAATGTTGGTGGAACAGTAATCAATTTGAATTATTCACGAGAAATTGAGCAGATAAGTAATTTTAGATATTCCGAGTCAGAATGGACCCGCAGTCTGCCATCCAAGAAATGACTTGCTTCCATTACTTTTGAAACAGCCATTATTTCTCACTATTTGTTTAGATTCTCGTTCTGCGAACGTGTTAGACACGGTTCCGAGGTTAAACAGTCCGCTAGACCTAATAATTTGGACATCGTTAACCGAGAGATTAGCCGTAAAAATAGTCCGACAAGTCATTGAAAACGAAAACATTTCTTACGCGAGTAGAATCCACGGCACGGCGGGATAAAGTTCCGGATCGCCATGAAATTCGGTTAATGACGTACTAAAAAAGAGGAACAGCCAACAAACCGCGACAGTAATCCGAATTACGCTATGGAACATCGTTTAATAACTGCGAAGTGGTCCGTTAAACCCCGGGATCATGTGATCTTAAGTCTGATCTCGAGCGGCTACTCGGAGCGATGGATTGGGGGTTTGAACGAGATGGGCCGCGGCGAAGTGTCGTCGAAATTACGCCCCCGCGATCGAAATGCCGAAGAGCTCGTTCTCGGGACGTGAAATTTCTGACGTTCCCAAGTTGGTACGTGGCCTGGAAGCGGCTGCAGGGACTCGGCGCCACTGAAAACCTCTGTAATCTTCCGATGCACGCTGCCTGCTCGTAATTAACGCGCGTAGCTCGATCGACCGAAAAATACCAGGATTATCCGGCTTGTTGCTTCTACGGGAATCGACGGGAAATTTCATCCGCGAGGACGTAGCCCGCCGAGTTGTCCACGGGAATTTTGGCATCGTTCACGTACGAATAAATCGATCTACTGATTTATAAAAATAAAATGAATCCCATTGATGCGAGATTTTAAGCCCGATTACCAGACGCGACGGATTTCACGCGTTCGTTACCACGCACGCGTGAACACAACCGCGTCGAACACAATCGAATATGAAGGTTAATGAAAGTTTGATAATAGTTTATCCCGTTTCGCAAGGACAGTGTGCTACACTGGTTGACTTTGATTAGCGTAATCGTAACTCGATTATCCTTATCAGAAGACATCGCATCTATCAATACGATTCTGATTGTGAGATCGATGATTCATTTTTGACAACGAACAATAAATTCATTTTGCTGGTAACTTATTGATAATCCAACATAAAATAGTGGCAAAATTAAAAAAATTCAAGAACATTAATATACATATTGTCTTCAACATTTAATTAATTTCCGCGTTTGTCTATCGAATAGCTTTCAAAGATTTACTCAATTTTTTAACAGCTACGAATAGTCGATGCAGCATTGAACGTACGAAAAAAAGAGGAGAAATTCTCGTTGCATTTTTCACAATGGAACGTTTCATTTTCGTGAGAGTAATAACGGGGCGTTCATATGCGTGTAACGCAGCGCCATACTTTATTGGGCTTGATACAGTGATTTCGAAATCGCGAGAACGGAGAAGTCGACTTCCTGTATAATGAATCTCTGTGAAATAAAGCAGTAAGGAACTAGTCGAGCATTGCATTTCAAATATTACTCCCGACTGGGAATATTTCTTAGTTCTCCTCTGTTTTTCTTAAATCATTGTAGACTGTTGTATAGATATTCCTAAGTACCTTTATTCTTTCTAATGTTTTAAATCTCACCAGATGAATACTTGTCTCCCACTCTACCGTTCCCCTTGTAATCTACGAGCCATCGATTTATATTGAACGAAAGCTGTGTGTAGATTACAATGGCGCTTGCTTCGGAGAAGATTTATTTAAGAAATAGTTATGTTTATTTAACATTACTGCCAATAATAATACGTAATGTGTGGATAAATAACGAATCAAATCGTGTAGTACTTCTGCAATAAATTTTGGTTCTCCCACAACACAGCCTTGACATATATTTCACAGCTATATAAAGTTTTTGTTTTCATTTGTTTAACGTTGCTTTCGATTCGTCTTTTGTATAAAGTAAGCATAAATTCTTACCACCAGAGATTGCAGAGTGACAAATAAATCGATAAAGCCGCGAACCTTCAATTGCAATGTCTCTATTTCTGAAAACCTTCTGACACTGTCATTAAAAGTTACTTTAAATTTTGAAAGTTTATTATGTTCGATTGGAGTGATTTCGAAATCTTGAGAACGGCGAAGTCGGGACTTCCTGTATAATGCAATCCCTCGGAATAAAGCAGTAAGGAAATAGTAGAGCATTGCGTTTTAAACATTACTCTGGGCTCGGAATATTTCTTAGTTCATCTTCGGAGACTCTGTATGCATGCACACGTACGGAGGCGTGCACGTGCGCACGCACACGACCCTATGATTATCGCTGTAAAGACGTCCACGTATATTTATGACCGAATTAACCCGCGGAAATACCAAGTGCACGGGCATAAACGCGGTCGTATAAATACATGGCGAAGGTTACGTTTATATGAAATCGCCCTGTAGCAGAAGCCAAGTTTTGTAAGAGCTGTGGATTACAATTTATAGATTCTACGGCCGCGATGGTCACGTTGAGAATTTGCGAAATCGATGGAGAACCTGTGCCTCCAGATTTTCACCGGCACCACGACTTTATTTTCTAGAAATTACGACTTCTTCTTCTTGTATTTTTTAACAACTTGCAAACAAACCCTATGGTTTAACATACATACATAGTTATGGTTAATTTCAATGAATTTTCATCTATATAGTAAATGAAAGGTGTTAAACTATATTCTTAGTTTTGATTAAAATTTACAAACAGTTAAAAACCTGTATTATTGATTTATATATTAATATAATATAAGCTAACTGTTATGTGAGTTACTTTAAGAGTGTTTTTCAAGTGTTTCAAAAGTAACGAAGAACGGCGTTTTTGTAGCATATTGTAGGAAGCAATTTTCTTAATTTATGAGCAATTGCATTATAAAATAATACGATGGAAGTAGCACTGTTTTTTATACAGTTCCTTTTTCTGAATGGAACTCTATAATAATTTATTAGAGTGCAAAAACCGTGGTTTGTGGAAAACCGGCTTGCGTTAAGACGTGAGAAATTAAGATGCCCATCGAATTATGCAAATGCAGATGGTTGGCGAGGTAATCGAAGAAATGGTATTATCGTTTCATAATCAGACAAGCCCCACTGGTGCAGCGGAAGACTAGATCCATGGTATTTGAAATTGAAATAGAACGTTCCCGGTTTAATTAATGCAACGCGGGACCGAGGTTTCTCTTTTCGCTCTGCACCTATTAATTTTGCATCGACGCTTCAACGATAGTTCATTGTCTTCTCTTTTCTCCCTTTACACGCTGTGCGTCCAATTAACACGTCTTCGGTTAATTGTACGATCCGTTGATATGTTCTGATTTTCGCGAACAATAAAATTGCAAAATCAATTCGACCACACAGTTATTCTTATTTGCATTATTTTAACGATTACTTTTACCTTTCAAGTGTCAACGTAGCATTACTAATAATTTATTTTTGTAACGTAACTTTATGTAAAATATGCACTTTGCTTACGACATTTAAGCCCTCTTTCCCCTTTGTGAAACAAAACTCCAAATTGTCTAAAGAACTACTACTTTCACACCTTTTTTGGATAATCGAGAGACAGGAGTGTAGGTAGTCGTAAGTGTTTCTTCGGGAAGAATCGATCGTTCATTACCGTCGCGACGTAGTTACTGTTAACTCACTTTGCCGAACTTTGAAACAACTTTTAAAAGCCATGTGGTAGGTACACAACTGAGGTAGTAGATTTTATTGTCACTAGAACATAAAGTATAATTGTGTAGAGTGTAGAAGAGTGCCATTTGCAAAGGAGGAATGTACAAAGTCCAGCATTTATCTTTTTATTATACAATATATAATTGTATAATATGTATAATATATTATACAGTATATTCCTATTGGATACTGGTCACTGTATACAGCAGTATCTCCATAACTGTCGTGTCGCGCAACGGGTTAATATCAGTTCATAACATTTTTCATAAAATTATGTTATTGTGACAAAATAATTTTATTCAGCTATTGCGAAGAGTACGAACCGCGCCAAGGGGCAAATTAGAATAGTGAAAACGAGAAATGGACGAGGGTTAAATCGCATTCGTTTGTGTACAGAAGAAAAGAAAACACGGCGAATATTTTTCATTCGGATGTACAGCGGAATCGAAGGAGGGTATGACCATAGAATACTTCGGCGTGAGACAAAAGCGGAAGAACAAATAACAGGAACTAATATCGTTTCCCTTGACAAAAAAGTATGCCGATATTCGATCAGTCGATTCCACAGAGACGGCGCGGCGCACAAAGAGATTTCGTGATTCGAAAACTAGCCAGGAAAACTCTCCCCTCGTAGATTTTTCGCGGTGGGAAACGGTGAATTCCCGCGAGAGAATGGCAGGATATCGAAATCAAATCAGGGCCAAGTAGATAAGCAACACTCCAGGCACGTAGACGGGAAAAGGACGTAAATGCGTGTCTCGCACTTTCGCGGGGAAGAATACGCAAAGGGCTTAAGTCTCCCCTTCGGTCTCTATTGTATTAAGGAGAGATCGAACAATGCTAGTCTTCATTAACCATGCTACGTTGCCTATCGTTTTCCTCGGCTCTTGACAATTCGATTCAGTTTCATCCGGTGCTTCAATGCGCATTCACCGTCGTCACGCAAAAACAGAGCGACAACGTTCAAACGTACTATGCTGGATAAAATAATAAAACACTTTACGTATCTTCGGTTGTTGAGCTCGTAACATAGATCTACAAACTGCATATTTTAAATTTTCATTAAGTGTACAAATAAAAAATAGAAATTAGTTAATGATATCCAGAATTGCAAAATTGCTTTGTTAAATTTTTCACTTAACCCGTGCGCCGATATCATTAACCAATTTCTATTAATTCATACGATCGACAAAACGGAATATTTACAAATAAAAAATATTATTCCTTAGTATTAACAATAGTGACCGTTACAACAGTGAGACTTTAATTATAGACTACTTTCGAATAACATCGGTTAATTGAGAAAAATAATTCTTATTAGAATTGTTAAAATGGAAACTTTGAATATCATGAATTTGAAGAACCAAATTATTTACGGTCACTACAGTGTAAAGAAGTATTTAGATTAACAATAATTGTAGAAATATTAATACGTGAGTATTTCCTATATTTTTAGACAGAGAATCTGTATTTTCAAAAGATTTGAATTCGAATTTTAATGGATTAAGTTTCGAAGTACGTTGCTGGGCTACAGTAGAAGGAAAACGCATTTCAGAAATTGTTTCCTTTCAAAATAGAAATATAAGATTGACGTCATCGATTTTCGGGGCTATACGCCACAGTTCTGAAGATGAAAACGTGTACTGTTTGTTTTTCGTTAAAGTAATAGATCTAGTACTCTTAACTGTAGTATCATTTCCGGAGCATTCGTTTAATGAAATTATTGTGAAATAATAGTGGCGCACTTTAGAAGATAAAAAGACACATTATAAATGATATCTTGCTAAATAAATAGTTATGTTATTTAATTATGACGAGGAAAACCATGAAAATAGTTTGTAACTGCATAAAATTACTGATTACTTCCGATATATTTTGATACGTTAATCTCGGCATATAAGTTAAGCGAATCTAGATAATCTATTGCACGTTCGAATCCCATCACTGTGCATCCAGGACGTTGATGGATACGAAATCGTTGTGTCCTCATTTAACGTCCGTCAGTTTCGGCGGATAACTTCACGACAGTAATCTGTTGCGCTTTACTGTATAGTGTGCAGCTGCAGCCTGCATCCTAAAATACTGTCCACCTACTATTTTATACATTCCAGTAAGAAAATAAAATTTTTTTAAATTTATGAAAAGGTATTTAGAATTAATACTTTCAATTAATTCTGCTTCGCGAAGGAACTTGATACAGTTATTTAGATTTTGAAATGGCAAAATATTCTTTAAAATGAACCATTGCACTTCATGAAAACGCAACCCTATTCACAAATATTAAGTAGCCTGAGATTTATATTTTAACAAATTTTTGTATTCCTATTTTACTAAATTATTCTGGCAAGACTTACAATTGGATGAACATTCATAGGTTATTCTAGAATTTTAATAGAATTTTCCTCGTTTGAATATTCTTGTTATTTATGCTACTGCTAAACTTTGAACTTGGATAGAAAAACTGACTACACAGCATCTGAAATTGTTCTCGTTCATATTACGTAAAAGTGTGAATAATATTAACGTTATCTATTTTTCCTACACGAGTGGATTGCAACGATGTAGTAAAGTATAGATTTTATTGCGCTACATACTACAACTTTTTGTTCTAACAAGAGATTTAATTATAGATTGGCAAGCGTTCGTAGCTGAGGTTTTCAATTTCCACGGAATTGTTCGGCCAAGCTTTATATGAACATTAAAACTGTTGTTTTATTTTTTAGCGCCATAATAATGTGCGTCTAACTTAACGAGCGCCTTGATTCCGTTGTGAATATATTTATAATTAATAGACTCTGGATCTTATGTAAAATAATAAGCCATGTGAATGATTTTAAACTCAGTCGTAACAAGTAAAAATCCTGAATTGACTAAATGAAAATTTTATTTAATATAGTTTCGCAAATTTACAGCTATGTTTTAATGAAATATTAGTCAAATAAAATTGATTAAATAAAACCATGGTATCACGGAATTTCGTGAAAATTTGAACTGTTATATGTATATGCATTTCGATCCAATTGAGTATTATACATATACGTAATTGAATTTAAATGAAAATTTCATTTAATAGAATTCCGTAAGAGTTTCAACCATATTTTGATTAAAATTAGTATGACTTTTCAAGTCTCGAATAAAGACGGCTATGAAAAGTAAGAATTACGATTTCAAGGGTTGAAGAGTTAAACCTCATCACTTTTATCCGGATTAATTCCATTTCTACGAAACCATTTCTCGAGGCATCTAGTCATTTCCATTTTGCAGCAGTGTCCAAAGTTACGCGGCAGTTTCTGGAGACTGAAGCTGTAGAACATTTCAGATACCGGGAGTGTTTTGAGCCCACCGAAGGTATTGGATATCCAGAGTTTCTATAGCTCCACAACGAATCGAATTGCCAAGTATCTTCGGGTGTTCTGGGTCAGCATCGGTTGTTGCCTCCGGTTATCATACAAATGCATCAGTGAAATCGTATCTAATGCAAGCATGTATGTATTTTTCAGAAACGCAGCGGCCCGCACATAATATCCGTCGCATGCATTTACATTTATTGCCCCCTTTGTTTTCTGTTTCCGACGCCTTTTTACATACCACATTTCATCTTGTGTTCCGATTCTAAAACGGTATTTTCATCCCTTTGCTTGATTTATTAAATGTTCGAAGTCTGTGTCTGTGCGATTAATTGTTTTTAAACGATGACGAGTGTTCTCGACAAAAGCAAAGTGGGTGCGCTTACTGCAAAGTCGAAAGAAACTATACTGAATTGTATTAAATTCCAATTGTTCTTTCATTGAAAAACTTGTATTTTAATGGTTGATTAATGTTATGTATATACAGGATTTAAAATTTAATTAATTCGAAGACGAAGAAAAATAATTAATACTCGGAACCAAAAATAGTTTCGTTCTAGATACTCAAATATATATTTGGAAAAGAAAAATGAGAAATTAAGTTTTTAGAAAATTTGTATTGTAAAAGTGTATTTCTCTCATAAAGGAAATCAAAAAATTCGCTGCTTTAATTCCAAAAATGTGTACTTAAAGATTTCCTGAAATGGTGCAGGAATTGACGATCACGTTGCAGCAAGAACCACCGGTGATTGCTTCGATCGTGTTCCAGCCCGTGTCTAATTGTAGGTAGCGGGGTTGCTCTTCGGAGAATCAGCTACAAGGGGGCTAGAAGTGGTTCGTGAGAGGAGTTTAAGGGTGGATGGTGGCTGTGTAAGGAAGTGACGGCGGTTGTAGGTGATAGCACGAGATGCCATAGTGGTATGCGTCTCATCTAAGGGTTAAATGTTACCGAGCTGACGTCTGAGTGATTTGCAAGGCTGCAGACATCGCTGTTAATCTTGTTAAGCCTTTAGACCCTTCTCGCTCCGTACCCTTTCGCTTGTCTGACGTCCGCGATGATTTTCGTTCGGCTCGATTGGACGTTCAATCAATGAAAAATTTACGCATCTGTGACGTTAACGTGTGACTTTAATCTTCGTGAATCAACATTCAGGAACATTTTCCAAACGAGAAATTCTAACAATCTATTTTTCTGCTACTTATCCAGTTGTTATACTCCCGTATAACGCGTTCTAAAAAGCTGTATAAAGCTGATGTAAAAAAGATTTTTGAAAAAATGTTAAAGTTTACTTTTTCCAACTCTTAAATTTGGGCCTGTATGTAAGAAACTAAGTTTTTCGATATAAGACTGTGGCACGGGACGGCTTTCGACGTATAGTGGATGAGAGTACTTATGCGGCTTCACATTGTTCTTGAGTGAACCGAGAGTTTATGGACCCCATAAAATTGTCCTACAGACTATAAAGTGTGATATCTTTCGTTATAAAAGGATAGAATATGACATACCCTTTCTTTCGGGCGATAAGCGCTGTCTAGCGGACAACAACAAAAGAAGAAGAGGGGATAGAGATTTTCTTGTTGCGAAAAAGATATCGCTTCGATACGCTGATATTTATTGTAATTTAGAGTGCAGCGGTGATTCAAGTACGATCGTCCACCAACGCTATCAGCGAGTAAGTAGACGTCCACTCGATTTGCCAATGGGATGAAGTCGTGGCAAAACGATGGCGCTCGGCTTCCAAAAAGAAACGGAGAGGGAGAGAGCGAAGTGAGCTTAACACAGGCTAATTGATCGTCAAGCCTTCAATCACGAGTCCGTCAGCCGTTCGAAACGGATTCCTCCTGTCAGCGATCGCATTAAAAACAGACCAATCTTATCCTGCTCGGTCTTGGACAAGAAAAAGGGAAAAATGGGGCTGGATGTTACCGGGGCTGCCTTTCGGCCTTTTTTGCATCCGATCGAACGCGGCGTGCACTACACATCATTCGAGAAAACGCATGGGATCTAATTAATCTGTCAAACGCATCGACCGTGGGACTCCAACTGCACGGAAACGCGGAACGTCCGACCGGTCGTTACACAGTGGTTTAACTCATACTTCCTCCGGAAAAAAGGTGGTTATTATTGGTCCTTGGAATATTTAATATATTTCTTAGTTATTAATTCGAACTGGCGCACAACCGAGGAATAAAATAATGTAGCTAAGCAATTAAATGTAAGAGAATTGAAAATTTTGCTTAAAGAAATTAGTAGTTTTTAAAGGGTGTCAACGTAACCCTTCACTGCATGATTTTTTTAATTGGGATGAAAAAGAAGTTTAGTTTTTGTTTTATTTCAGAAAAAAATATTAAAAAGAATTAAAACATAATTTTCAGAAAAATAAGGATAATTTAGAAAACACATTTTTATTTATTACATACCAGATTTGTTAACTGTATCAGATATGATACACTATGCAGCGAAGAGTTAATTTTTCCTTCGACTATATATTGTTACCGAAATAATACGGTGTTCCCATATTAGGTACAGCTACTCTATCTGTAAATTAGTATTTGAAATAAATTTCATCCAAACCTGGTGAAAAGTCTATTTCATTAGTAGCGAACGCAACAGGGAAATCGCGTTGCGCAGCATGCAAACCGTCGAACGCGTTTGCCGTAGGGAAATGCCGAACGTATCTGTTTGCGCGAGCACGTGTCGATCGGGAAACTTTTCACTAACGGTGGCCTTCTCCCCCGTCGAACAAGCACGGGACACTCTGAAGACCTGTGCTCCACCGCGAGACAAAAGAACCAAAATTGAATGAAATCGGAAGGCGCGCGTCGCTCGCTACCCGCCATTAAAATATTCTTGAATGGACTTCGGTGTGACGGCAGCTGTATTGTTGCCGTTCCTTTTGTCGGAGATTCAACGACAGCTAGCAGGCGCTAAAAACCTTTTGCGAGAAGCGTTTAAGTCAAACAAGGTAATACGATCACCACCAAACGGACGACCATGCAATTACATATGTTAAAACGGTGATAAAATCAGACCCTTAGCGGCCTGAAGCATTATCTACCTTTCATTTGAGAGCTTGCTACAACGTCATATAATTCAATTATGACAATAGACTGTCCAGTTAGAACCAAACCTTTATTCGAAACTGTAGGTCCCGTCGCGAAATAATTCTCACATAAGAATTCAAAAAGCGACATTAAATAATAATAATAAAAAAAGACTGTCCAGTTGAGTTGTATAATCGACGTTGTATGATAATACAGACCTACAATAATCTTATTATCATTTAGATATCTTGATATTTTTCCGAGCTATATTTCCTTTGAGACTTCTGTTATTTGCAATTAGTACTATAGGATGCAATAAAAGAAACAGTCTGATCTTGAAAAAAGGGTCGATATTAATTTTTCAGTCCATCTTTTTAACAGCGATCCAGAGGTACAAAATCACGCTGTACTGGTCAGGACATATAATTTTGGATCACTTTGTACAGTCGTCGTCCCTGAGATGTTAGTCTTCAATTAGAACAGCTGAGAAATACTGCAATTGAATGAGACCCCCAGTGCATGCATTATACATAGAACATAGACCCTTATTCGTATCCGTTCAATTGTTGTTACATATCATGCAGTCTTAACAGTATTGACGATAAAAGTTTTCAGATGAAATATGCAAAACTAGAAGGATGGAAAGTATTTAAAATTATCAGTAAATTATTTTGAACTTGATCATATTATTAGAGAACGATACACATTTTGGCTCCTGTCCCTTGCGATAGACACAGTCAAATTTTATTTTGCATAAAATTCCAGTTATGACGAATATTTTGAGAATACATTATCTCATGAAATAACAATACTATTTGTTTTTGTTTACAAGCTCCTGCAAGCGTATATAGTGAATGCACGATACTCTCGTACGTTGTATTCTCGATTGGATTTATATTTGTCAATATTGAAACAGATCCCTGCCGCCAGTAGAAAAACAAGTATTCTATATAACATGTAAATATTTCGAAAAAATATTCAACGCTTTTAATTCCAGCAGCGTTTCGGTAAACTTTGTCGTTGGCATCCCGTGTTTGGCTTGGAACACTCGCTTATCGTCAGTGTTCAACTTGTAGAACGTATTATACTGCAACAATATGAGTGGAGTTTACAGACTACTATGCTCGAGTCACGAACAGGTACAAGTTATCAGGGAACATCAGCGACAGAGTGAAACGGAGAAAGACAAAGAAGATAGTTTGATGGTTCTAAGATAGCCTTGGTTAACGATATGTCTGAACTTGCCATCAAAGGGCTCATTTAACCAGCTTTGAAGGGACCCTTTAACATTTTTACTTTGAAAATTATAGCAATATCCCTTTACCTATGGAATTATGAAATGAATTAATTCACAGAAACTAATAATTACGCACGTGATGCTTACTGGCGGATGAGACCCATTCCGCGCCAAGTGATCATATTTTACACACACGAGGTATTGCATTTCTATGCAATTGCATCGATTTGTAAACGTTGACGATCCAATTAGAATGCAATTTAATTTCTCAATGTCCCTTATACTAACTGAATAATGCTGATAGAGTGTTAAAAAAAAAGATTGAAGTTATAATGTTTATTATTTGTACTGTAATGTTTATTTGGTTTTCTTGGTTTGAGATAAATGTCGTTTTGTTTTTATTGGTTTGAAGTCAATGTTTGTTTGGCTTTGTTGGCTTGAAATCAATGTTGGTTTGGTTTCGTTTATGGTACATGCACATTATTAATTGCAGAGTATCCCAGTATTGATGGTACAATCGTGGAGGGGATGATTCGACATGAGAAAATAAGTCGACAATACGGAAGACATGTAAGTATGTATATTGTGGAAATACATACATATGGAGTAGTAATAATTTAATGTTTCTGTAAATATTGTTGTCGCCGGTTGTTTTTTTAAGTGTAACGAATTACGTTTCAGAAAAAATTTATATCATTTCTGATATTACAATAAATAGTAATCGCATAGAAAATGATTTCCGAAGTGGCTTAAGGTGTTGTTGAAAAAAATGGTACCTATAAATAAATATTAATTAATAGGTAACTTCTATAATATTTTTTGTATTCATACAATTCAAAATTAAACCACATATATTTTATTGAATGTTACACCAGACTTGATGGATTAAACTCTAATGTCTTTCCTTTACTATTTGACCATATGAAATTTTTGGCAAACATGCTCAGTGACCGCGACTTTGCATTGAAACCGTAAATTTCGAAAATTACGATAATTCACAGGTGTCGTTCGTTCCATCGCACGATGAAACGAATTAACGGCAAATATTTTAGATGAAAATTACAACCATGAAACCACTTAATAATTACTTCGATCGACTAAGCAGTCATCGTTACACAAGTATCCTGTTAATATGTAATTATCACTGATTCCGTGCACAGCAAGCGATTCGTTTGGAACTGAACGAGATAATTTTAGTAGACGAAATAACGCTGAAAACGTCTATTACGCGTACACGAGTTTGAAAACGGGTACACGTTGAAAACGAACGTTCCCGTATCGCATAATTAAACCGCTTTTGGCGTTGTACCTGTCCCGTAATAATTGACATTTTCAGCGGGATAACGATATCATCTGAAAAGTTGCTCGCACGCCTGCCTGCTCATTGAAACACAAATGCGTTGTCGTTGCGATTTTCCAGAATTTCTTAAAATTTTTATGCTGTTACTACAGTAAAGCACAACAGTCAAATGTTTTTTTTTCCGGTGTTCATACAGTGGAATCATAATTTTCAGCAAAGTCTGTGTGGAAACCACTGGTTACACAAACTTCGGGTTTTGGATTTCACGGTGAATTTACAATTAGAGGAAGTTCTAATAGTGTGCAGCGCAAAATTAACGGTCTGTGAAGTCAATTAATTCCAGACTCACTGCTGGTAATGCTCAAAAACAGTAATGGCTTTTCTCTGATGTTTTTCATTACAATTTCATTGGATTTTGATAGTAATTTTTTTATTTATTTTTAGATTTACTTATTTTTCGGACTCAGAGGAACTCAAATTAGAATAAAATTGCGTATAAAAAACGTTAGAAAAGGCTTAATTACTACAAGCTTTGGCAGCACTTATTTGTTTGATGTTGACTTTATCTCATTTCGTAGCCTTTTGCTTTCTTTTCACTTTTAACTGAGCTGCCTGTCCAATATTATGCAATTAAATCAATGTAATAAAATAATGACTTAGTGCAATTAATTCGAAATATATATTCTTTTTACTTCTATTTCTAAAGCGAATCAAATTATGTGGTTATACTAGTTAGAATCGAAACGCGATCTGTAATTCTAATAGAACCCGAGCATACACGGAAATAATCATTTCCTAGAATTAGTAACAGTGCTCTGAGGGTACCTTATTATATTATACGTATATGGTTTTGGTAGCGAAGGGTATAATTAACAGTATCGAGTACAAAAACAGTGCTTAGTTTTGCAGTAATTAAAAGATAATCTTATTATTACTGAAATGGAAAATGTGGAAACTATTTTTGACTACCCCTTTCACTACACAATTTTTCCAAAGTGTTTAATAGAAAAAAGAGTTAAAAACTTTTTAACAGAAAAGTAGTAGGTTATTATTATAATTTTTCTATTTCTTCTTAAAAACTATAGTTTTTATTAACTTAATGTTCGTAATAAAAAATATACGAATTTTTTGGTAATTCTAAAGGCCTAGCAATAACTTGTCTGCAGAGATTGGATCAAAGTGACTTTTTCTGCATGGTGATTTTTCGGTACAGACTTTTACAAATCATGTTACAGCTGAAATATGTTGATTAAGGGTTGAACGAGAAATAAAAAAATATGCATGGCTGCAGTAGGTAAGGAAAAAGTAGTTGGATTGAATAGAAAAAATTTCTTCAATTCATATGTTATTATTTGAGGATGAAAAAATTCGAGGTACAACGAAAGGTAAACTTATTTTTACATGTAACATCAAATTTTTCACATAGAGATATTCGTTTACAAGAAAATTCAATTTAAAAATTCGTCGGACACGCGTACGACTGAATACGGCTTGATTACAGTATTATTGAATTATTTATAACGTTCTGTTTGCTTTATTCTTCATGAATATTAGTCGCAACTGATTAACATTAAAATTCTATTATTTCAGTAATTTAACATTGACTGATAAATAGTGCTTTCTTAGCACTATAAATAGTGCTTTAAATTTTAAAATATATACAAATAAAATGAAAATTTTATTATGTTTCTGCTCACAATTGTCTATTTCTTTAATTTAAACAATTCAATGTAAAAATGTGCAACAAAATCTAGATTTATGAAAGTTAAATATGACTATATATCATTCATTAAATGTGGAAGTTAAAAAACGATAAGTAGAATAATAAAACTGATGAATAATTAATTTTCAATTCAGGTATTGAAAAATGTAGCGATATGTCTTCTTGAAATTATCCGTACTCTATAAACCATAACGTATAACACGATAGTGAATTTAATATGAAATCAACAGCACGTAATGTAATAAATTTTAATGCAATATTTAGTTTATAAAATTTACGAAATAGATTGGTGGCAGTTAATGATAGTACTAAATATACAACAGCATACAATTTTATAGCAAATACAATATAAAATTATTACAAAATTCATATTCTATGATATCATTTAAATTATTTAAGAAATAAATAAGTGATGGTTGGAAGAAACATGTTGTGTATTTGATATTTCACTCACCATTGATAACGTGAACGTTGACGCTGGCCTTCTCCGCTACAGTGGGCACACAACTGTAGATTCCCGAGTCGTGTAGTTTCGCATGACTGATACTCAATCTGCAATAAAACGAAATAGCGGTATTCACGTTAGCGAGAAATATTTGAACCGTATTCTTCAAATCTGATTTTTAAATGCGGGCTTGTTACGCATGAAGCGAACGAATTCACTGATCACAGCACTCGACTATACATTTATAAGTGGAAATAACAAATTATCACTTCGTGCATGAGCAAACAAAGAGTGGTTACTATTTTTTATATAACAGCTTCAATTTCTCAGGGAAATTCTCTGGGATATGCATTTCAATTTGGTTATTAAACATGTAATTTTATAGAAATTAGAAAGATTTTGATATAAAATAATTATCAATTAATGAGTGTCATAATTATGATTTATGACATGCATTTCAATTTGGTTATTAAATATGTAATTTTATAAAGATTTTTTATAAAGTAATTATCAATTCCTGAAATTTTCTTCTTGCAAGACGGCGTAATAATTAATTAGTGGGATTAAAGTAAACACATTGAACAGTATTAAGAATAAGAAATAAAACAGCTACTTGTTTTATAAAATTATTGTTTAATCATAGTTCGTGTAAAAAGAAAGTGTTATAAAAAAACGAAGGATTGTGCAAGTATAGTGCACCCATTGTCATTAAAAAAAGCTCAATCACGGAAAATTAGAAAATTAATAGCGTTGTAAAAAGTTTTCACGTTAAAACATATTTTCTCGAAATAACAAATTGAAGTATTGTATAAATAAGTTCTAGATAAAAAGTAATAGTTTAAATAGAACTAGATAAAAAATGTTTAAATAGCTTACGATATAATAATTTCAGAACGTCGGAGTAAAATTTAAGTAAATTCCAGAGCATTTTATGATGTTGTGGGCGTTTATTGATTCATTTATGTTTTAATATAATTTGGTGCTTCCTACAGCGCGGGTTTAATGGAAATAAATGACGTTAACCCTTCATTACCGACGTAAGATTTCACGGTAGAAGAGATAGGTACAAATTTTACAAGCGCTTCATCACATTCAAAATATCTCTCGTCAAAACTAAATAACATTTCACATGTTCTTCAACTCTTAATAGTCCAACACCAATTTGCATCGTATTCAACGATTTACGATTCGTAATTATTTTTACTATAGAAATTTTACAAATAATCCATTGTCAATATAAATAACTGTTTATAAAAATAATTAAGACTTCTTTACTGTACAGAGGGTGGTTTTAAAAAATAAAATTGAATACTTCATAAGGAAAGAGAAATAGAAATGAATTTGCAAAACGTAGACATTAACATAACGGACAGTAAAGACATTATTAAGGATTTTAAAAATATTGTTGAATTATTTTCAACTGATCAAATTAATTAAGAAATGAAAGGAACACTTGTGTGGCTCCTATATCTTGATAACAATGCAGACCATTTTTATTTATTAAAAATGTGCAGTCCATGTCTGAGAAATACAATTCTGAGATAAAATAATAACATTCTTCTCGTAGGGCTTTCTATGATTCGGACGTGCGAAATATTATTCACATAATCATAAGCAGAACTGCACACAAGTGCAGAAAAAGTGTTTCGTAGTTGCTAGTCATCGTCAACGTGAAAAATGTTCCGAGGCGTAAAGGAATAGAACAAATATTTACTCGGTAAGATGCGATTCGTTTCGGTATACAGCTTCAGAATGGTAGGTTTGCGAACCAATATTTGCAAAGATACAGCCAAACTGATCTTCGAGGAAAAGTTCGATACTTATTGCACACGTCCTCGATATTTTTCAGTCGTGTTGGAGCAAAAGTTAAATATCGGCACGTTGTGGACTGAATCTAAACAGAAAAACACTTTGGACGATAGAACTGCTCCTTTCGAAGGAAACCATTTGTTTCATTCTCGCTCGACACGGTATTCCTGCAACATCGCAGGCCGTCCGGTGTGTCATGTACGATGCGTGAAGGGAAGTGTACGTGGCCATTATTACAATGGTCAAACGAATGATGCGCAAGCTCGTCGCGGCGATAATGCGATTAGGTGAACATGATCATCGGACTTATTTCATGACGCTCGCCTTTGACACCCGATGTTCTCTGTTGTTTGCGTCAACAACTCTATGCTGCTTTTTATCGAATTTCGTGCTATAAAGTGTTGTATTTCTATCTGCGCGTTGTTTACTACAGTCGGATTAAACGGCTTAAAACGCCATAATTTACTGTCACGATGGACCGACTATTAAATACACTTCAATGTTTTGTATTTACAGGTCGTATAACAATACTATCAAAAACGTTGTGTCTCTTTTAAAGGGACAGTTAGAGAATTTTTTCAATCTTAATTGATAAGTGAAAAAGTATGTTTCTTTACTGTGATATTAACATAAGTCTTAACTTTATTCTCCATTTTTTTCAGGACGAAATATCAAACTAAAATACGTAACGAGTGCATAAACCCCGCAGTTCGATGAAGCATGGAAAGATAGCAGTAAAAATAATTGTAGATGCTATGCCAAGGAAGCATGATCATAAACCCGCATCAAGATATCATTTAACGGACTTTACATCAGGTAATTTTTACTAGCTTAAATCCCGTTTGACATTCCTAATAAAGTAAACGATGTTTTGTCGACCGAACAACCACGTCAATCGGCTGAGAGTGATGTTCGAGAGAGTATCTTGCGAGCAACAGCAAATAATTTAACGTCAGATGCACTAGTTGCACGACATCGGTGCTCGTAAAGAAGTGCCACCAACTTGCTCCCAATGGATTATTGATTAATCATTTACTTCTCGTATTTCAGTAGTTAGTGTCATCGCACACCATCGCAACTTATTGTACCTTGGGGACTAATAACGATCGTTTAAGGGTTACGTAATGGTGTCCCAGCTTCCCTTCCAAACCAGCCACGTATCGACTAAATAAGCTTTCAGAAATAATTATTTTAATGCCAGCTTTATTAACCGTATCGGTTTTAATAATCTCCTCAACTAATGAAGATGAATATTGCTGGTCGTATGCAGATTCAGATCTGTGTCAACTAATAATATCAACATTAAAGTAAACATCTACTACAGATCTCTTTTTAGTAAATTTGTGCTGTTACCATTACGTATTAGGTCGTTGTATACGAAATGTGTGATTTTTAACGGTAACGTTCGACAAACATAATTTCTTTCTAAATAAAATCATTAAGTGTATTGGTGACCGCATTTCTGTAAGAATGTGTTTCTGCTTTTAATAATTCTAATGAATCAAAAATTATGTAATTCTTAAATTTTTCTAATGTCTTCACAGTTTTGTATTTATTCATTTTTGTTATAAATGTATAAAAAGTTAGCAATCCTAGTGGTACTTTTACTTGGGTTGATTGATTATTTAATTTTTAAAAGCTTGTCCACGAATTTCAGATTCTAAAATTTCGCAATTTCGAACGGCCGTCCATGGATGATCTATCAGTACCGTGAAAATTTTCTAACGCAACGTGTGCGTAGACTGCGGCGAATTTTTTTCCTCGAGATGCACCGATACAATTTTTTCCTCTCGCGTATGCATCTCAGCGAAGCCGGGCGTACGCGATATAATATTCAGTTGGTCCTCGAGTGAAGAGGAAACAGGGGAGTCCTTTGTCAGGTGGCCTCTGCACCGTGAAGACGTATCGGGCATGCTCTGCATTTCTAGCCGGCCCTTGTCAGCCCTGCCGTTCGTGTGTCGCGCGAATATTGCAGCCAGGTTGCATCTGTTTTTGGACGTGATTGACGATTGTCAGGGCGACGCCGGCGTTTCGCGTCGACGAATTTACGCGGGCCTTCTCTCACCGTGCCCTCGCTCTCTGACTCTCTCTCTCTCCCCCTCTCTCTCTCTCTCTCTCTCTCTCTCTCTCTCGAGTCAAGAACCTGAATTAGTTCTCTCGTGGCAGCAATTGCGTGCGACGCTCCTCCATCTCGTAGAAATGAAATCAGTGCTTTGAATTGTTGCTTCTCTCATGCATTCCAAACCAGCCTATCGACAAGTATCTATTTTATTCGAACTCGACGTTCGAAGATCTTTCTTTCTCGTCGACAAACATTCAAATTCCACGGACTTGCCCGAACGACCACAGCCCGGCACGAAAAATCTTGAACATACATCTTTTTACATTGTTTTTGTTTATTTGGTTCAGTTGATCAAACTAAAATGTTCAGAAAAATAAAAGTTTTAAAGACAAAGTAATGGAACAAAATTAAGGACTAGTTCAATGATAGAAAGTTTAAAAAATTGAATGTACAAAAATAATTTACCAGATTTGTTTTTATTCAATATTTCGTAGAGCCTCCTTCATTTTTTATCACGGAAATTAGTCGTCTTGACAGAAAGTATATTTTAATTATTTCCTGTCTTAATTGGTATCCATGATAAAATGTTTGATGGACAAGAACATGTATTTTATGACAAGCTTTATAATGGAAGTTAGTTACTAATATTGATGTGTTTAACAGCTTCTCAGTTCAAAGAATTCTACAGTTAGTTTAAAATTTAAATTACAAAGTGAATTTATCGAACTATTTTATAAAAATAAATACACAATGGTCCAATATCTCTTTTATTAGTCGATTTCTATTTTTACTTTTTCTCAAGTATTTGGAACCTCAGATGAGATTCATTTTATCTATACATGTACGCGTGTGAGAGATGGGGGTCTTGCTATGTATTCTTGCAGAGTTCTCCGGATCTCTCCCAATATTAGGTTTTTCCAATACATCGACACCCAGTGGTCACCGCCATGGGTATTTTAGTAGGTAAAAATCCGGTTCTACCCACGACCATCCCCAGGGATCAGAAGGGCTTTCGAAAATATTTCTCAAGTCAAAAAAATATACTGCCATAACATTATCATTGAAAAGTATGCAAGTTATGCAAAGTTTTAAATGAATAAGTATTTTATATAGTAACAATACTGTATTATTTACAATTCACTAAAATTACCGAGAAAAGAAGTAACTGTATTTCCTGCATCTTGAAATTAATGCAGACAATTTTTATTCTATAATTCCTCCTATTTATAAGTATAATTCTCTGCAGGTTAAATAACTTACGTCGATGTGAGGGCATCAGTCCACTCAGTTTCAACAGTGATACGAGGTTTACCGTCCACATCGTTCTCAGAATGCGGCGACGTCAACACTGGTTGACTACCACGGTACCAAGATACTGTGCCCAAATCATGAGGCCCTTGGGACATCAGACAGGTTAGTGTGAGAATACTTCCGGTTTTTACGTATATGTCTGCCGAGCCGTTTATCCTGGCACGTGCCTCTGTAACACACAAAATTTCCCCTAATTAATCACAGAGAAACGTGAAGAAACATCAAATTATTAAATTCACATATTTCATTAATATAGCATATGAATAATATTATCTGCAGTGTTAATCATGTTGCTATCATAAATCTTTAATTTGTGTAACTAGCTGTAACAATACTATCACACACAGTAAGTTTGTAATTAATTTCATCTGTACAGCAATTTTTAATATCCAATCAATTCAGTCAACAACTTCAAGAGCCAGAGTATCGATACGTATCAAGTAAACCTTGATCGCAGTTCCCTAACCGTGTCAATATTACACGCTATTATCTGATAACCCGAGCCGATAAATTATTCATATTGTGGACAAATCGCATCGTGTATAAGCACCGAGGGTTTACAGGTCTCCTAGCCCATCGAGATCGGCCTACTTTACGATTAGCACATGAATGTCTCTATGTTGTGCATTTATAATGGCCGAACAATTAGGTGCAAGCAAAACTCTCCCCGAAACCAACTTTTGCTGGAACATACGCAAACTATGTGTTTAAAACTATCGTTATCTATCCATTGTATGCCACGCTGGAGTGTAGAGTTCTAGCCACACGAGGTATAAACAGTGCAGGAACGATTCATAAAACTTAACGAGTGGCGATCATAACATAAACTGTTTTAAGGTTTGAACTTTGCGCAATACCAACTTTATGAATTGCATGATAATAAAAATAACAGGTCTCGCGACTATTCGTGTGTTGTTAATAGACTTAGGATCTCCGTGCACAATGAAAGTAGTCTGGGTAAATTCTGACGTATAATAGAAAATAAAAATACATATATTCTTTAAATAAGTTTAGTAAGACGAAAATATGTCTAATTGATATAGATCTACGAAATGTATTTTTTCAATTCTGAATATGAGATCACATCAAAGTATTCTAAATAACTTTTAGTATTTTCTGCCTAATTCCGACCAATCGTAATTTTTTAAAAATATTTTTCATATCATGTAGTAGACTAATTGTTCTAACTTCTCAAAAAAATCCAAGTTGTATGGTTCCATATTGAAACAGTTAACGTTTACTGGCGGTTACTTGATAGTTTGCAGCTGAGAATGTTTTAATACATTTCTTACTAGTTATAAAAAATTTTCGTTATGAAATAAGAAGTCACATTCAAGAACATAATCTAATAATTTCTCATGGGATTCTTGGGTAAAATAATATTTTTAACCTTCTTTTTGATATTATATGACTATTGAAAGACTTCCCGTGGGTAAAGTGGTAAGAAATTTTCTGTCTGTAATCATTCGATGCTTTTAAAGAAACTGCATTCACTGCAAAGGATATATTTTAATAACGACCATTATAATAACCACTGAATGTAATGACACCGAGTAATACAATCTAGTAATTTCGTTAAGGATTGTTCTTTCAATAGAAGATTCGGGAGCATCTTTTTGACGTATTATAGTTGGAATCAAAAGACACAACAAGAATAATATAACGTAAATTACGAATAAAATTCAATCAATGGTCGGAACATGATAAAAGTGCCTATATGTTGTTTAACGCATTGTATTTGAAGTTCTCGACGAGTTGCTCAATTGAGAATAATTGTAGTTTCGATTTGCTCGTTTTAAGTTCAGTGACTTTTCGTGTCCAGCTGCTGCTCTTAACACTTCTCCCGATCCTTTGTTTCCAACTTTGGTTTTTAGAAGATCTCATCAATTTCATCGTAGTCAGTGAAAGCTTCTATCAGAGAACAGTTCAATGACTTTGGCTGAACAGCAGAAAAATGTGCCTAATCATGGCTGAAGAATAGCAGACATAAGATTCGCGCCATTTCGTTGGGAGGATGAAGTACACGGGAGTGTACGTGTATCGATTTTCACTTTAAACGTTAACTTGTCACGCTGACCCCTCAATTTTTCTCGTTTCTTTCATGCTCGTGCAATTCAGTTATTATTTCATGATGGTGACGTCAATTACAAACAGATTTTTGTGTTCTGTAAATATCGTTGCATATTCAAACATGAGAAAAAAAAGAGGTAGTGTGCGTCTTTACGCACTAAACCATCGACTCAATTAGGTGAAAAATTGCTCATAATTTCGTGGTACATATAATCGGACATCAATCTACCTAATCTCATTTTAAAGGACGAAGTTACTACTTACCCTAATGTATTCATTTTTCTAAATAAATATTCTAACTATAATAGATAAATAAATTTCTCTAAATAATAAATTTTCTATCAATGTGTGTATTAGGATGCAAGCAAGAAAGTGAGGATGGGTATGTCTTAAAAAATTTCACACGTCCAAACGTGTCCACAGGATTCAGAAAATACTTCCGCGACTCAACCACCATGGGTTTGAGAATTCAAGTCTCTTATGTAATAACGACTCCATAAAATTTGATGTTCGATTTTTTATTGACATTTTACCGCATTCTGAAAGAAAAGTGTACCACTACCATTAAAGTGGCGCAAAGAACATCATGGAAGGTTATAGACGTTTTTAGTATATAAAAGTATCCTGCGAAAAGACATTTAGATAGATTGCTATTTAATTTGCTATTTACAAAGCACTATGTAAAATAGAAAATGGATTCAATTTCTCTGCATGTATAGCGTATAGGGGTTAAGTATCTCGAAAAATGGACTTACAATAGTTAATAAAGCATCACACAGTTCTAGTACAGGAAATAAAATTCCACTCAACTTTTTCATAATAAATTGCTGCTCAAGAATATGCCATGCACATAAAATTCATCTTACAATTCTCCTTTTTACTCTATCTCACAATTCGAATAGATATAACGTGCTCTCACTGGAATTTCCATAGGTTCAAACGAGGTCTTCCACTATCTCACGAGGGATGTCATCTAAACATAGTATGCAGATTTGAACAAAAAATTTTTCATTTATTTGCAAACCTTTCTTTAACAAATTATATTTGCTGTATGTCTACATATTTCCCAATGACTGTACGTGGGGTGGTAAAAAACTGGTCTCTTTTATCACAATTTGTACACCGACTGCAGCAAAATAGAATTTTACATTAGAAATTTGGTGGATTTTTATTCGAAGTTTTCACGAAATTGACTTGACGTAATTGGGCAAGGGGTAAACACGGTCGGCCAACTGGACAAAACAAAAATAACGTAAATCGGGCCACGCGTGGTGAAAAAACATTTTCCAAATTACTGATTGAATTTGTCGATTGCGGGGTGGCAGTATTATCGGTCATATTTCACGAAGCTTACCTACCTGTACATTTTGGATATCCCGTGTTGGGGGTGGAACGCACGATTACACGATTAAACGCGGGCCTAGATACGCGCGCCGGGCACTTTACCTATGGAACAAAAGCGGCCCGATAAAAAGATTTCGCCGGATTTTCCCGCGTGACCGGTTCAATAAATGTTGCCGAGCGGATACGGGATTTATTTCGTCGCACGATCTACGGCTAGCGTGAAACAAAGGAATTCATTGCGTTCAAACGAACCAGCGAGCAGACCTTTTTTTCTCCGTCCTCCCCTTCCTCCCCCGATGGTTCAATTATCGTTTGGTATTTTATTAGCGCCGCGGCCTGGCAGCTTTTACTGTTTTCACAAAACAAATAACCTGTGACAGCATGTTGTTAATTATCTATACTGGCTTCTTTTGTTCCTTTCGGGCCGATACGAATCGAAGTGACCATGTTTTTCTTTGTTCGATTTTGCGACACCCCGAAAACGGTAACCGATAACGCAAAGAAATTGCTGATCGTTTGCTACCAATACTCGAAAATATCGGGTGAATGGAAACCACATTCCACTGGTATCACAATTGATAAACAGTGCAAAAAGTCTTTTCCTGCAATGTAAAGCCATCGAGCTTTTTAGGGGTGCTTTAATAGAATTAGATTTTTATATAGTATTTTTAATATTAATGACTAGAGTGTAGATTTTTATGTAAATTTTTTAAATAAAGGAAAAAGAAAGATTTCTTTTACCGTTTCAATAACTCCATGTAAAAATAAGTTAAAAATGTTAATATTTTTTGTTAATATTTTAGTGTAAATATTTTCTTGTGAGTTTCAATTCATGAAACTTAAAATGTTTTGTTTAACGTTGTTTTAGAATCACTACTATTTTTTAGTTATATTTTAGTTATAATGCTGATTTTTATAAATATTGATCACTTTCAGTTTCATTATGGTTTGACTAATTCGTATATTCTTTTATTTTGTGATTACGATCCTTAAATTGTGCTGATAAACAATGAATAGATATCTAAATTAGTACAGCATATTCTACAGTAGTATATCATACGCTATGTCAGACGCGGAACATATTGTGTAATTCTTATGTCTTGAATTCAACACTGTGGTGAATTATCTATCCAATAAATCGGCTCCAATACCACGTATTAATAAAAATGTAATTGTAAATTATTAGTTTTGTTTGTCGTTCGACGCCGAATGACATTGTCGTTCAGTTTGATTTTAATTTGGATGCTAACAAGGGGAAGCCTATTTTTGTATTGAATATCTGTGGCTAAATGTTTTTTTTTATTTGCAGAAAGGACAAGTTGGTAGTATCGAGAGCGAGATATAATAAATGTTCGTTTCATGATATCACAGTGTTGTAAAAAGTTTCTAAGAATTCCAGTAACTCAAGATCCCTCGAGACCTTCCTTTTAAATGATGATGTCTTATAGAAGTGAGCAGTAGTACCTGCAACCGTTCGCCTTTGAAACTACCGATGAAAACGTCCACTGTAAAAATTTAATGGTTACGTTGAATCAGAGTATTCGCATTTCTCTGACACAGGAAAAGAGAGAGAGAGAGAGAGAGAGAGAGAGAGAGAGAGAGCGAGGTCGATCGTGTTGACAGGTTCTGTCATACGTCGTGTCCAGATATAAATTGGCTGAGATTAAGTTGCGACGTGAAAGTAATGAATCATTAGCAAAATCGATTTACAAATAAATTCAAACGCCTGACACGAAATAGGAAACATTTTAATTTCATTTCCGGCGTATCGCATACAGGATTTATCGATCAACGTGTATACACACGCGGTGTATTAAAATACATTCGGGAAAATAAACACATTGAATTATTTGAATTGGTGGTTTCGAGTAAACAATGAGATGCAACAGTAACAATAGTTAATATTTACAATGAAAAATAAAATGGTCGAGTAAACAAATAAGATTATCCGAAAAATGTATTTTTTTCATAGTCAAAGTATGTGGTTGTTGTGGACTGCGAAATGATAAAAATATCTGTAACTGATTTTTTGCAATCTGGACAATCCATGTCACCTGTACATATTTGTACAAAAGTTTTAATTGGGATTGGAACATATCCTTGTAAAAAACTAGACTTGTTTGTACAATCACTTAGCTGATAATCTATTTCAATTGTTTATACAATGCGACACATCAAATATAGAAAACTTCTAATTACTTCTGTAAGTACGTACAACAAATTATTTTAAATGCATCTACTGAATAATATTTTCTAGATTTGGATAAATAGAAATTAATTACAGTCTATTCGTATATATTTATAATTAAGTCTGCGACTGGTCTGGGTTAAACTTTTTCAACAAATTTTCATTTTTTATAAAGATCAGCAGTCTTCTAATTACATACCAACACATTCATTTTAGGGGCTTTCTTCATCTGGCTAACAAGCGCTCCCATTGAAGTTCTATACCAATTGTTTTATTACTTTGTGTACCGGTTATTTATAGATTGCATGTATTAAGTAACCCGTTCAAAACATCCCCGGGAAGTCATAACTGAGGTAACCGAACCGAAGAGCCGGACAGCGAGTGGGTTCAGCATGGGGGAATTTCATGAAAAGCGGCCGAAGGCTGTTTAACCTCTGGTCGCTGCGCTGTCGGAAAATGCTGTTAGCTTTCGAGTGGCGAGTATTCATTCACGGCCGGGACTCTCGTGCACGGAAAGCGTCACGCGTTTCCGGCTGCGGATCCCACGGGAGATTGAAACACTGCGGACGCGAGAAAGGACGTGTGCATATTAACGACGCGGCGCGGCATGACGCGTGGTGCATCGAAAATGCTTCAGCCCAAAGAGGGGGCACGCACTGAATAGGTCCGATTTATCCCGACATTGGCCTCAGGAAAAGCGTCACCGGATCGGTGTGTATTCCCCTCGAAATGCTTCCCCCACTATCACTAAATATGACTCGATTCTCTCCGTAGTATGGGGGTAATATGACGTCACGTATTCTCTATACGCCAGTGTCGTCAGATAGGGGAAATCGAGGGGAATACAGTTACCCCTTCTCTGCCGTTGACGGTTAGTCACGTGCAGACGCAGACCCAACGCAAATTAAGTGCGTGCATCGTGTCACGTGACTAGTCCGTCACGAAAGCGTGGGGATACTCGCCGCTGGGGAATGGCGTCTAGAAGGGGTAAGGTAGAACAGGAGACAAGTATTAATCGGGTGATACGTGTCTTGTGTCGAGAGTGTAGAGAGGAGAATCTGATGGTGGAGAGAGACGCGTACAGACTGTATGTTGGCAACGTGGACATTCTGGGACAGATGGATCGTCTCTGAGATTTTATAGCAAAAATCGATTTTTTATTGTCACGTTACAAGAATCAGCCTGTAGCTTACAATATCTTCGAATAATTTATCGAAGAACTGTTTGACACTATGTATAT
Source organism: Lasioglossum vierecki (assembly GCA_028455595.1). NCBI lineage: Eukaryota > Metazoa > Arthropoda > Insecta > Hymenoptera > Halictidae > Lasioglossum > Lasioglossum vierecki. The sequence goes on along the minus strand of CM052337.1, from coordinate 3,993,784 downwards.
ATACGTGCGGTGCAACGAAACGAGAAAGACCGCAAAATGTTCCCGCTAAACCTGACACTTGTCGCTGTACAAACCCATAATTTCAAGTTTGCACGAACGAACTCCCGTATGCAGACGCTTTCCTCGCGACGAGCCACGGCTGTATTCACTCGTCGCAGCAGTCCGCCCCTAAATCTTCAGCGAAGCGTGCACAACAATGGGGGTGCGATGATAAATTCTCACGAAAACATTAATTAGTACACGACGAAAGAGAGAAATTGCATAAAATAAAAGCCTCGAAACCTGGCGGGTTTCGACTGCGCTGGTGCCGGTACCGGTTTGAAATTATTAGATTCCCACGCGGAACTATTTCAATTTGGAAAGCGATCGGAAACCTTCGAAAAATATTGGCGCCCCGACGACGTCAATTAAAAAGCAGCGCCGATGGAGATTTTCGGATTTCTGCGATGAACGCCGATATTGATGGTTATCGATGCGATACCTTCCCCTAGTCCTGCACTTCCAGTGATTTATAAACTGTCGGATTTGCAAGGTTGACTGCGCTTCAAACAAATTCGTGCACTACGTTTTTACGATTTTCTTTGCAAACTGCTTCCAGTAATTCCGATTTTTGTCACTTTATATGTCAGAGATTATTTCACGATATTATTTGAAAATGTTCGCGTGTTATACATCTAATTATGCATTTAGGGGAAGAATAGGAGGGTGTAATTTGTAATGAGAATATTATATACATTTCTTATGACTTGATAAAACCATTAAAGAGAGAAATAGATTGCTATTTGACTCCAACGACTTGTAGTTTTAACCAAGCTGACAGCATTTTTTTTTTATTTCGACCAGATAGTATCTTTTGGTAGGCTAAAGAAGTTTTTCATTTCTTCTGAGATAAGGTTCCTCAGTTTAATTATAACAATTCAGATAGTCATCATTTAGACTGTAAAGCAAATAGACGATGAAAAAAACTGTTTAAAACAAAGTCTGTTTCCAAACGAAGTTCTTCAATTTATGTACAACTTCAGCGCGAATATAATCAGTCAACTTTCAGTAGCAAAAGCTATGCATTTAATTCTTTCATAGTTATTTACATACATTTGTAATAAGTTTCTCAATGAAATTGTGTGCATGTATATATTCGCTGAAACTGTTAAATTCATCGGGGATTAGAGGGTGTTTGAGTTTCTAACTGCTTTATCTCCTGTTACACGCAAGATACCAATAAGATTATGGTGTTAATATCAATTTACTATGATGCTCACTTGAACGTTATCCACGAGATTGTCAGAAACTTGATGTCGATTTCTAAGACAGTAAATAAAGTAATATTTTTCCATTAGGTACCAATTCAGTTTGCTTTCAGATCATTGACATTTTCCTTTTCGTAAAACATAAACGAGATATTTAGAGTTCTCAAGTTGTGTGAAGCTCCGTGTATAAGTATGTACAGCAACTTTCCACATTGACAAAATTATAGAACGTTTTGCCTTCCAGATGCTTTAAGAGAGATCGAAAGAGATCATACTCTCAAGATAGGAATCGAAGGAGTATATAGGGCGAGTAAATTGAATATCAGGTTTGCATTGGATTTTACAGTCTTATTATTTAATTAGTTTTGAGCTATTTTTTCGCGTCCAAAAATGACAATTTTTGTATGAATCTATTATTATTTTCATTGAAATTGTAGAAGATAGAATAACGTAGAATATATATTCGTGGGAAATCCATAAAAATGCATGGGAAATTTTGATGAGAAAAAAATCTATACTTCCTATCGCGTCGAATTTCAATCATTTCTATTTTATACAAAATGGAAAAAAGAATCGTAAAACTGTCTTGCTATTCTTAGTAATATTTTGATGATACTTGAAACAGAATACCTAAAATGTTAAAATTAAACAATTAGTATTATTTGTATTAGAAATTCTGTCAAAAAGTTGTTTTTTAGAAAAAGGATTTTATTTCTTTACGAAATACGATAACTGGTAAGGTTTCATTATTTGATTCTTATAGTATACTTCGAACAGGCTAAATAAAGTAAGCGATATTTTAAATACAAGACTATGGTAATATTAATTTTTAACAATTTGAGCCACTTTAGTCGATAGTATTCATTCTTTTTATAGAAATAAATGTAATTATTTCACGGAATAGACAATGCAAGGGGTTTTAATGCCACGAAATTTTGCGCTATGCAAAATTGTGAAGCTCGGACTGGCGGAACTATTCATCGTGGTAATTTGCAAGGACCCATTCGCAACATTCTAATTGCGTTAACAGCATTTACGAGATTACTTGATAATCTACGACATGAGTAACAACGCAACACACAACTTTCCTTATAAAATACGAAGACGATACAGCTGTTGCTTGTCCAACTAGTAATAAAATGTTTACAGCGAAATTTAAACTAAAATCGAGTAAACAAATTATATAGAACATTATCTGAAAACCCTTTCTAGACGAGAATATAATTAAAAAGAGAATTAAAAAGAGACCTATCTTTAAATATATTAAACATATGAATACATACAGTGTATTATTATTTTGATTACCACTGCATGAATGAGAGTTATTCCTATTTTAATGGGATAGGTTATTTAGAAAACAAGGTGAAAACTGGAGCTTCTTTTTAACTGTGGCTCCTGGTTCAATCCTAAAAGAAAATAGCTTCGGCGGAAGATTCTCTTCCAACGTGTAATGGCAAAATTACACTGGACCAGAATGGGCATGATCGGCGCACAAGATCGTTTCGCAGCAGGCTGTCCGGTGGTTAAATCATTTCGTTTCGAATTCCAAAACAAGAAAATGCCGAGGAAATTATAGAAGCTTTTGAAGATCGCGTCTGCCACCGCAGGTAAAGAAAGGTAACGATGGTGTCCGGTTAAACCTCATCAAAGTGAGCCAGCTTTATGCTCCGCCGGTGTTCACCACATTTCCGAAAGGGAGTTTACACCGAGTCCAAAAAAGAAAAGGTAGAAGGCGCCGTACGGTGGTGGGAAGAAAGAGACGAAGATAGGCAAGCTTTGCAAGCAACGGCAATGAGCTTACCTAGGGTACTTCTGGAATCGTAGTGAAAAACGTTTGGACCTAACCTTACCTGAGGAAAAACTCTGAAAGGGTGCCTGCTCTTTCGTCACCTCATTGTGGAAACCGCTGTCACCCGGCGTCGCGACGCTCGGTGTCGTTACCCGCGATGCTAATACCTCTCTCGGACATTAGGGTTTATTAGAAATGAGCCCTCGTGCAAGAGAGCCATTTTGTTCCACGCTTTTCCCTGAGTCGCGAATACCTGTGCTTGCGCTGCTCTTTTCAAGCTGTTTTCCCAGCAAACATGGATGAACAAGAAACTGGCTTAATACCGGATATTAATCACGAGTTTCTTTCAAAATTAATTACGGTACCGCAAAATGTCTACAACGGACCCACAATTAATTAGAATTATCTACAGGGCATTTCACCTAACTTCGTCAGGTTAGATGAAAGATGAAAAAGATGAAATCTTAGTCAGATGAAAATAGTATTCAGATTCATGCAAATTCAGTAATAGGGAAAAAATTTTCTTAAAGTCATATTTTGTAGACATTCCAAAGATCACTCATGTATTAAAACGATTTTATATAGCCAAAAATATGAAATACTGCTCACTTACTGACTGATCCCTGTGTTTTCAGAATCCCTCGATCTAAGAAGTTAAATGTTTGCAGGGACATGACTTTTCAGTCTTAAGTGTTCGCTATAAGAAAGTTTTTCGAAGCATCCCTTAAGGGGTAAAAATAATGAGAATTTTAAATATTTTTCTTTGTGAAGTCGTTAAATATTATTTAAGGGGTAATTACATTAGAAAGAATTTTCACTGTATACGAGTAATACTGATATACGGCTAAGTAAGAGTACATAGCTTCAAACATGGTTTAAGAAAATTAAATTGGAAGGTACATACTTTCATTGCATAAAAATTAATATAATTGGTGGAAAAATATTTACGAATTTGAATATATTAGTTTTAATAGATTTTAAATTGAGTAAATTTTTAAGTATTTATTATAATTTCTTGTTGATTTTGCATGAGTATCTTTTTTTGCTAATAATCTGCGAAACGTTACGAGTAGATAGAAGCTTAGTACGTTGTACAGGGGAAGAATACATTTACGTCGAAACTATCTAAACGCATCTAATATTTGGTAGCGACCACTGTTTTATGTGTATAAAAATGAGACAAGTGAAGCTACTTCGAATTGTTAATGAGCAAGTGCAGGCAAGTTGATGGGTTCAGTATAAACCATTTAACTTAATAGCGAGTGCTTAAGAGAAAAATATTCCTGCGGCTAGAAGAATGAGAAGAATCTTCATCCTAACTGAATGAACTAATTAAAAGGTGACGGTGCAGTATGCAGTGACATACCTTGTTTTTCTTACTGCAAGTTCAAGTTAATCTTTAAAGTCTTTCTTGTGTGACTACCCATTCCTAAATTAAAATGAAATATTCGAGAATAGCATAATTTATTCAACTACAAAATGTTCAACAGAAGGAATCTTGTGGCGAGAAATGTGTGTTGTTTTTTCATTTTGGTGTATTGGTTGTAGATAGTTCTATTTACCACTTTTGTTGATGACATTTTGTATACGACATCTAGTAATATAGGTGGAATTGAGTGACTTGATTTATTCATCATATGAAACGACTTAACTGCGACCAAACTGATTCAGATTATAAATGGGAATTCTATCGTTCGTATACCATACATTCACAACTGAATACTGGAATCATACAGACAATACCTGCAAATAAAGAGAAATAATTATGTCAGGTTCGCGTTAGTTTTCGGTTACGAGTTTAGATTAACTATTATATAATGTTACGAGTTCCTGAACTCGTTTGTTGGAATTTTCCAGCGCATTGTGTATACAAAATAGCTTTAGGCAAATGCAAGTTCTGAATGAGGAAGGCATAATAGCAAATGCTGCAAACACGCTGAAAGTGCGAAGTAAACTGTATTTCAATTAGATTCTGAATATTTTTCAAGTAAACCCTCGTACGTTTGGGTATGCTTCAAACTTTGCCAGAATTGTTATAGAAACTGATCGAACTTTACACTGCTAAAATAAATTCATATTAAATCCTCGTACGTTTGAACTTCCATGATTAAACGTTTCCTTCACTGTTAGTGTTATAGCAACAGATTTAAGCAAGTTAATTCATTGGTAATGATTTCAGTAAAAATGTTGTTTAATCGTAAACTATGATCATGAAGAACCTTGTGGTACAAAATTGATATTTTTGTATGCAATATTATCAATGAATACACGTGTTCTTCAATCTTCTGTTGTATAATTGTTTGCATCAGGTTGAACTTCAATTAAAAAAAGAGATCTACTTTTATTTCGCTGGGTCAGTAATTTTTTACTTGAATTTACATATGATATTATAAATTATAATGTATGTGACTTTGTTAATTAGACTGGATTATCTCTCTGAAAATTAATCTCAAAGTGCTATTTTTTAAAAATCGTCCGTTGTGAACTGGCGTTTGTTCAAAATGACAGTAGCATTTACCGCAAGCGAATTGCCGAGGTAGTATATCACGTTAATGAAAATGAAAAACTTGGTGCTTCGACTTTTGGCCAGGTTTCAGGCGAAATACGCCGCTCGTGCGGCATCGTGTTGATAACATTCTCTGGTGACAAATATTAATTACATGTTTCATTATTCCAGTTTTTGTCAAATTGCACACAATCCCCGTTACAATCGTCTAGGGGTATAAATACAGTTGGTTGGACGCTGATTGAAGTTAAACGTGGCAAATAATCGATTTCGAACGGCTCGCGCAGCACTGGCGTAAATTACGCGAATAATCCTTGATACGATAACGTATCAACAACTAGTGGCGAGCTATGGAACGATGCGTCCGACAGGAAAGCAATTAGGACGAGCAATTCGTCTTAAAGTCTGTCGCGGATGAATCATGAAACGATCCCTGGAACCCGAAGAACGTTTGTACTATCAATTATACCTGTGATTTATACCCTTCTTTATCATAGTATCGCAGATCGTTTTGGGTTTGCTCGAGAATTGATGCGACACAGTTTATCCAGTACTCATACTACTGATATCGAAATTCCATTTTTTGGTAAAAATAAAGAACAAAATTGAACTAAAAAATACTAAATAGATGAAATTTATTAAATCCATTAAGTCTACTCATAGTAACAACTTCATCTGTAATTATTATTTAAGAGAAAATTATTGTGTTTCTTCCACACACAGCTTAGCCATTCAAAGTTCTACTATGTAACAGGCTTCTAAGGTGTATGGTAGCTAAGGTGTTGAGTTAAAATTAATGTAAAATCATATCTTGCCTCTTATGTTCATGTATCAAGAAACACGTAAATCAAGGCTTTCTGAAAAATGGTTCCTGTAGTTCGATTTTACTCCGCACTGTATTTCACCGGTCGAAATTATTTAAAGATTTTTATTGAGACATGTATTGTGCGATATCTTCGCGTCGCCAGGCGTGTTTCCCGTCGGCAATCTATCACGGTCATAATTTTTATCGGGGACAAATCGAAGACTATTTTGAACCAATAAACGGGGCGGAACTTAGGACCGAATCACGTTCGAGGTTCCGCCAGAATCTGTTGCGGACGTGCAGCCTGAGCAGCTCGACCCGAACTCGGTTAAAGTCACGGGCGTCAGCCCGCCGACTTTAGAGTAGAGTCACCTTCAAGTATTCAAGACGACCATTCACGTGGCCTGGAAACAACGAAAATCGGCCAATCTCCTTTCCCCTGTATACGGCATTCGGAACAGACGGCTCGTTAAAAATTAATTCCGACCATTTTCTACGGACCCCTCCCTCTTACGAAGTATAATTTCAACTTCACTAAGAAAGGAACTTCGGTAACCTGGAAATTCGGATTTCTTTCACAGATAATTACCATAGAAGCATCGGGCGGGTCTTATTCTGCTAGATTTCAGCTATTCGGGCCGAACCACTTAAAGGTTAATGTATGTTTTCCACTTTCTGGTATACATACTGGAAACTGGGTCAGATATAACGAATTGCTATACAGATGCTTCAATCATTTCCACATGTAAGCTGAGCCACTGCTCTTCTTTCATATTGCATACGTAGAATTAATGGTACCGTAACGATATCCAGTAACTAAGGCTGGAATTAGACTTGTAACTTTTATCATTAAAAGTTATCTAATGCGCTTTGAACAGCAAATCATTTCTCTTCTATTTTAAATAAATCTTGTACCTTAACAGTTTAATTCTGTTATAGGGATTTCGTTTTAATAGTTATTTTCAGTGTTTGGTAAATTGTAATGTAAGTACTAAATAGATGTATGATTTTAATTGCAAATAATAATGCAACTTTTTATTTAAATAAAACTAATTTAGATAATTCCAAAAGTGATCTATTTATTATTTCTTATTTGCAAACAAAAAATTATTTATTATTTTGATTGAGGTGCAAATCAAATAAATAGTTTTTAGGCTTCTCTTATTTCTTGTATTTTATATATACAATGAACACGTGACGAAATTAATACCGTCATTATCTGTATGTATAAAATATAAATAAATATTTATATAAATTATAAGTTTTTCAACAGATATTTAAGGGTATAATGTGAAAGTTAGCATTAATCATTTGTTTGTTTATAAACTATCATGTTTCTTTATGAATCAACTAACTACATGTGGTCTTTATGAATCAACAGCATTTACTGTTACTGTTATATGTGTGGGTTTGACTGTTACATTCGTTGTTAATATTTCTAGTAATTTTCCTGACTTTTATTTAATGAAATATTTGTTCTCGACCACACCTACAAAGAACTCTTTTTTCATTATACGCATCCAACTATCTTCTTTAACCCAGATGTTACTACTACCCTTTGAAGAGTAATTTAAACTTCCTAGAGAATAAATTCTTCTCGTATCTCTTCTAACCTAGTAAATTTTACTTTTGCCCTTTAAAAGGAACATCGCGTATTACTCAAAGTACCCTCTTCACAATTTGTTTAAAACTTGTTTTATTATCTTTTAACTATTAAAGTAGGTGTTTATATAAGTCTTCCTCGTTATAGAGAAATTTTAAGGACACGAAAATTTGTATAGGAAAACATTTTAAAGTTCATTCGAAGAATTATTTTAAATTCGAGTGAATTTTGTTCATATTGACGATCGAGTTTCAATGATTTGTGCATATACGTTTATGTTTGTTACTTCTATTATAAAATACTACAATCTATCTTTAATTTAAGCCTTTATAGATCTCAAAATATTTGCTGCAAACATTGTAACAATTTTTTAAAGAATCCTTTTAAAATCGAGGAAATTTTTCGTCTAGAGTGACAATTAGGTTTTATTGATTTTTCCATATACTATCGTGTTTCCTTTTAAACCTAAGTACCCCTATGACAAAGTATTATCCTCCACATTTCATTTGAACCCTCAAATGTAATATTCCCACGAGAATACGTTCTGAAATTGATTTGAAAATTTCTGGTTTCTTCTCGAACGGGTACGAGGCCCTCGCCACAGAGTTGTGATACGGGCGCTTTTTTCGCGCATGCGCGACTATTTTAGCGTCAGTCAAGTACGAAGATCGAGTAAATTCGAGTACCTCGGGTACCTGCTAATTTCGCAAAATGTATTATGATTTGATTTTAAACAATGAATGTAAAATTATATATATATATATATATATATATATGTATGTATAATGTATATATAAATGTATATATATTCCCTCCAATAGTCCCCCACAATCTTCGGACGCAGATACGTTCCTGCCGAAACTCGCGCATGCGCGAAAAAAGCGCCCCATATCACAGCTCTGCCGCCATGTTTACTTGACTACGTGACGAAGCAACCGTCGAGCCTCCCCTCTCCTTCGCGCCGTTTGTCAATTGAAGTGAATGATTTTGTTGTTCTTGTAACAGATTCCGAAGGAAGAGATTCAATCGACGAAAAGAACATAATGGTAGCCGCCGAGATCGATGCTATTCGATCGTGTTGTGTTTTCTGCAAACACGATAGGACGTGAGTACCAATTAAATTGTGTTATTGAATATCCTTTTTTCAAAGCATTAATGAATAATTATTAAGTTGTAAACTTCAATTATTTATTTCCTACCACCGCGATTTAGTCTCCAACTGTTGATCGATTAAAATTAAATTAATTTATTTTTTCTGTTATAGAGTTCTAAGGGTGTCAAATATTTTGAGGCTGCGTATCTGGACGACGACAAATCCAGTACTGCCTATCTTTGGGACAATAGACGACATCGATAACTGAGATCGGGGGCAATTGTACTTTCATTTAGATGTACTTTCATCAAGGGGGAGAGAACGTAAGTACCAATATATATTCACAATTAATATTTATTATTGAATATTTTCATTTCAAAATATTTTTTTATTTCGAAAATCATTTAAATAGTATTTAAATTTAAACTTTTCATATGCGAACAGAATTGTCAGAATCGATTTTAATATCTTTTTGTTTTATTTTTTGATTTCTGGACTCTAACGCAGTTTCTCGCCCTCCCAACAAATAGTGAGTCAATCAACAACTGTCTTTTTTGTTATACTATTTTTTACATAGATGAATTTGACGAGTACAGTGACCGTGAGAACGCCCGGCGTTCCCGCGAGTAGTAATTTGTATACTAGCTAGGTAGGTCTTTTTGTGCCTCGCGTTTTTTTGTTTTTGTTTTTTTTTATAAATACAGCAGTTTTGATAATTGAACCACCAATCTGCGAGAAGATGAAAATGTTTCGTTTGGTACACGATTACTAACTAGGTTCACTTTTTATCATAAGGATAATCGTTTGCATTTTTAAATTAGTTTGAATTGTTCGTAAGGATTAGATACCAGGTACAAAAAGACAATTCGCGACGGATAGATTCTTGTGACAAAGTAAATACGAATATCAATTTAACCTATGCATACTGCTTTCATTAGTATATTACATTTCGTAAAGTATTTTTTTCATAATTTCGAAATTTTGCTTTGTCGAAAGGATCGTCCGAGGATTTTTAAACATTTCCTAAAAGATGTAGAATAAACAGATCAAATAAATCAAAATCTTGCTCGACAATCAAATTGCCATTAGTCTTTTCAATAGTTACATATTTTATTCACAAATTTAGATTAAATTTTGAATTGCACGTAGAGTCTTTTTTCAAGAATACAAGAATATTAGCCCGTAAAAATCTAACGAAATTTTTTAGTTAGGATTTTCAAAATAATGAGATTCCCTGTTCGTTGCTCGAATCCTCTCTCGTGGCCAGGCACTGCTGGGGAGGATAAGAGCAACGGGCACATGGAATATTGTTTTAATTATATGTGTGGTAACTGGCATTGGTTAGTGTATCGTGCACGACACATTTTCCACTTGTGTATGTGTGTGTTGTTAGGCAGTGGAATTGTGTTGGCTTTTTAAACTACCTTCAGTACCGCACATTCCCGTTAATCTGTGAAATGCTACATAAATCTTGGTGGAATGTGTGCGCGCTTTTTTAATTCTCTAAAAACAACGTGCAATATTCAACAACGTCAATTCAGTTGTTATTTCAATTTATCGATTAATGTCACAATGATCACTCCCATTATCAGTCGATTTCAGGAAAAAACTGGTTTGTACCTTTAGAGTGTGTGTACGAATCAATTTTTTAATATCATACTTCATTTTTTTAATTCCAGGATTGCAACGCGTTTTGCAGTGGCGATATCGTAAACAATGAGACTCTATGGAGGCGAGGTGTGATTATTGCTGATTGCGGACTGTAACGCAGTTTTCTCATCCCCCAACAAGTAGTGAGTGAACAAACAACAGTCATTTTCATTATTACATTTGTGTAGTAGTTTTTTGATATTTTGACAAGTACAGTGATCGTGGAAAACGTCAGACGTTTTCCGCGGGTGGTAATCTGTTGTTTTTTTTAGATAGGTAGGGTCTTTTTGTACGTCGCGTTTTTTTATATAAATAGAAATACATAATTACCATAATTGTGTTCCCAAATTGCGAAAAGATGAAAATCTTCCGCAATTTGGAACACAATTTCTACAGGCACCATTTATTATGAAGCTAATCAATTGTATTTTAAAATCACTTTAAATCGTTCGAAAATATTTGATATCACGTACAAAAAGACGATTCGCGACGGATAGATTTTTTCGACAAAGCATAATTACTTGTTTAATTAATTTGCATATTACTTTCGCGAACACTTTATATTCAATAGAATACTTCCTTCATTATTTACGAAAGTTCGCTTTGTCGAAAAGGTCGTCCGAGGATTTTTTCAAATAAATATATAAAGTTTCTGTATACATATAAATAAATGAATTTTTTAATTAGAATCCAACATTAAAGATATATTATCAATTCAATAATGAAACACGTGATTTGTAAATCGATATTAAATTTTAAATTCAAAGTAAAGTCATTTTTTTCAAAATGCAAGAACATTAGTCCATACAAGATCTAACCAATTCTTTTAGCTAGGATTTTCAGGATATTGAGATTCCTTGTCTGTTGCTCGAATCCTCTTGCGTGCCCAGGCGTTACTCAGGAGGGTGAGAGCAACGGTCATGGAATATTGTTTTATATCATGTGTTGCGACTGACAATGGTTAGTGTATCGTGCACGACGCATATTCCACTTGTGTGTGCGTGTGTGTGTTGATAGACAGTGGAATTGTGTCGGTTTTTTAAACTCGATTCAGTAAAACATATTCCTGTTGATCCATGACATGCTACATGGATCTTTGTGGAATATGTGTTGTAGTTTTCTCAATTCATTAAAAACAACGTGTAATAAATTCAAAATTACATGTTATTTAATTCAGCTATTTTTTCCATTTATTGATTCAATTCGCAATGATCACTGCCATTGTCAGTCGATTTCAGGAAAAAAGTGGTATGTACCTTTAGAGTGTGTGATTGTGGTTTGAACGCTAGGGTGTCGGAGGCGTCCCGGGACGTTCTCTCTAGGTATGATAGGTTATTGCACCCTGGCGTGTGTGTGGAGATCGTGTTGTGAATGTGTTGGGGAGCTTGTGTTTTGCCATTTTTTAAATATAGGGCTAGGTAGGTTAGGTAACTTACCTTCTTTGTGTGATTGCTAATTCTAAGTAGGTAGGGTCCGGGGCTGGCTACCGTTTTCTCTTTCGGGTAGGCCGCGATTCGCACGGTAGCCAGTCACTGGTAGGGCTCGAAGTTTCGTCTCGAAGCTAAATCGAACGAGGCATGACGTTCAAATTTATCCTTCTTGCTCGATTCTTCGAGAAGATTTCTTAGCTTCTCGCGGACGCGAACGCGCGCGGAATTAGGGTTTTCGAAACGTTGCGATACCGGCTCGATTGCACCAGAGGAGGGATAGGCTTCTTTCGAGACTTGTAATTTGTCTCGGAAGTCGTTGATCGTTTTCACTCTGCGAGCACGTGTAGGGTTGCAGATGTTTTGGCGGTCCGCCGAAGAAAAAGAAGAGGCTATATGCCGAAGAGGCCCCGACAAATTGTCGCTCAAGAGGGCAACTATCAATGGCTTCGCATCTTCGGATGCGAAGTCATTTTTCTTACAACCGTGTCACTGTACTTGTTTGTAGAAATTGTAGAAGTAGATTTGGTTTTACATATGGGCAGGCCTCGCCGCCCCAACGATCAGCGGAGATGGGCACGTCCGCGATTGAAATAGCGTTGCGAAAAAATCACGCGTGTTGCATTAGTTTCTTGAACAGAAATGAAAGTTAGTGTTGCGAATAAAATAAACGCGATTCAGATTAAATTTAATTTTGAATGTTTCTTGAATATTTGAATAATTGCAAATTTTATAATAGTTTAAAGATTTTATAATTCTTTTGTATAAAATGTAAAGTAGTCTTTTGGATCTCTGTTCGTTGAATTAGCGTCGCGCAGTCAAAGTATCGCGTTTGCATTATTTGAGTCATTCGACATTTCAGGCGCCCATGCTCTAGCTGCAACGAGTCGCAGTCGGGTGTGGTGTAGGCATTCGCGATTTTTAGTAGTGTTGCGAAAGAATAATTAACGGATTGAATTAGCGTAGCATTTGTTCGAAAAATCGAAATTGCTTAATTACCGTTTGTACAATGGCAAAGAGAGATCCTGGAGGAACCGGTCCTCTCCGCGAGTAGACTTTGCCATTGTTAGTGCATGCCGCGAACCAATTAATTGACCGCGAGACGCAAACTGCGTGAAGTATTAGCGTTGCGAGAATTTGTTGTCGCGATTGCCTTAGTGTCGCGAAAAATACCAACGCGTTTTCTTTAGGCGGGATTCTACACACATATTGGAAAACACATTTAAAAGTTCAAATTTAGTGATAAGAGTCGTGACCTCGCATAAGAGTAATTGACATGATATTGCAGAATCACTAGTGCACGGAGCATACGACACACCATTAAATTTTGGAGATATTTTATTGTTATCCAAATGTATTTGGATATTTCTTTAGAGTTTTTGATTCCGTCAAAATGTGGAGCATATGCCCACCGGATCACTACGTAGTTAAGAAACATATTGGTACGTTTTCAGGTCGTAGTTAGTTCAAAATCACGGTGCACGTCACTACGTTCAATTCCTCGCGGTGTGCCATAACACACAACTAGTTAGCTGTTCCAACAATGGAACTGTTTCCGCTGTCGCACGACAATATCGTACACAAAAAGAAGACGTATTAAGTTATGTCACGCGGTATGCACGACAACATCATGGTGAGCATTGTATTAGCATCTAATGCAGTGCAAGCCATGGGATTGGACGTGACTTACGATGGCGGAAATCAATGTAGCTTCTCCTAAACATAGCGACGTTGTGTCTTGGCCATTTAATGGCGTGTGAGCGCTAAATGCAAGGACCGTACCACTGCGGTTCATAAGCATGTATTTTTTGAACCCTCTAACGTAGTGGTTCGATCGCGTTAGTAGTCATAAACAATGTGTATATACAGCGTATCGAACGCCTTGTCGGCCCGTAAGGTAAAAGACGGGGTATCTTTACGTTGAAAGTGCAGTAGCTTTATCGATGAAATTTAGTGTTCATTGCGCCATGTGAAACTGATTTTGCAATGTCCGAATCTGTAATAATATTCGGGGCCGCGAAGTATAACCCCTTTCTCGCGCAATATGGTGAAAATTCGCAGAATCGGAACGATTTAATATGTACAAGTTTTCCAATATGCAAATGGTAGAAAATCCCGCATTTTAGAGTTGCGAAAAATGAAATGCCGCACTGTACCCTGACATCACAGCTCCTGATTATTCACTGCTGATTATTTCTGTATTTTAATTTCAGAAAATTTGAGTTGGTCATCGCCTACATAATTGGAGGCGATACATACTCAGTACTTGGAAAATCTTGCTAAGATTTAAAGCTTTCACCTTCAGCTTTAAAATCAGTTCAGTTATATTGAACAATAATCGGAAATTTGGTGTTTAAATACTTTCTGGATCTACTGTATAAGTCATAAATATTCCGATCGGTAGATGTTGAATATAAAACGGAGAGAGTTTTGTACGAGCAGAACATCTCAAATTTAAAAAAAAAACAGACACATGGTGATTGTCATATGTAAACTGTCGGTAGTTTCCATTTGATGCAATCTCTATGGTCACTACAACGACCAAAAAAACCCACTGTAATAACCGGCGATTATGCAAGCGCTCGAAGAAGAGCAGTTCAAAGTAGACGATCGAAAATCGGATTTCGAGTGCAAAAAAAATGGCGCACTACTCGCGCGAAAATTTATCCTGATCCAAGCACGATGCATAAAAGATACGGGGTGGTAAATACGTTCAGCTCAGTCGATTCGCAAAGTGCAGCGCACTTACACCAGCGCTTACCGCCCATCGGCGCTGGTTCGGCTGAATTCAGTCCTGACGTTTATATCATACACACTTCCAGCTCGTAAAATTTGGAATGTTGCCCGGCTATCTGGGTTAAGAGTGCCCACTCGGGGCACACACGGCAAAAGAAAAATACTGGGCGTCGGACCGCTAGAATGCGATCCCAAACGCTTTAATCGACTTCGTTCTTCTCTGACCGATATATCGGTAGCGACTTTAACGGCCACATGCCGAGTACCTCTTCCAGAGGTACGAAACGCGAGACGGATGACCCGTACAATTATTTAGGATTTAAGGGGATATATACACGGCCGAACAAAATTGTGTTGCAAAAGATATACATTTTTAAATATTTATTACGTAGTATATATTTTTGTTGCTCAAAATCTTAGATTGTAATAAAATTATTCTTACAATATAAAAATAAACATACAAAAATCAGTTGGACCAACTTTTTAGCAATTTTCGGCTTCGACAATTTTATATTTGCTGTGCAAGACGAATTCTTATCTGTAGTTGCAATTAGATTCATGATAATTGCAGGTACTTAATTCAGTTTTTCTGGGGTTGAGATTATTGGAAAATTACGTTTTCTTTTTAAATTGGTTTAAATTTTCCCCCTGTATTCTATCTGCTTTACCGTATCCTTTAATCCTCGGACGACTATCTTTATTTTTCACATTTTGGTCTCTTCCTTTCGACAGGTGTTTACGTGATTTTTGGCTCCGGCACTCCGCTTCTTTGCATTGCTCTCGTTGAGTGAGTTTCCGTTGTTTGTTCTGTGCTAAATTTGGCGAGGTTCTTCGCTTCTCTTTAGAGATATTACATCGCGGAATGTTGAAAGGGTATAATTAATTACGTTTTATTTAGAGATTGTTGTGAAAGCATTAATTTTAGAAAGGGGAATTGAGAATTGAAATTCCTATCAGTAAAAAGATATTTATTTTGATTTTCACATGGTTTGTTAAAACGAATGCAATGGAAGTTTATATTTCTCTTAATATATTGAAAGCACACTTGCATCAAATGAAGTTTGGTTTTACTCTAACTTTATAATTTTCCTTTTTAAAAATGTAGTGAAAAGTTGCTTTATTACAATTACCGAATTCTAAGTTTGACACAGTTGAAATAAATTAAATATTTACGTAGTCAAATAACCAGATGCTTAATATTTTTTAACACCGTGATGGAGCTTTCGTAAAACAGTTTACGATTGCACTGGAAAGTCGTAAACGGGAAGTTTCGAGGTTACGTACCCGTTCCTAGGTGCATGTTAAATACATTATGAGGGTTTAAAGGAAATCCGTCGATTTTTACAGCTATTCTATCCCAGTTTATGCGTTCAGAATTTAAATTAGTGAAATGCATATGTATAGGGATTATATCGAGTGCCATTGTAAAGTTTTATCTAACCATTTAAAGTTTGTACAATTTTTATATACTGTATATTGTACACTTCTGTAAATATCTTTTTGCATTGAAAATTGGTCGGAGTCTTAGTTCTCCGTCATTCTCCAATTGACAAAGTTGGACCACTTCAAGCTATGAGCAATAACTAATGCAAATAGCTCTGTATCTGTGCCTTATTACGTAAGCAGTAATTAATGTAAACTCTGTTAGATAAAGAGATTGAGGTTTCTAACAGTTCAGTAATTCATACAAACTCCACTTGATCGTTAAATTTTATTAGGTCTCTCAGGAATATAATTTATTCAATCAGATGTTATTTAGGATATGACCTGTACTAGACAAGGTGTTACAGGTCTTCAGGGAGTTTACAAGTTTGTGATGTCTTGACCACCGACAGTACACTTGAGACTTTAACAGTATATTATTACAAAGTTGTAGCAGTAGTGTTTGACAGAATTCAGTTATTAATTCTGTTATTTTAGAGCAAAATAATAACGAAACAATAATGTACCCGTATAATTATATACTACCCGAAATTACCATAATGCCACGTGATATTTTGGTGAAATTTTATAATTATATCACAGTAAGGAGAACCTGATGCACGGTACCATTTTAGGATTAACTAAAGAAAACATTTACATGGCTACATTCATACCTATATTATTTATTCCCAGAAAAACGTAAAGTTATATAGTTTAACGAAAAACGAACTGTGAAATTTTCATAAAGCCACACGTTTTTTAAGCAGGTAACATCAAAATTAACGAAAATTTTTTCTATATTTATAAATTAATACTTAGTATAATTATCTATCAGAGTACGTAGAATAACGGCCCAAGAATTTTGAGAAATAATACTGGATTAAAAGAACAATTCCAATGATCAAATTAAAGACGTAATTTTAAGCAGTCAAATTAAAAGGCTAATGTAAAATTAGGTAGATGTTCTTATAAGCGTAAATTTGCGAAAATAATCCTGTTTTATTTATTTAATTATTTATTTATAGTTTATTTTAATGTGGTCACATTAACAGCTTGGTCATTAGCGACCAATTCTGTTTTGTTAGCGTAATATTGACACTATTATATCGACAATATAAAGTAACGAATAAAATTGTACTAATGATATTGCGGACCAAGTACTTTCAGATACTAGATGAAACGAACAATTCCGATATTAAAACTGAAGTACGTAACCTATTAATTTTAATATGCATAAACATAGCCTAATCGCAATTAAAGTTCCTTCGAGTTCCTAAGAGTCTCACTTATGTTATCTACACAAAATATTAACACAAATTAAGTGGCTTTATTAAAATTTCGTTCTCTCCTGCCGTGTTCTTCAACGGAAATGTTAACAGGCTCAAGACGTAAACATTTGTGATACAACGATGTATATATTTGATAAGTATCAAATTTTTCAACATTTTTTAAAAATACACCAAAATGTAGGTGGCTTTACAGAAATTATGGGCCAGTGCAAGATGTAAGCAAGGACGCGATTAGAAAACAATTTAATTATCACCGAAACAACTGATTTCTTTCTCGAAATTCTTTTCTGTTATTAGAAGTATTACTATTGTACAACGTTCTTATATATAATAATTTTCGTTTAGATATTTTGTGTCCTATCTCTTTAATTACAAAGTAAAGTAAAATTCTTCGCGATTGAAAATGTAAATGTAATAAATTTTGTGGTTTCGGCGCACAGTTCGATCAATTATAGAAAACAGCAAATTTGCAATTATTTAAACATTCATCTCAACGTTTCGATCCCTGTATGGATCATTTTCAAGAGAGACATTTTTGCGTCTGAAAAATAATACATATATAATATAGATAGAAAAAATATTACGACACAGCCGTGTTAAGAGAATGGGAAAAAGAAAAAATATAACACACATACTTGCTGTGACAACAAGGAAAACATTTAACAGAAGATTGAAAATTTACGGAAAAAAACTTGCATCTTGGTGGCATATACGTAATTGGATACAGTTAATAACGTGAACTTGCTCTTAGAAAATTCGAGTTTAGATGATATGGAAGTATCAACTGTCGAAAATTTTTAATAACGCTTTCACAATTATTTTTTCACAAATGATAATTTTACCCTGAAATCGAAATGTATTTATTTCTGGATCGAATAAACTAATAACAGATCAAAGATATAATCTTCCGGGTTGGATGGTAGCAGAATGGAGTTGATTCTTATGATCGAAAGGAATGTTGGGACACGTATGCTGCTCACGTTTGCTCGGCAAGTTCGCGAAACCCAAAGCCATCAGTGCAGATGTGTACCCGTCCGTAGGTTAATAAGCGTCCATGTTTCTAAGTTCCGTAATTCCGGAGTGTAAAGTGAATTTATACGGTAGCTCAGGCGTGATGCAAACCGCGGTTAAGTGAATTATTCGACTCGCGGGACCGTCCGGGAACTTCGACGAGGGCAGGAACAATCGCAGCTGATGATAATCACCCCGCTGTCCGCTTGGTCGATAATGGGGCTCGCGGAACCGTCACGAAAAACCCCGGGAATTCAACGACAGAGTCCAAGAAAACGCCCGGGGCAGTTTAGTTGGCCCCGACGGAGGGCCGCAAAACAGTTCGCGACGAGTTCGCGGAAGTTCATTCAAGTTTAGATGCTAATGACTCGACCGAAATTCGATAACGCGATCGACAAGGGGTTTCTGCGGCTCGGTGTCGCCACGTGGCATTGTCGGAACGCGACGGAACAAAAACTGACCGCCAACAGATTACCTGAAATGATAGCAGTTCTCCGAGAACTGGACGGACATGGCTTTTTGATTAGATACTTCATTATGTTTCTGTCGTTCTTATGGCGCATAGAAGTCCTTTGTTTTAATAGCAAAATGGAGATTATTTTGGTGAACGTATTTTTTCCATCGTTAGCTATAGATTTGATAATTGTTTACTTCTCTAATTCCTCGCCGATTTCAAGAATCTTGAAATATTCTGTCAAGATCATCATTCCGAACAACTCTTTTCTGAATAGGATCTACTCGATGGGTACGGAAGTAGGGCACAAATTTTTATTCAAACTTTTTTTTCTAATAATTTTTTAACCAAACGTTTACCAACACGTTCGTGACATTGTTCTGATTGGAATAATTCCAAACATAGTGCGATTTAGATCATATTTATTTGTTTAATTCAGCATACGGTAGAACCTCGATTATCCCTATTAACGGAGCACGAGTGTTCGCATAATTGAATGCGACCTGGTTAATGTGTTCAATCATACCTATATTGATTTGTACTATAATTCATATTGTACATCGTTCGCTTTAGATTGAAATGTTTACATGCGAAACACGTATTCGGATGATGCAGAATTCAGATATCATCGGTTCGGATAATGGAGGTTGTATTGCAAATTTTTCAATCGTCATGTGAACAAGTGAATGTGATCGAAAGAATATCATATTTGGGCTCATCCTGATTAGAAAAATGTTACAAATATGTTGGTAAAAGGTCCATAAAGAGGTAATTAAAAATAAAAGGGTGGTTTTGCCATTGGATTCGATTTTTTTAAAATTGAGTTAGTCTTAGGATTAGTAAATTTCCACCAGGTGATTGATCGAGGAAGCTCTTGTTTTTTTGACAGCATCCAACAAACTGTGACCGAATCCACGAGATTAAGATCTAAACTAATATGTCACTGTGTAATGCGAAAGTTTCAATTTAGAAGCAAATAGCCACTGGAGTAGTTAAGTCGGTGTCGTATGGACGACGTAATCTAGGGTACCTGTTCCTAAAGCTGCTTACTGTCAAAATAACTTAACGCATGTCCACGGTATCCCAGTGGAGCATATAATGCCTTGCGCTATTTCGACTAACATCCTTTGCCAGCAATATCACATTCGTATATGGCGTAGAAGAATTAACGAGACTGTGGAAAACTCTTAAAGCACAACTCCCGATCATTCCACGAAATATCCGTGACATTAGGTTGCTGCATATGAAATGACCGATTCATAATAGTAATTTTAAACAAACATAACTGTTCATTAAATAGAACTTATCGATTTGAAGTAAGCATTATAAAAGCATTAAAAATCGTCTCATAAATATGGTTACCACTCCAATTCTATTAAATATTTTTTTAACGAAAATTTACTATTGTTTAGATAGAAGTGTGACACAACTTATGTACTAAATATTTGTTTGTTTGAGAACATTTTTTTCATTTCAACTGTTGGTTGGGATATCTGGTTTCAAAAACAAGTTATGTTGTTAAAGATATTGAAAGGGTTCTTTGTTTCTGTGTTTTATCGACGGGCAGGCTAGAAACCGATAAGGTGTAATTTATAATTACTAAGATGGTCTGAATAATCAAACTTTGTGCAGTTCTATTTTTTATCTTTCCTCGAACTGACCCAATGGGGGAGGCCCAACATTTTGCTCCCATTACAATTTGTACTTCACTTCAGTTCCGGCTTACGAACCGTACAGACGTCTTCCGCGTGTTTCATCTATTCTCGCTTTAAATAAAGAAATCGTGTATGAACATACTCGCGTTGTTAAATTAACAATACCCATCAACAAATGGTTATATTAATAAACTAAAGTCAAGCTAACTTTTCGGCGTCCTACATGTATGTCCTCCCTTAAGTACCTAAAATAATGCACTTGTACATTCTAAGAATAAAAATGTGTGTGTGTGGAAGTGTGTCTATTACTTGCTCTAGTAAACAATCTGCTTTCCCCGAAGTGAACAGCAATTTACATATTCCCTAATTATTCCTGGTATTTGGAATCCATGATAATCGAGTCAACGATCCCATCGAACCGAGTAATTATCGTGAAACTTTCGGTGCCCGGCGCATGGTGGAAAGGCATAATCGCGTTTATGATTAGAACAGCTCTAGTTATAACATGAATACCGGCAGCACGCGTGTCCTACCATTATCAAAAGGGAACATCGATTATTATCCGGTAACGCAACACGTTCATCTGCTGGATAATTACAATCTCCTTGGGTATTCCTGGTAAATTGTACGAGATACTCGAACGAAACCACTTGTAGCTTAGTAATAAGGCCATTAACGTGTACTCTATATAACGTTGTTACTCGCGTTCCTTAGGTACATATCAAGAAATTCTCACTTCGGGTCGAACGACAAAAAATGAAACGGAAAGTTGTAGGGAAAATTACACCACTGTTAATGATGATATATCAACACAAACTGATAGTTTTTTCTGGTGTTTTTTGATATTAGATGAATATTTTACATTCTAACTATTACTATTTTTACAATATGAAGGTATTATACTATCACAGTAATAGGTTGTGAAAGTTGTTTTATAAAACAGTTTTTAGTGGTAACATATTAATAAGAAATTGATGCAGTGATAAACGCATTTTAATATTGCTTTTAGTTTACATAGATTATATCTCTTTTCTATTGTCCGTACTGTCTGTGCTACTTTCTTCCTTTTTCATCTCTTTCTTATAATCTTCTTTTTTATAATCTTCCGCAGCTAATTTAGACCTTTTTCCCCCTTCATTATATCTTTTTCTGTCTTCCCAGTTTCTTTGGGAGCTTCTTCTTCGGTCTGCTCGCAAATGTGGTAACATTTTTCTTTCCCTGTTTGTATATTCTACAAAGTTTCTTCTCCCTTTATTCCCAGTATCGATTAGCTTTCCATTCATTGTAGTATCTAAATCTCGCTATCATTTTCAGAGTATTCCCTTTGCCCTTTTGCTCTAGATCCTTTGGTTTATAATCGTGCATCCATTTCTTATATGTACGCCATCGCTGACCTCGATGTTTCTACCTTTCTTTTCCGATTTGTCTTATAAGGATTACAAGTTTTTCCACGTCTCTGCCTGAATGTATTTCCAACTTGTTTTTAATTTCTTACATCTGTTTTTCAGTTTATTAACATTTGGTCGTAACTATTCTATTAAATTTACACCGTAATTTCAGACTGCATCATCGTAATTTAAATGATTATCCATTCGACTGAGATTGCAAATAAGTACAATAAATACGGTCTGATGAGAAGAAACAATGAAATGAGAGTTAATGTGTACATTCTTAGTTACATACAATAACAATTGATATGTTATGAACAAAATTGTAATGCAGCAAGGTACAAAACTTCGTGGTGTCTTGTTTCTTGCATAAACATTTGTAGTTGACACAAGGGGGTTGTGTATGGAACATTTACGAAAGGTCTTGAAAAGTTCGTGGACTTTGAATTTCTATCACCTGCTCGTCGCTGTTCTGTCCATTGCCTTAGAGCACTTTGAACTTTTCGCGGCGCGCACAAAGGTGCTACTTTTAATTGCGAGCGTGTTACAAAAGTGATGGTTAATGAAAGGCCAACCAGCCGAGTCGGCCAACCGTAGAATTTCGGATTGTATCCGCGTCGAAACCGGCATCGCTAGAATTTCTCGGATCCGTGAATGGTTCTTCGGTCGGCATAGATCGTGGCTGGAACAAAAGAGGCAACACGTGCTTCCGGCAAACAATGTATGGCCGGTTATAAGCAACGAAACAGTCGGTAAATCCATTCTAGTGCAGCCGGAGCTTTCGGCTCGGTGAACAGTCGTCCATGTATTAATTATCTCGTTATACGACACATTCCGTTCCTGCTCGTAATTTATGCAACCTATTTCGACTGTTTCGCACTTGCCACGCTCGTTGGCAACCGTGCAATTCCGGCTCGTCGCTCGTCACGTGTCCGCGTAGTTCCCCCAAAACATTTTTATACCAGAGCGCGGCGTCACGTTTTTCCGCGGGTCGTATAATTCGTGAAATTCCGCGATAGAGACTGGATTATTGTGACGGCTCCTGCGACAATGCGAAAAATCTCTGTACCCTGTCAAAATCACGCCCGCGCGAAATTTACACGATCTCGCGAGGCCACTTTTCGACGAAGCTTTTGTCATTCGTTGAACAGTCGCGCCAGTCGTGTATACGCGGAACCTCAGATGAAACATTCCGTAATTAGTCAACGCGACACCGCTAGATTTTTCCACTATCGCGGAAGCCAGCTTTTAAATTAATTAAATACACCGACCGCTCGGTGAGTTAATCTTTTGTACAGTGGCCCTCATATATCCTTGGCAACACTGAAGTTTTTAATATTTTATTGTTTCCCCGTGCGACGGTAATAGGGGCATGGGGGGCTGTCCCCACCATCGATGCTCCCATAGCTCCAATGTCGACACACGCTCTAATAGAGGTGTGATTCTTATTTTATGGTCAAAGTCAATCGACTATATTAAGCATTTCTTTTTCCGTCGTCCGAAACTTGTGCATTTCGTTAAAATATTAACAAAAATGTACAAGTGGATCTCGTAGTATAGGAGTTTGCAGTTCCGTAGCGCAAAACGTGAAATTTAGCTTAAAATATCATGTTTCATATTGAAATATACTCTAAAACATTTCTCACTACGACAGTAAAGAGAAATTTATAATTTCCGAGAATTCTTTTTAAGGAAATAGATGGAAAAATGGCCGTAATATATTAATATTATCTACATTTATCACCTCATTAATATGACTACTATCCCGAGCTGAAATGAGAAAAGATATTAAAAAATACAGTTTTAATCTCTTTGAAGAACTAAATTTTTTAATTTGCCAAAACTTGAAATTTTGCGATTATCGGCGCAATTTTATATTCAATTGATAATGGATCGTCCACAGAATATACATATTTGCAAAGTTTCACTTGCACGCGACGATCAGGTTTTGAAATTCCACCTTAAACCTTCCACCTTAAAAATATGAATATTATCAACTGAATATTATCAATTGGATAGTGTTATTGAAATTAAATGCTGGAAAAGTTCTATTTCTTTTTTAGACAGTGTAGACTAATTAATGTTATGAATTCACTCAACCTCGCCCTAGCACCACAGCCACTATCAAAAGAGGAAATGTAAATATTTCTCAATGTACACACGCTAGCCTCCTGCATAAACAGCTCGATAATTTAAAGTGTTTAATCTGTGCACACAGTTCGTCGTGTTGCGCCAAGTAATTGTTAACGTAATAGCATCTTGCACCCTAAATTGTTTCTGAAATTGTTGACTATGATGCATATTTTTTAAAAGAATTATTTACCGACATATTAGTTAGCGATGCATGACTTTGCATTAGAATTCATTTACTAAATTCTTCCCCTCTTTGGATGCTTTAGCGGTTTATTAGAATAAAACTCACATTTATAGAACTTAATGTACTCATCTGCTAAAGCTAGAAAACAATTATGACAGCAATATACATAAAACACAAAATATGAAAACACTATTCCCAGGACAATTATTCATCATCTGTATACTATTAATAATTATATGAAAGTCCAGTTGAATATAACAGTAATGTTATTGTTACTTATACAATATATGCCGTGTTAGAGTCGAATAAAACGAGGAATTTAATTTTTTCGTGCAAAGCTTCGTTTATGAAGGAATTTAATTTGCATATTATTTAATAACATAGTCCGTCGGTGAAAAGTTTTCGACCTATTTTACTACTTCCCCAAGTATGGCTTAATAGTGTAGAATCTTGTATAGAGGCAATATTCCTTTTTACGATACCTTTCTCTGCTGTAAAGCTTGTTTATATTATCTGTACATTGCATAGCTACTTCAGGACTACTGGGCGCACACACAAAATGAAGAATATTACGTGCATTTTAGAACGAAATCGTAAAGATTTTTCAAAATATATACATAAACTAGTTTACTGAACGTTCAAAATAGTGAAAAAGAGCAAACATGTATAAAAGTCAATTTTTTAAATGAAAATTTGTTATAATGGAAGGGTAGTATCAAATAAGTATTTCAGAATTTTTTTATTTTAGTATATTAGTACATAGAGTGGTAATTTGTATTTTAGAAATGAAAATGATGGTGTCTTCAGCTCATCTAGTGAATGTGTCTGACTAATTTTTATATTACTACTTGGAACGAATTCTGTCATCATTCTTAGCGTTCAGTGTTTATTAATTGGTATCAGATTATTTTAAAAAACTATAATTTTGCATATCACGAATGAAAATGATAAACAAATTGGACAGATATATAAAAAATCATTTTTTTTCATTAAAAATTGCATCTCTGATTCACTTTAAAAATAAATTTGTTACATAACGTTTCTTTATAGAACATTACAAAGACATTAATAACACATAAATATTCTCAATGTTATTTATTTTACACAACAGTTTATAATTGACTAACAATTCATTTTAAATTGTTGTTCCAACGGAAAAAGGACACAGTTTCACTCATGTATCCAGGTTAAAATAAATAATGAGACTTTTGTAATAAGTTCGCTATGTTATCAAATTTCAATTTACGGTTGTAATCTGATTACATACGGGAGGAAGTACCATCAAACGTCAAATAAACGGAAATAGTGCGAGTTGACAGCACAAATGTGGAAAAACCAGAAGCACAGCGGCATACGTAAACAATAATTAAACATGCAACGGGTTGTTCTATTTATTTAGCGTTCAAGTATTTCATCTTCAAATATTTATCGGCCATCTCGTTACGCGATGCACGCCGGAATCAACTCCCGTAATTTATGCTGCTAATTCGCGTAGTTCCGCGTACGCAGTTTGCCCAACGCCATAATCCTTAGCAGACCATTCGCAGCGCGGAGAGAGTCCGTTTAAAAATACTTAACTTATTATTACACTGGGAAACTTCCGAGAAAATACGGTTTTCCCGGCTCACGATACGTCGGCATTAAATTCTCTCAACGGAAATCGTGCCGGACGAACAGACACGAAAACCGAATGCGCGCACCGCATACTCATATTTTTTCCCCAATGAAGTCTGCTACGCGTTTCACCGCGATAAAGGCTCTCCCGAGCGACAGTGGAAAAATAAAGGAGAAGAGAGAGTACAATTAAGAGCTTATGCGTTTATATCAAGATTACGGTGAACGAGAAATTGGAGCATACGCCTTCATAACCGTTCATGAATTTTCATCGGGCTCGCTAGCGCCAATGTATTAGCTGTAGCAATTCACAAATGACGCAAAATGTAATCCACTGTACTTCGTGAAGTTTCATATTTGCTTTTTGAAATTATACGGAAACTTTTCGTGTCGTATTTTAATGGCTTTGTACTGTGAATTGCTCATGTAAACGTCGAAAATAAATAACAGCAGTAAACGTTTAATATTATCGCAGTACTGTTCAGTATTTGCGATAATGATCTAAAGATTTTTTGATATTGATGTATAAAATATCTGTCCTCGATGTAGAAAATTGTTTACTTTTACAAATTATTATTTATCTATTCTTCGCAAAGCTGGTAACGTTAGAACGTTCTTTAAAAATATTTCACGTTTCATGTTTTATTAAATAGAAACTGCTAAAAAGCTCCACAACTCTTTCAATCTCTCTAAATTCTAAATAATCGTTGGCATTCACATTATAGCTTCTGCATGACCCAACATTTGTGTATGAGGGTGCGCATCATTCTCAATAGCAACACTAGACACATTTCCCTACTCTAAAATGCTCCGTCGGCCATGTAAATATGCGAGTACCAATCTACGTTCCGTATAATTTCCGGCTTTTCCCGTCGGATCAACGATTGAAACATTTCTTTCACACTGGAGCAAATTGCTTATATCTCCCTCTCTCTCTCTCTCTTCACTCTATATGTGTAACATCCGTATGAAAATAATGAACGCTCGGAAGATTAATGTGTGGACTCAGCCAGACCAAAAAATCTCCGGCTGCGCCGTGATGCCGGTTTGCGTCCGGGCTTTGAAAACTTCAGAGGCTTCGCGGAAAAGTTTAGGCAGAAACAGGTCGTCGGCCAATCATATTGCTGATCTCCTCGGCACTCAAAGCGATATGCCGCTTAATGTCCCAATTAGCCGAGCTTACATTTTTAATTGGTCGCTTAACTTCGACCCCCGCACGCGTCTGCAAAGGCAATCAACTACACAAACAAGCGTCGCTGAATAAAACGGGGATAGCCAGTCCAGGTGAGAACGAACTTCGTCAACCTTTGTAGACGACGATGTCTTCGCTCCAGTTTCAAACTGAAAGCATCGTATCGAGATATTCCCGTGTAAACAGGCAGGGATTTCAGAGTCGCTGCAACGACGTTGCTCATAATATATTTAGGTCGGTTATTCGACGATCATTTCGACAGTTGAAAGTTCATGAAGCGACTTCTCCATCCAATTCTCACGCCCTCGCGTTAGGGAGGGGTTGTTCTCTGTTGAAGAACATTTTCTTGGGAGAAATAAAAGCAAGCTTTCTTCCACATTGAATCCTATTAATCTAGTAATCTAAATCGGGCAATTCTAACTACGATCGATAGATGTAGATCAGGCCATTATAACTTGGCCTCTTCTTTAGTTGGAATAGGAATAAGTGATCCCAAATGTAGCTATAAAAGACAGAGTTCGTTACGGTAATGCCATTTAATCGGAGATCAAAAGAGGAATCGTATTGAAAAACTCAGGAATCTTAATTGGTTTGGTAAGGACGAGACATTTAAGCAATAATCATGATAAAATTCAGGGTGCAATATTAATTTTTAAAGATAGGCTTCATATACTTCAATTATTTTATTCGTATAATAAGAAAACTTAGTTTCGTATTTACCTAAGTAGACAGATTTATACAAATAGAATAGATATCTTTGACTACCATTGCCCACACTTCTCAGAAATAGTATCTAGGGACCATTACAGTTTCAAGAATGTTTCTTTTTTATTTAGTTTTTGTTATCGTTTAGTTTCGATTGTTTTTCATGGGTTTGCGTACCTTTAACAAAATAAATGAATTATTAAAAATAGTTACGTTCGAGTACGATGCTTCTACAATATTATCCGAAAGTTTTGTTTAGGAATTCGCAAAACTGCAGGATTTACAGCTTTGAAAGTGCAGTCGTACTGCATAGTAGTAACAGGTAACTGAAACTTTAAACGCATTTTCCTCGAAATAAAGTTTTTATTGTTCGTACCAGAAATGTCTGAAAGTTTTTTTTAACCATTCGAAGGATAATAAAAGTAATTTAAAAGCAGGTACAGCAACTATGTAATATGGTGTGTTGGTTGTTAGCCCGTTCGTGGATAAATGATCACCCAATCTGTTCACTGAAGTGGTACGACACTTTTCGAGATCG
Organism: Lasioglossum vierecki; assembly: GCA_028455595.1. Taxonomy (NCBI): domain Eukaryota; kingdom Metazoa; phylum Arthropoda; class Insecta; order Hymenoptera; family Halictidae; genus Lasioglossum; species Lasioglossum vierecki. The sequence goes on along the minus strand of CM052337.1, from coordinate 3,965,343 downwards.
CTTCTTTCTAGAAAACGACGAAAACTTTTATCTTGATACCTGTGCGCTGCAAGCAAAATGACGATGCATCTAGTTCTTATCATTGCTCAAATCAGGGGCGACAAACTTCTCCGCCGCAAGCCGCGCAAGCTCTACTACTTTTTTCTTCTCTCTCATAGGGATTTTTCTTCTTCCCTATCTAAACTCGGAATGTCGACAAGGCCCCTTTCAGCAATTCACTTGCCGATATTTATCCGAGATAGACCACTACCTGTTCTTGGCTTAGGCGCAAGCTCTACCACTAGTTAGCTTGTTCTCTAGGCGGTTAATTGACCACCACCACTATTCTTTAGCTGACACTAACGCAGAGAAAAACAGAGGTGACGGAATTGAGGACGCAACGTGTAAGATAGTTAAGGATTTTCGATAAAGAAATACATTTCCATTTGATTAGAGATCAAATAAACAGTTGTGTTTCCTTCATTTAACAAGATGCTTGTTCCTTTGGAACCGTAGACAATATATTCATTTTTACATTTTGTAGATTTTATTCAGGTTACAACTTTCAGTTTGACTAAACCGTTCATTATAGTTTTACCATTTTTCTTTGAATTTTAAGCTTTTTCGTAAGCTATATTTGTTTGTAGATACTATAATATGTAGGATTATAATCTTTTCCCAAAACTTACAATATTCGCACGAGTCAAACAATTGTTCCATAGACTATAATATTTTTCATGGACTCTAAAAGTTTTTTGTATGCTCTAAACTCCTTTAATGTGCACTATATTTTTTATAGTCCCTACGATGTGTTCCTAGAGATGTAATGTTTTTTATAGGTTTCCGATGTTGTAATGAAGGTGGCTATTGAATAACAAAGTACTGTCTACACGATCTTTTAAATTTTTTACCAAAGCATCGACCCATCTGCAGAAGAGCAATAATCTAAGAGTTGTGTAAATGTCGGTCCACAACCCTAATCTGTCCTACTACCCCACTATCACTTTGTTACTAATGCATATGCACAATCGTACACTCAAATGCTACACGGAATATTACTTGCAAAATTCTATAAAAAATTTTGTTTTAATTGGTTTTCAAAATGTATTCTTTTTGCAGTATGATAAAACTCTGTCCTTGTTAATGTTTGCATATTAAACAAAATACTTAATTTTTTAATATTACAAAACAGTATAAAATGACATATTTGCAAGAATAAGATATCTTTCTTCTACATAATTTTTTACATTACAGCCAACTAGACCTGCATTAACAGTTTAGAGTACAGGTCAAAAAATCCATGTCACCGTTAAGCGGTTATTCTTCTATAAACGTCTATAATACTGTGGAATCTAAAAGCAGGTTATGCTTCCAAAAAACATGTATATATTACCAAGGGACGTAGAAGCATTTTTCATCGGTTTTGTGCGAGGCGTGTCATCCCTCCAAAATATTCGACATGTTGCGAAATTCCTTTTACGCGCTTTGTTTGAACTATAGAACGTTTTCAACGCTTAGAAATGTCCCTACTAACGGTCGAATGTCGAAGAAAAATGACCTGCAAATATGACATAGACGAACCAATAGATTGTCGAAGTCGAATAGGTATGAAAAGGGCTATTCACAATGGCCGACCACAAATTACCGGAACCTGAATGTAGGGGAGGAAGGGTTGTTACTTTGTCACCCCAAACTTAAATCATTAAAATTTGGGTTAATCGATTTCCATCACTTTTATCATTTGGACGTTGCGAAAGGAAACGCCTCTTTGTATTTAAACAAGTTTTCCATAGTTTATAATGTTTGACATCCTCACGCGGTGGAGAAATTGCAGAGTTTCTAGTTACGGTATGGTCGATCAAGCACAACTTGAACGGCTACCGAACCGCAAACGTGTCGCTCATGATTTATATATAGCAAGCGGATAACTTGCGTTGTCAATAAAAAATAATCATAAAATGTCAGCGTAGCAATTCTGGTAGCGTTACTAGAGTTCAATGATTAATAGACTGCGGGTTCTCTAAAAAGAATTTAAAGGTGTTCTCATATATTTCAATATATTAAGATTGTTAATGGAAGTTGGTATTTTTCACTTAACTCCCGAATATATAGAGTGTAAGAATGTTCTGTTTTCATTTTCAACATATTAAAATTATTAATAAAAGAAGGCAATAAGACACAATTAGCCTCAAAAATTTGATTTTGCATTATTATCAAATTAGATATCTGAAAAAGATTTTTTATCAAAACGTTTCATTTTGTATTCTCAGATCGGTCATTTACAAGAACCTATTAACGGTAATAATTGTACTCTAGCAATAAATTCAAACTGAGAAATGAGACTTCGACAGAAATTCTAGCAGGTTTGAAACGAAGAATCGGTGCATTTTAAGCGAATATTAAATTAATTAACTGTCTGTTCGGTGGGAAGGGTCATTAAGAGTTAATTAGAAGTTAAGAAGTTACTTCCGTCGAGCAGCGATGGTACTATTTCATTTAATATTTTCATCTCGCCGCGTTATGCCCACCCTTTAAGAAGACGATGTCTTATTTAACGTTTTGCGGAAACGCTTCCGGCCATCGAAGCCAATGAAGTGAGGCATCCTCCCAGGATTTGCGTTCTCGGCCAAAAAAATTAGTTCCGTCCGCAAGTAATAACCCGCGAACAACCTCTAATTAGCTCGACAGGGATTTCTAAAACGGTATCGATAGCCGATACCTGTTCACTCGATTCTTATTCAAGCGTGCCACTCGACAATCCAACGGTTGGCAGCGGACAAATAATACGTGAGAGGGGCAAGTACCTCGTTAATTCTTCGGCATCGTGATTCCACGATTTTCTGGCATCGGAAGCCGATTTTCGAACGACAGCTCCGCGGGGCGAGCTCACATCATCGTCTCCCATAAAACCGGTCTCGAACCTGGCCAAGACGCGAATCTACACTTCGCGGAGCCAATCGAAATTTAGTTTGCGAAGTCCGCCCTTGCTGGCTTCGTCAATCTTTGCGAATTCTTTAGGGAGACTTCCTGGATATAAGAACTTTGAATTTTTATCCAACTTCCATATCGTTACGTTCATTTTTGCAGAGCTGCATAATTGTTTTGAATAGTAAATAGTAAATAATCCTATTTATTACCAAGTTTTTATTAGCTCGCTTTCTTGTTTGTTTGCCTGTCTGTTCGATGACATATTTTGCAATTGATTTTAAACTAACTTCCTGATGAGCTAGACTTGAAATTGGATACATGGCTGAGAATTGGATGACAATGCATTATTAAAAAAATTTTTTTTTAAAGTCTATCCGTTTCGGAGACATAATAATTAAATATTTACCGTTTCATCCCCCCGCGAAACGCAACGTCATCGTTTCGATACAATTCGCTACGGCATTGTTTTCGATATGTCGCGGTTGCAGTACTGTCAGAAAAGTACACATCTCTGTTATAATTTCATAACCTGGTAAAAATGTTAAAAATCCATTGAAATATTTCACATACGCAAGACTAAAAAGCAGAAAACAATAATGTAAATATACATAAATTTAAAAAAATACCACGTTTTTAAAAACGGACTAAAAAGTATAAAATAGTTTTTCTTAGTCGCATACCGATTCCTCATCTCGTACAGATAGTGGTGAAAATTTGCTATTGTGAATTTTAAATTGCTATGAAAATATTTGTAAGATTTCAAACGAAAAACGTGGGGCGCAAGATGCATCGATTATCTATTTCATGCGCCCCACGTTTTTCGTTTGAAATCTTACAAATATTGTCATAGCAATTCAAAATTCACAATCACAAATTTTCACAACTATCTGTACCAGGTTAGGAATCTATATGGGACTAGGAAAACTTATTTTACACATTTTAGTCCGTTTTTAAAAACGTGGTATTTTTTAAAAATTTATTTTTATTTACATAATTTTTAAAGTATTCGTACAACGTTGCAAATAAAATAGCTTATTTGATGCAATATGTTCTTAAAACGGTATGAGAATAATATTTTATATGACAAGTATCAAGAATATTTAAAATGTTTTATATATTTTAATTTATTTTCTTTATTTTTAATATGTATAACTATATCTATATGACTATAAGTAAATTATTAGTAGTTGCACAAAAAATAATTTGAGGTACAGTACTCTTCTCAGTTATACGTGCACATTAGAATACTTTTTCTATATTAGAAGTCATAAGCTATTTCCTATATTCCTTCGTGTCGTTAGTTTTGCATTAAAATTTCTCCATGCTGCAAAGAATCAAATATGTGTTTCAAATTTCCGCGGTTTTCGCCGTAAATCATGTTTCCGGTCACGTAAAACCAGCCACGGAGATGTCATTAGGAAGAAGTTGCATGCAGAATGTGCACCTTATGATAGAGTCTAAAAATATTACGGCATCGTGATATACTTATTTTCTGTCATCCAGTTCTTTCCATCCGTGAAATGCTCCTCGGTTTTTAATTTGTAGAAAATGTGCTGCACAGTAATTCACCAAGAAGATGTTATATTAAGTCTCACTAGTCTAGACATAATTCAGATATTCCGTTTCAGAAAATTTTTAAAAGAATTATTGATTTCTTAATGTTATTACAACAGTTTATAATTATGAACGGTTTGAAGAAAATATAATTTGCTTGTATGGAAATGAGTATTTTTAAATTGTACTGAATGATAACTGATAACAGAGGTTATTAGGCTTTGTTGGCACGATGCCAAATATACCATTCTGGTACGTATTGCGCCGCATGGAAATGTTAGCTTGAATCGGTTGTTATTGATATTTTGTCAACAAATCTACATTGACACATATTCGATAGCTCAACAATTCTGGTCATGTCATATTCTATGATATTTGAAACATTGAAACGTTCTGAAGTGTACGAACATGTTTGTTAACAGAGTGGCGTAATAAAAACCGAACTCTGCCATATCGCGAGTGACAATGTAGTTATTTTCGTACTATGATTTTGAATTTGGAGAATCAAAAATTTGTCGTTATTAAGAAAAACTCGACTGAAATATCTTGATCTTTTGAATTCAAGGTTTGTCTCGCTTTTTTGTATCAAAGTTATCAAAATTATAATTCCAGTTTTATATCACCCTCTTTTCAAAAAGGGAAAAGCTCAACGCGTATTTAAACTTTTCTATTGATAACAATCTTCATAGAAATATTAAAAGTTCTAGGATTCAGTTATACTTAAGGACTCTAGAGAAATTTTCAATAATGACCGACTAATGATCAACGCCTTTATTGAAACACTTTTTTATTCCAATTGCGGCTTAATCAAGCAAGCGTGTCACTCCAATTCGGCGCAGCCCGAGATATTGATTACCGAGCGAAATGTTTCTCGGTCACATTATAATTATAGAAGCCACTCGAAGTGCATTTCATCAAATATGCAACTCTTACAGGGTTCTTAAATTTTCATCATTTGGATTTCTGAATGCGTACCGTAGCAATTTTATGTTTCATATTTTATTTTGAATGTAGACCCACATGAAAACGTTTGAGTATGATATGAGTAAATACACTGTACTTCACGTGGACAAAATTAAAAAGTCATATACCTGGTTTTCGCGATAAATTGGACCATAAATGTTACGAAATGTTCGATCTACATACTTCTCTCATTTCTGACATTCTATGACTTTGGAACCCATTTTGTTTAATATGAGTGAATTCGTCTTCACCTACGCTTTCCATACATCATCAAAAAACACTCCATTTAAAAAACAGCAAGCACTTTTTCGTTCCTTGAAATGTAATGTAAATATAAAAAATTGGCATACTCACTGTTTACGAAAGAAACGGTGGTCCAGTTTACGGTGAACATAGCATAGCGTTTTGAAGTGAAAATAGCTTCAAGTGCAAAGTTCAGACAATACATTTTTAGATTTTTATCGACGTTTGCGGGATGGTGACACGGAGCGAACGTCATTATCACGCAGGACATTATTTCTCTTGCGAAAGGCCCAATAAAGTAACCACGCGAAAATAGCCATTAGCAGATAGTACACACGGTTTCATTCAACCGCGGTCGCATTCTCACATGTTCTCCAACCGCTCTTTTCATCTATTTGAGCTCTCACGCAATGGAGGCGGTCGTAGAGGGCGGACGACGAGGGTGGGATTTAAATTGTGGCACACACCGCCGCCGAAAAACAACAATTCTCCGTCACTCTAAACGACGTTATTTGCCTAGTCGCGCACGGCGATATTTTTCCGGTACGCGGCGAGTGTATCGAAAGTGGCGGTACAAACAAATTGGGCTTGCTATGTGCGGTCTGGGTTTTGCGCGCGTGCGTTCCCGTCCGACATCCGTTTTGTCTGCGGGAAAAAATCCCGTGGACCTTCGTATCGGATGCTCTTATTCGAAAAGTATTTGTTTACACGCCTCTGCAATATTTCTTGCCGGATGGTCCACATCGATCGCTAGCCCGGCCCGTTTTTCGATTTGAACCGCTGTCGCTCTTGGTGCTAGTGATGGCTGCGAACCGATTCTTTCTCACTACTTTCAAGTACTTCAGTCATTAAGTAAAGGTTCATCAAATACAAGAGCTATACATGTTTAAATTGAAATGAATACGTAACGGTATAAGATATCAATGTAACTTTTTATCTATTGCTATATGACATGTTTTAACGACAATTTAACACTAATATTGGTTTTTGAAATAATGGCATGAGAAAGTAGAATCTTCGAATTTTGAACTGGGTTCAAGTTGATCGCTATAATTGTGTTTTGCCAAAATCCAACCGGTTAAAATTGTCAATTTCGTGAGAATTCATTGTACCCATGAAGGATCGATATTTTGGAGTAAGTATGAAGTACTTACGTATTGATACGTACGTTAAACATAATCATACTTTGCTATTAAGAATAGATACTAATCCAGAAAGATATCATACCCATTACTATCTGCCTCTGTTGCAAGCACTGGCGCAAGGTACCGGTGCTTGAAAAGTTTTCGCGATCCGAATCGCATGGTTCGTTGGTTTTCGAACGCATTTTTTTCTGTGGTCGCCATGTGTGCCGAGAAATCGATAGGGCAACGCGTGGTTTTCGAGTTTTTTAGTTTTTAATTAGATTAAACGGAACGGCCAAGATTTTTTCGCGAGATGGAGAACTGTCGTGATTCAATTGTTGTGCGTTTCTGCAATTTGGTTGGTAGGATGTGAAGGTCTTGTATAGGTATTCTTTTTAAACAATTTTTTGACGATGTTTGCCGAATTTAAAGCAGGTTGTTTCGCATGTGCGAAATTAGAACATGGAAGGATGGTTTAAAGGATGGGTATTTATGAGCCATTCGTATGCAAATGAAATATTAGATATTTTGTCAGCAGAGAAGCTTATTTAGTTTTGTATTTACTACGTTTTGTAGCATTATAATTGTATCAAAATTTATACTTCAAAATCCAAAATTAATACGGAAGTAAACTTTGAATTAATATTATATAGTCCTATTTTTTATGAAATAATTAAGCAAGAAAACTTTCCGCTTTATATGTGGAATGAGCATTCTCATATCCACCAGGTTAATCATGAGGTTAGTCACCAGGTTAATAATTGTCGAACTGAAATATTCCACATAGAAATAAAGTATTTTCATTAATGTTAGTGTGTCCACCTTCTATTATTTTACTATTGTGCAGAGTCTATGAATGCACGAAGGTTTATTGCCAATGAAAGAAATTGAAAAGGGAAGCGAGCGGTTTGTTTTATGAAAACTTAGACCATCATGTAAAATAAAATGGCAAAAATAAACAAAAGTGGGAACACCCAGGGAAATGGAGCGCGGGCAGTATATTTTATTATTCGTCAGCTGCACTCTCTGAATTCGCTACAAAATAGAGGAGAATTTCATGGCTGCGTTATATGCGGATGCAATATGTGCATCCAGAGTTTACTACGACCGTAACGTCCAGAATGTCTCAATATGTCTTATAAAATGAAGTTTTAAACAATTTCTGAGAGCTTAATCCTCTCATATTGTTTTTACTCCGGTCACTCGGGTTGAGCTTTTCTGTGCCCGATCGCGCAAAACAAGAGCAATTAAACCTGATAGAAAGATGAACAAAGGATAACGGCTTGCAGAGTAATCGGAAGTCAATTCGTAATTATAAATTAGCACGTAGTGAATTTTCTATTCACTTTTTCAGTACGTTCAATAATTAAAATAATATTAACATGCTATTGCCGATAAATCTCGTAAATGCGTCATTACGAGGTCCCGATAGAAATATTAATCGTAAAGTAAACAGGGTATTTATAATTGCATTTTGAAATATCGCCAATCCGTATCGATACAAGTAATATCGAATTTCTTGTGGCCAGCATTTGGTCACGATTTCCTTTAACTTTGTTATGCGTGTATTGTCAATTTCCCAATTAATCATTTTCAATGAAATGAAATTCTATGTTGACTCTCTCGTAATTAAATTATTTTTAATTAGTTTGATTCGATTTGGATTCTCCCAATTAATTAATTTCAACTGACCAAGGTTGTGGTCAAGAGAGTTCTGATCAAGACATAACGAAACCCAAATTAAATCTATAATGCGTTATGCGCATAGAATTATTGGTATTTGCCAATAGACACAATTCTATATTAATTTTCAATATAAACGTTACATACTGTCAACGCGAGGTCAACGTGAAAAGTGAGGTAGTCTCCTCTTTCATATTTTTAATATACTTTTTAATACAGTATGAAGCTTTTATTGTGTATTTTTCATATGTTGTCTAGTGTTTCCGTTTTTTCTTTTCACTCGAAAATTATTTCCGCTTTACTTGTGGTAGTTTGGTTGTTTGCTTATTATATCAAAAAATATGAAATTCGTGTATGCGCATTTCATAGTATCGTACATATATTACGGATAGCATGATATGATAGAGATTTTAATAACGCGCAGTAAAATCAAAGGCATATTTTAAATTTTCATTGTAGATGGTAAATTAATCCTTCTAACATTTCAACAAATCTAAAGGCATTTGATTCAATTTTAAAAATGTTATTAGTTCTTAAAGGGTGTAAATTTTGTCCCCTAATCGTGTATACTAAATGTAGTAAGTTCAACTATGTAGAGTCTTGCACTACTTATTTATTATGATTACACAAGTAAAAGAGACGACAAGACGGATAGTGCTTACTGGCGTTTATAGAATGTTGTTGACTACTTCGATCGATCGAGAATTCGAAATGCTCGATAACAGCGGCTGGTGGTATTAACATTTCTGATAGCTTTGATGGACGCAGCGTATAACCGGAGCTCTATTCACGGAAGAATTCCATTAATCGAGAGCAGCAGTTCGTAGTCCCGCGAGACATGTCGGACTGCGCACACACGCTATTTAATTTGCATCTTTTAATTTCAACTTTTTCCGCATGGAGCAGCGCAAAATAATTTTCATCAAGTGGCCTGATGAAACATTAACACCCACCGCTCTCGTTCCTCCGGGCGACTTTCAAACTAACTCGCCGGCTGTCTCGCGAGTGTCACTTCGAACTTTCAACTAGGTAGGTCGTTTTATGCGACGCAAAGTTAACAATAAAAGACGAATCAAGGCTCAAGAAAGTCAAGATCGAGTGCGAGTGGATTTCCCCTGCGCAAGAACTGGGTTAATGGTCACTGCTCGGCGGAATTGTCATCGTGAACTAATTGCACTCGCATTGGCGGTAACCCAAGTTCTCTTGCGATAGAAATGTTTCTATTGCGAGCTGTCCAGTTGCGTGCGAAAGACCTTCTGTATCCACTGCGGCAAGTTTTCGGCTGGTACAACATTTTTGCGAACTTGTGGATAAGCTTTATCACGTTCGCCACCACACGTACAGTGAACTACGAAAGTATTCGGACGGTTTCATACGAAAAGGTTTAAGACGATAGACTATATCAATTTGAGACGATTCTTCAAGTTGTAATATTCAAATTCCAATTACGTTTGTTCTAAATTGGAAAAATTTTCTTATATTGAGTTAATCTTCAAACTGCAATTCCAGTGATTTTTTTCTAGTTAGATTTACTCTAAATTTGCGATAAATTCTTTCATCTAGAATTATTATTTTTCGAATTGCAAATTCCAGTTAAGATTGCTACTGCTACTTGATGAGAAACCGGAATAAAACTACCGAAAGCCATTCTATTATTCCAATCGCCAGCCGGCGAGCGCGGCTCGTTCGGAGCTATGCAATTTTTGGTATCGCAACTGCTTTCAAGAATTGTTCGTCAAAAGCCGCGGACTCTTTCAAACGGAAGGCAGTGGGTAAAAAACGAGTGGGCAACGTACTCGCTACGAGGGACGTCCTCTAGCGCGCGTGTTAGTTAAAAATCTGCGTATCCGATACGATTTTAATTAATCTTATACCTCGCCGGTTCCGGCTCGGCGCTCGATGAAAACGAGAGAACGGCGCGGGGAAAAGTGAAAGAGAGCAATCGGGACCCTGTAATTCCGTCGGATGAACGAACGAGCTTAAAAAGTGACTGACTCAGTCAGTCGTCGCTCGAGCTTCTGCAAGTCTGCACAATCGCGGACGTTCCGCGTCCAGGTAAAACATGCGAGCACAGGTGCAAACAGTTAGGATACAACTGTTACACCAGCATGTGTATTGAGTTATGACAGCATTAACACTGGTTGATTGCTCAACCAGTTTCGTACGTTCTGCCATAGACGTCAAAATAAAATTCTCGTTATCTGCTAGTAGCGTTTTTCAAGTAAAATCTGTTTTCCATATAGAAACGTTAGGATACGAAATTGTAGTTTATGCAATAACAATTAGGTCTCTTGTTTAGTAAGCTGACCTTAAATAGATGGGTTAGGAAAAGATTAAATAGAATTTTTTTTTCGTATATACGAACCTTTTCGTAAGCCAATGTGCAAGTGTTACTTTTTCATGGTTTTTTCTAAATTCAACAAATTTTTGGTATTTTAACTCCACTGAATTAGATCATCCACGATTTAAACTTTTTGACTGCAGTTTAAAAATTGCAAGAATTTCGCTGCCAATGTTTGTACCGCCCACCCTACAGCTTTTACGTCACGTTTATTGATCTATATTTCTCTACATTTTTTAAATACTGGTTTGAATTAAACGATGTCGAAAATGTTGAATAAATGAAAATGGAGTAATTGGATGAATTCAGTTATACACTCGTAAAACATACGTTTTCATCATATTTAGAAACGAATGATTCCATTAAAAAAATGTCAGAACAATTTTTATCGAATCCAACTTTGTCTACGAGACATTTAATATATCTTTAAAAAACAACGAAAATATTTGAGCTGCAAATGTTAGGCGACTCAGCCAGTATAATATATACTCGGTGTAGTATGCTATTTGCATTGAATCTTGGAAAAATCGTGACTGCAGCTATTCAAATGGTTTCTGCTGTCTGTGGTAAAAGAACTCTGACTGATCGCTTATTCGCCTGACATGGCACCATCCTTCGTCGCCGATTATCATTTAAGTCTCTACAACATTATTTGACAGACAACGTTGCAAATCAGTCCACAATTTAGTCCACAAATTGAAGAATAACACCATTGTTATAGATCCCCATTTTCGTTAATAATTACAAATTAATTCAGATCCGATGCATGATATTATGCGCTGAAATTACGGAGCCTAATAACTACGGACACACACAGGCAAAACAGTCGAAGTCAGTAGAAGTTCGCAGGTAGAATTGTGGATTTCCACGGGTTTGTTATCCTTTGTGCGCGCGCGAGAAGACGAAAGAGGTCGTAATTCTCTAAGCTGTTCTTCGCCCTCGCACGCACGTCTGTCTAGCCAGCTATTTTGTGCGGTTCGCGCGTATTATGCAAACGTCCGGTTTGAACCGGGCCAGTGTGAGGTTACACGCCTCGCGTGTTTCTCATCCTCCCGTCTCCAGGGTGAAATCAGGGCGAGGCATTCGCAACCCTCTGCGAATGCGTACGTATTCAAGACATCATGCCAATGACCTGACCCGTGGCGCTGCGAGCGTACAAAAGTCCCAGCGTCGACTACAAACTGTGTTCAAAAAGTTCGCGAACTTTATTCAGACCTATTTATTTAGAACTTCGGAATATTTTGTGGTCCAACCAGTTCCTCCGGTTTTAGAATTGATTAAAAAACTGTATAAGTCAACTTCCATAGGCAACTCTGTTAAATAAATTAATATTTAAATGAAAATTTTTCTCGATCGAAATTGTAATAAAGATTGAATTTGTTTTAAATGATCATTTTTAATGATCGAACCTTGCGCCGAAATCACAAATTCAATCTATATTAATATTTAATTGGAAAAGAGATAGTTACATCTCTAATTCTAATACTTCCCGATATATTCGACCAAATATGGTTTAAAATCCCAACTTTGAGGGCAGTTTTCACCTCCTTTTTTTAAGTACGGAAATGCTGTGTGCATACCACAACCCCCTGGGGGCGGGCTGGGGTTATGTGGAACTGTCCAGAGGATCCCCCGGTCAGCCTCATACCCACTAAAGCCGCACTCCCAGTTAATGTAAGGGGGGGGGGGCAGGATCTCAACCGAACTCAACTGCCTACCAGTTTTCACCTCTGCAATATGAAACCATGGCTGATAGAAAAAACGTGTCGAATATTTTTCTAAGATCTACCCTTCCTCAATGTTTTGTCAAAGTCGGTGTGTATCACTTCGGTATGTTCCCTTGTAGTGGGAGTACCTCCTTAAAGTGTGCGAGATCAATTACGCGAGTAATTAATAGCCTATTAATAACTCGAAATAAACTCGAGTTATTAATATACTCGAAATAAACCGACTAATTATAAATCCGACGTTGCATGCGTAAATAAGCCAACATTGGAGAAGGAAATGAGACGAATGGGCAAGATTGCTGCCACAGGGGGTCAGGAAAAAGGCCCTCTGCTCTCATAAGAAGGTCGTGCAACCCATGGATTTTGAAACACGAACGCGGATGCCTGGCGGTGGCTCGCCAGGACGAGAACTATACGCGGAAATTGCTGCGGGCACGTAACAAAATTTGTCAGGAGATAAGATTTTCAGCGAAGGCAGTTATGTTCGCAGCAAGAATGAATAGCCGACTGGTGGAAAACGAGTTCCGACGGCGCTAACAATAAGAGCCCGTCCGTTTCGAGATGAAAGGGATTTCCAAGTAAGTTCTTAAATTTCCGTCCCGCGATCTGGCCAACGAAGCAGACAGATAGGGGCGCGGCGGGACGGGGAATCGGCCTCTCGCCCTATCTTTCTTCATCCATCGAGCGATTCTGAATCCGGTTGATAATTACTCGGGATAAAACCGAGGGATCCCATCGCGAAAACAGTTGATTGGAAACGGCCGGAAAAGATATTTCAAGTTTCGCCTTCGTTCGACCGGTGACGAGGCTCCATTCTCCATACACATTTCAGAACTTTGAGCACGGTATTGTGTACGGTATTTTCGCTATAGAGACTGTCATCATAAATTTAATGAGAGGCACCGGTGAATATTCGCTTTCGGATTGAATCGTTTGTATTTCTAAAGACGTACCTTCGTTTTAACGCTGTGAAGTACTGTGCTGTCAAAGTTCTTTTATTCTAATTCTTTACGACACACGCCTGGAAATGTGGGCTTCGAATTTTTTTTTTTGTAATTAGACTGCGCATCTTTATGCAATATAAAAATTTCCTAAGTCGATTGCGAGGAACATGATTTTATCGAGAAAGACACTTCACTACTTTGTAGTAAAAAGTATAAATAAATTGAAACAATACATACAGCATTGGTTATGATGTTTATAATATAATGAATCAATTTTGCAGATTTATGCAACTTCTACTTTTTTACAACAAATGTCTGCAGATCGATGTCAAATGAAAAATTCATATATTTGTACATATAGAATGGGTATAACATTATAATGTGGAATAAATATGTTGTGAAAACCTAGACGGTCCAGTGAGATCTCACACATTATGTTTTCCATATATGTGTATATGGAAAATACAGTTTAATCGATTGTCATAGGGCGACGGGGGAGAAATTAAAAATTATGTCGATTCGACAGTGATTTATTTTAAAAAATGAGGAACCGACGTTCTGGCGTGTGCATTTAACATCGAGCCAGTTACATTGAAAAATTCTATTGCCCCCGCGTACATTATCGATACGATCAGACGAAACGCAAACATTATTTTTCACTGAAGAATTATGGAGAACCTGTGCCGGAAATGATCAAGATGAACGACGCATACTGTGCAAACGGAAGCACGAGTCGCGGCCAAAATTCGCGGCAACTTTGTTGCAATATTTATGCTGATCCAGAACGGATCGAGTTTCGGGTGCTTTGCATATAACGGGAAATCTTTCTTCCCTCGATAACGTTCCTGAACCGAGGCTTACGCGAGATTGGCTTTATATCAGTGTTATAAAAGCGTCTTTGGGAGCGTGATTGGCTTTCCGGAGCAACAGTGTTGCAACATTTTCCGGGGATCTACATTGTCTTTATTTTTCAGAACTTTCTTCTGGAACCACCTAACTTGAATCAATACTTTCGTACTGCAATTAAAAATATTATGACCCAAAACGTTTAGCAAGAAAGTAAATATTTCACAGTATTAAGGAACAGAAATACTCTTCAGTTCTTATCAATAAATTAATTCATCTTGAACTTTTCATAAACATATATGTCCAATAATTAAAGACTTTAATGTCTTGCTTGAAGATTATTAACAATAAAGAAATAAGTTATGAGGTAGGAAACTAATGAGCCATATTCTTCTTAGAAATTCTTTCTTTCAAAATTTTAAATCTTATTAAATCACTTTGGGAACTTTCGAAGTAAGCCGCACAACTTTGATTATTACTTGAAGTAAGAGAAATATTTGAGATTGATTGAGAACGTGGAGCAGTTTGTTCAAACTATTGGAAGTTTAATGAGATATCAACGCGTGACGTCACTCTCCATACTGATACAGATGATACACTTTCTGCGATTAGCTTTTTCACTTACCTAAACAGAACAATCAGATCCGACAAGTTATGGGATTAATAACGAAGAATTGATATTCTTGCTGTATCAAAAGTTGAGGCGTTTCACCGAGTCAGATGAGGGGTTTCGGCAAAGCAATGCGCAAACTTCCCAATGAGAAGATTACCGAAGAACACCAACACTTTCGCCGAAAGTCACTTAACTTTATCAAAACTAGTTCAAGCCAGTACTCAAACGAAGATTGAAGACGATACTTAGGACGGAAATATGGCGGCAATATTACTCCAACACTTGAGAAAACGTATTCGAATCATTTCAATAAAATTCACGAAAGTTAGGATTTATGCCGTTCGTTTCACACCTTCGACGATTCAAACTATAACTAACGTTTGATAGCATAATTCGTGAAACTATTCTTCTCGCGTTAATACAATCATTACTTTACACATCAGTAACTTGTGCGATATTTATGCTACTTAACACCTTGATATTATAAAATAGACAATTGATCAATAGAGAAGATAGCCAAATTTCATACATAAACATTGGAAACATTTTATTGAATAGAATATACTACGTCTACGCAAAAGTCTTAGTCTTCTTTCAATTTGATTTTTGACTTAAAAATTTTGTTTTCCGCCGAATAAAATAATTATTTTGCTGGGAATTTAATATTTTAGACCATTTCGAGATTTAATTTCCAAAGAAATTTTTCAAAATGTAAGATGGTTTTCAATCTTTTCCTTAGAACCAGCAAAAATTCATCAAGTGTTGATGTACGAACTTCTATCTTGCCCCAGTTCTCGTTCTGCAAGGCAAGCTGAATGCGAACTGTTTCGTCGAACATGATCAGTCAAAGTTTATGGATGTTTTATGATGTAAAGGCGCACTTGGGACGTGACTGGATTTTATGGTAACGTCGAATGCCTGCCACTGACGCTGGGGACAAATTCAACCCTGATGCGACCCTGTTTACTGGAAAATACTTCTCAGTTATTACGTATCAATCTAACCTTATCTACATAATCTCTACTAACTTAAGAAAATGGAAATATTTATAATACTATCTACATAAAAAATTTTATTCAATGATTCATATTGAATATCATATTGAATAATTGATTCAATTCATCTAGTCAAGTCGATTTTTTGTTTATGTATCTAACTACATATTGATTATATGTGTTTATTACTATTATGCATCTATTTAATGCAGACATAAAAATTATAAATAAAACAAGAACTAAATATTTGAACCAAATTTTCTTATCAACCATTGTGTTATATTTTATTCAATAATATATAAAGACAAAAATTTTGTCGTGAATATTGCATGAAAAGAAAGTTCTTCTAGAGGCTGCACTACAAATTGTATTAGGGACTGTTGTGTAGAGAACAGGCGAAAGGATCATTTTAATCGGTAAATTCGCAAACTCGAAATACAGACAGTGGTAATGCGAGTTTCGTAAAATGTTCATTTCCTATGTGCGCATTATGGTCGTGGAAAGTTTACGAACGCCGTGTAACTAGCGGCGTAACAGTCAAGCTCGCTTTAGCGAAGACCTCGCAGGAATTATTTACAACGCAACTACAGTACGATTGTTAATTCATCCTATCATGGGCTTGCAGTCGGCGAAGGAGCATTCTGCACGCTGAAAACGCACCTGAATGAGAACTTCAGGCGTACATAGCAAACGATTATGCAATAAAATGGCGCATTAAATCTTCATTGAATGTTGCAGAGACGAGAAGGATGTGAATAGCTCATTATTAACATTAATTAACTAACACAAAAAATATCTCTTTTCATTTCAAAATAAATATTTTTGAATTTGCTTTACGTAAAATTATTTTGATCGATAATTTTTGCGGAGGTAATGGTATCCTAAGGCTCATTATAAATATAAAATTGAGAGAATATTCTGAATAATTACATTTCTCTGTATTATAAATTATTAATATTAACGATTCCTACAATTCTGTTCCAGTATAATTTTAGTTTTTAATCAAGAATTTGATTGGGTTACCTTTGTCCTGATCCTCTAGGCACGTGGAACGTGTGGTTCATTCATCCGTCATCGAAACTTTCATAAAAACGTCGAAATTCCACTGACCCTTTTCATATATTTTGATTAAATAAAAACGTAAAACCTGGAAGAGAATTATAAACTATCATAACATCCTGTTAGCTTTGAAAATACGTCGTGAACGTGGTGAGGATGCGGGTATTTGTTTTTTAAGACTAAAACTACTAATTGGCTGCGGCGCAGGCTTTTGAAAATCCGGTTCGTTTGGAGAGTACGGTTTTTGATGTTTCATCTTCTCGACACATGAATGATTTGAATAAAATGAATTTTAGATGTCCGTAAATTCAATTTATTTAGACTTTAACAAAGGTGAAGTAAATTAATGATATGTGATTTTATTTGCGGGACGAAAGTAACTTTAAGGAAGAATACTATGTACATACTTATAAATAATTTTGATGATAGGAAAAATTAAGTTTGACTGAATTAAATTTCAAAAAAAATTGTAGTTATAATTGTTGAATTTTGAAATATAAAACTCAGGATAATAAAAACAGTTCTTTAAGTAAGAATACATTATTCAAAAGTATTCTTAATGTAAGAATTATTATACTGGTTTTCAGGCACTTGTCTACAATTATATAATAGCCTATTTAAAAAACTATGGAGCAAGCAGATCTAATTATCTGATATAAATAAAAAATAATTTGAAAGAAGTTGCACACAATGGCAGCCTCAGTGGCTTATCGAATTTTGTTGACGGAGAACTTTTCTTTAATTTGGGGTAAGAGTATTGTATAAAAATTATATTTTTTTTGAAAAAACAATAAAATAAAATTGTGGGTCGCCATCGATTCTCCTTATAAGCACATTTACAATTGTATGCAATATAATACTGTGAAAAATATTCTACTGTAAAAGAAGGATTATTGGATGAATACTTGATAAATGTACGAAACTTCTATTAGAGTACGCATAATATTTTGGTTAATCATCTTGGCGAGTTTCGAATAGAAATTTCAACATGAATTACAGAATAGTGGTGTGCATGTTTACGAGTGTGTATACAGAAATACAGATAGACAATTAGATTTTGCGGTGGCAGGAGTCAGTCAGTCACGAAACTGTTGGGAGAAGCTGTGCTAATCCCTCTACGTAACCCTAGCATGTCACCTGCCCCGATGTTAGTCTGGTTAGAGTGCTACTAGCGAGTTTAAACAACTTAGTTTGTACCGCGTCTTCAAAGATATCCCCGCAAATGGCACTTTGTAACATTTCTGAGCTGACCGTGTTTTTCCTTCACCGAGATCCTCAGCACGTTTAATGGACACATTCTCGTTAATAATTCGCTGTTCTCTTTTATTTCTATATTGCTTTCTACATTGTAGTTTACATTATTTCATCATTAGAATGCCTTTAAAAATCTTCGAATGTTTTTTAAAAATATTTTTCTAAATGTTGTACACAGTTCCTTGTTAGATTTTTAAAATTAATCTTATACTTCTTTACGGTTGCTACAATTTCTGGTCTGTAAGTAGCCTAAACATGAACTTAACTTCAATGAAGATCTCTTTACACACTTTACATGGTCGTTGATTTGTCAATACAGAAAACAAAAAAATGCATTAAGCAAGTATTAAATATTGAACGTTGAAGTGATTATTCAGATACTACCACTTGTTAAATGCAGCGTTTCTTATAAATTAACACGGTTATCGATTGGCAGTACACAAATGGCACCATTATCGCCTCTCGGACGCTCTAATGGCTCATCATTATTTCTTATACCCCTCTTATTCATTTTTCTCGCGATTTCAATGAGAAATTCAATTATATCATAATCACTTCCATAGAATGAGTTTTAAATGGATAGTATTTCCAATTTTTCCAATTAAAAAAAGTATCTGATGATTAGATATATATCGATTTCAAGGTCCATCCCACCAATTATCAAGCAATGCAATCAATTTTTCGTTCGCTAGTCCAAATTAGCTCAAAAGTCCAGCACTGTTTCTCGTTTTCTAAAATCCATTGCGCGAAAAAAATATGAAATTTCAGTGAACGGAAGGGAAAAAAAAATTGTTGCGATACGAATCCTGTCGCGAATAGGAATTCAATTTCTACGACAGCCAATTTAATTATCACGCGCGCGCGGACACGCAGAAATTCCAAATGAGGCGGTGCAAACCGGATAAGGAGAAGACTTTGCAAAGTAAATTTCAATGATCTAATTTTCTGTGGCCAATGTCAGAAACTAAATTTTTTGCCGCAGAAACATTCTCGTCAAGCTCTTTCTATTCTTTTGCCGCCATCAACGCAGTTATATCGTGCCATTTCATTTTCGTAATTTAATTTGTATCTGTGTGTCAAACTCGTACAATGGTAAACAGTAAATACAATGGATTGATAAACAAGTGTAAATTCATTTTTGGAAAATGAAAACAGTGGCAAGATGAGGGCAGATTCAAAAATAAGATTGGCTACAAACTGTATGCAACATGCATTTTTATACAAAATAAACAGTATTTTAGCAAAATGTACAATTACTGCTTGCAAAGATGTTTAAAAGAATATACAATTGCACCGTCATCTTTGGCTTAAAGTTAAAAATTAATTTGTCAGTAAATTGTCCTTCTTGCTTATTTTCATTCAATAACTTTGGAAACGGATAATACAGGCCGATTTCCAATTTTTATTAGGTGCATGCAATAGATCCGGTGATTGTTTTAATATATAGATAGTTATTCAGATAGACTCATCGATAGCAAACAAGCACTGCACAAAATGACGGAAGATTGTAATTAAAATTCTAGGCAATTATGTAAGAACTACTGAAAAAATTTAAAACTTTTGCACGCACCTAGTATGTTTGCCATATTTCTTGACCGCCCGGTATAGTACTTCCTATCGGTAACCAATCGTTAATACTTCTCCCAAGGTACCGGAAGAAATCTCAGAGTGCTTACTCTTCGTCTCCGTTGCGATTCGTCTCGGTCGAATTTATCTGAAGATCCGGGAGGGTCATATTGTGCCGATCGTGGAGATGTTTGTGGATCTAAGATTCCTCAGCCTGTTCCCCTTTCTGGTTTGAATTGCAAACACTTTAATACTTTTCTTTCTTTCTCACTCTGTTCCCCCCGTGCTAATTTGCCTAAGGAATTGGAACGGTGTAATCGGTGCTTTTACGCGCAGCGATATTGTTTTCATAATTATGGTGATTACGAATGAAATGAATGTGTCGATTTGGACTGGACCAGGTAATCAAATTAAAACGCTAAACAAACTTAACAATCGAAATTAGCAAACCTTTACTAAATGAATGTTCTATTATATTAAGGGGTATCATGCAATGAATCCTTTTTAATTATTTACCTTTTATTGCATCAATTATTACATCATACAATACCCTTAACGTCAGGCAATGCTTTGAAATGTTCTTCCAGTTAGTCGTTAATTTCGTAACTTTAAGTTGTCACATTAAAGGAAAATAAGATACGATTGAATTCAGTTTGAAGAAGTTGAACAAGCAGTGAATCATGTATTATAAAGTACATTAATATGGCATTATAATGTATAACACCTTCATTTGACGCGTCAATGGGAATAACAATATTTAAATCGATTTTTAAATAAAACTCACAGCAGTAGAAATAGCTTGAAGCGTTTATTTCAATATTAATAAAAATAAAAAGTAAACAAAGATTGTTTTTTCGGCAGCACGTTATCCTTTTCGAAGATTTCATGAACATAATTGCACAAAGCTGTCTCTATTTCACCAACAACACGTTTAATATTACCTCTATGTTTCTGAATCGTTTGAGGATCATTGGTGCACGCTTTTAATTAACGGAACCATTGATTTCGAATCATTTAATGAATTGTCGACACTTTAAATGAGGATTTTTCCAAATATTTGTCAGATACTTTTTATTTTAGTTTTTACAGTTGAGTAATTTTCACAGTACGTTTGCACGATACGTGACGTTTTATTTTATCCTCGATAGCTTCAATTTGTTCACGTTTCTACTTCTAGACAATATATATATATATATATATATATATATATATATATATATATATATATATATATAAATTTGTCTACAAGAGCAGCACATATTTCATGCATCTAGATTAAGTACATACTATTTACTGAATAATGCTACAATAGTATTAAATAGTTATTACATGGATATTCTAAATACGTTATTTATTTGTTATATTTATATATGTGATATTTGTTACCAAATATTTCATGAGAACATTTTTAACTTTGATTCAAACAGAATTTTCTTAGGAACAAATACATTGGGTTTTTATCGGATTCCCTTTTACACGCAAAAATAATTTTGTGAAAGGTTCTTGTGGGTCAATAAATGTGGAGACGATACTAGGCAAATATGGAAGCATTCTGTGTGATACAACAAACATGCGGTAGACTGAAAATTCTTACAGTTCTTATTGGGTCTCTCATTATCAGACAAAGCTAATTTGTTGAAGATCCATGCGGGTTAAAAAGGTCGGGAATGTAAGAACCCGGTTAAATATTTGCACATACCATTTGGGTTTTATTAAAGAGAGCGAGTTATAATCCAGCGGAAGTTCCATGAGTGCCGGTCTGACAGTCAACTTGTTAAACTAGAGAACTGTTGAAATATTCAAACGTCAATGCATATATTCAACGCTAGGCTATTTCAATCTTTGGATTCAGATGAGAATTAATAATTTAAATACTCGAGTTCTTGTTCCATTTAAACGTCTCGAAATGAATACCCGGACGGACATTTGTTTCTGGGGATGCATATATGTATAAGAATCCTCAAAGTTCAAACAACCGCGTCCAGGCGGACCCGGCGAGTGAAAAATAATTCGAGCTTCGCGCGCGGGTACACGATGATTGCATAAACATGAAAAACAAATATGACAATTCACCTCGGGGGGCATGGGATGAAGAAAACGCTTCTCAGTCCTTCCACCATTGTTCAGTTTCACGTGAATTTTAATTGAAAGTATATACTACCTACACGTGCAACCTATCAAATGGCACGTGTCATTGCACCGGCTTCAATATTTACTCTCGGTCGACGAGGAGGGGGCATGGGAATTGAACTCAATCGGACGTATGCAAAAAAGCCCATATGAAAATAAAACAATACTTTAAATACAGAAAATATGAAACGTGTGACATGAGACGCGGCACGCAATTATAGAATCCGCCAAAAGAAATTTGAAATATTTTTTGATCACACGGAATGTACGGTTACGGACTGGGTCATCTTGCATATAACTTTTAAAAAGCAAAGTTTACCTTCTTCAATCTTAATTTTCACTTTAATTTACTTGTTATATCCAGATTTTCCATATGTCTATAATTTCATCCCCGATTCTTAGAAAAAACAGACTTCTCGAGAACGGGAAATTTAGCATGAGAAGTTCCGCAAAATACGAATATAACGGTATGAAGACTGCTATGAAAAATTGAAATCCACTTTCGTCATCGAAGAAATGAAACGACAACAGGCGGTGAATTAAAAAAAGAGAGGGTGGAATATCGACGTGTTCCCAGAACAGAGGGAAACTGCAATGCTATACATATATCTAAACGTTCGCGTTCGAGCGAAACTGCTGTCGTTCGGCAAGCTGAAAGCAAAACAGTGAGAGCGGCGTGCGTGCACACACAACCATGTGCATACGCATGCGTCGCGTCGGCCAGGCCTACATACATCTGTTTTAATTGAAACGGCACAAAAGGAGACGGACGTAAACCCCGAAACCCGGTACGCCGTAAGCGCCAATATTTACAATCAAGTGTAGAAATTGGAATCACGGTGACACCTCGGCTTGAAGAATAACGTCATTTTATTTGTCCAGCTTTGTTCGGACCGCGTACACAGTCTCGTGAATGGCGACGTATTCGTTGGGATCCGATTGATTCTCGCCAAACACGAATGAATTCTATTCGAGGCGAACAACGACCGCTTATTCGAAGTTAAATACTCTTCAGACTACTCGACATGTGTTACGTTCCACCGCGTAACAGACGAAGTTTGTTGAGATCTGCAAGTGTTGATTCTGTTAATAGTACTACTTGTTGAATAATGGAGTTTGCACTTGGGATCAAAACAACGTCGAAAAACGTGATCGAAATTCCTCTGACTAGGCCCTTGACGTACTAAGATATCGTGGGTATGCACTAAAGTAAAATATTTATGGTTTATTTTAATGTGGTCACATTAACAGCTAGGTCATTAGCGAGAGACCACATGGTTTACAATCGAATGTATCTTATATGTTAGTTGTGGAGAGGGTTACGAATGAATGATTACATTGTGATGGGGAACAGCAAAGATGAATTTATAACCGTTTATATATATATATATCAAGAGATTAAAAAAGAGGAGGACGTTTCCAATGTTGTCTTCACCTAGATTTCAAAGTAAAATATTGTTTAATCTTTTAAAAGAATTGAGCCAGTACCACCAGTCTCTGGAAGACGCGTGGCGGAATAGCGCCATAGAAGGGGAAGGTATTTAGAATGGGGACACAAGTCTTAATCTGTCTACTCTAACTGAAAATAGCGAGTCAATTCGTCATTCATTTTAGAGCCATCACATCAGAAGTCTTTTTCCTTTCAATTCAACAAATGACTCTTTCACTTCATTGTAACATACTGCTCATTTATCACCACAAGACTGTTGATCTTTATGCAAAATAAAAATTATAAAAATTTTTTTTTTTTATTTTTGTATTCTATACTTTTGGGATACTCTGTACAGGCGACGCAGAGAATTTTGGCTGATTTTCGTAGACTCATTTCCCAACAGCTGAGACTAGTATATCTATAAAATGTACAGCAAGAAGCAAGAGCAGGCAAAGAGGAACCGTGTCTCTATAGCTGGGGTCGCCATGTTTGCGGTATCTTTCCCTAGGGTTGACTTAACTCCTGTTTACGGCGCTCCGACACATGAACGCGACGATGCAGTTTCATGCTGAATCTTTGAGTTAATTCGCGCGAGGGTACCACGCGATCGACGATATGTAACGTTATCGGTGTTCCACAAGGTGTCTCGCCTAAGTAAACCATCTAAACATCACCGTTAAGGTACGATGATATAGTATATTATATGCGACATGGCGGCTAAAGACGAGTGGTAAACGCATAGTAAATTCTGAGAAGTTAGTTTCATTTTGCCTTCACCGCCGCGCCGTGCAGATTTAGTGGAAAGATGAAACAGGAAACGTCCGTGACGCCAACTCTGGCGATTTCGAAAGGTAATTGCGAAAGATTTAACCGGGATTAATCAAAGAATCCTAGTCGGAAGCGACTCTGTATCTCTTACAATTCGATTCGTAATCAACGGACGTCGAATGGAATTTCTTCAGAGCGCTTTTGTTCGACGAAACAATGGTGGCATTCGACAGGCCAGCGAAGAGAAAGAAACATTGGAGAATGGGGGAGGGGCGGGTGCGTCACTCTTTAGCGCATTTGTGTCGGTAAGCGAAATTCTTCGTAGAATTAGTTGTGGCAACGAAGATCTTAGTTCTGATTCGAACTTGATGATACCGAGGAATGAAAACTCGTACTGCTCGATGATGGAGCTTGTTAAACAATGCAAAATTTTCCTCGACGACTTTATCTATCTGAAATACAAAACAAAGTTATAATCCGGCCCAGTTAGTAGGTCTACTTTGTGTAATAATGATGACTAAATTATTGATTATTATTCATATAATAATAATCAAATTGAATAAATTATTGATAATGATTGAATATTTAATAATGATTAAATTGCGAAGTTCTCTGTCAAGCGGTGAAAGGGACCATCGACAGCCTTTAGCCAGTTAGAAAGATTTCGACCACTTCATTCGAGACAATCTGCTGATCCATCCGAATTGTATGATCGATATTGCGCTTCCCTCTGATACAACCGTGATCGCATGGATCCGATGGCGGTCTGCCTAACCGAATTCGGAGGGAAGAGTTCCGCGTAATAAGAAGAGATTCTCCACCATTTCGCCATTTCTTTTGAGGTCGACCCCGTCAGCCGCATTGTCCAACCAGGCAATCGGGCTTCGATTTCCCAGACGGCCGTCATTTCACGTCCCTTTCACTTAGACGTAACTTTCGAGGGAAGATTTTTCTCGCACTGGGACAAATCACCGGCACCAGAGTGGTTGCTTTGAGTGAATAAACTGACCAATCACGGCTAATGGAACGGCCCCGCTCTGCCGGTCGTTACGAATCTGAGGACAGCCGTTAGTTTTTCCCTTCGATCTATGTGTCCTTTTATTTCCTGCGACTTTAGAAACGCGAACGTTTTGGCCGCCGCTTTCTGCTCTTGTGGAATCCCAATTATACGCTACGCGGCATTTTTAACTTCGTCTTTTGATCCTCTTCTTCTTCTCTCTGGTGTCTTATGTATTTTTTACCCTAAACATCAAAACTGTGTTCCCTTGTGATGTCATTTTATTTCGACTGTGCCGTTGGATATTTTTAAAACTTATGTTTTGTCTAAAAAGCTGGATCTTTCATATTTACATGTACATGCGAAATATTAATAACTATATATTCAAAATTGAGTATCATTGAATGTAATCGTTTTGTTTTTTAATACAAAAATATTTTGTTGAAATCGATATTTTCTTTTTGTTGCAATAATTATTTTTGTTTTAATGTGAATACAGTAGAAAATGCTAGAGCCAACATTAATTGTATTACAATTATCATTTTTCTCGAGCGAATACATTATTAATTCATTATGGAATAAATATTTTTTTCTTCTGCATTCATTTAGTACTCGATTTGGAACAACGGAATTGGAACTTCCCTTTGTTCAAAGAGATTATCATCCAAATGGTACGAAGGCAAGCGTTTTCCCCGATTTCACTTAGGTTGTCCGACACGAAATAGGTAAAGGTTCGGAAGAAGGGGTTAGAGCATTTATTGACCTTAATTACACAGCAATCAAAGTTCTGCCGACAGAGCTAGAACATCACACGGAAGTGTGCTGCGTGCATCGAATGGAGGATTTTCGCGGGATTTCGATTTCACTTTATTTAGGTCGACCGAATGCTTTGATCAATCTCTCTCTTTCTTCCTCTCTCTCTTGCAGCAAGTCGAGAGAGTTCACGTAAAAAATAGCATGGTTAGCAAACGGGAGAGAAAGGGTACAACCTAAATTAATAGTCATTCATGCGACTCATAAAAGGACTGGTTCATCGGCGCGGCGGCGGTACAGTTCCGGTTTCACGGAAACACCATGTTAAAGTCCGTGACGGAGAAAAAACTTCAACGAACTTTTGGGGAAAGTTAGTTGGAAGAGGGTATTACCGTAGACAGTTGGCGGAGCTCTGCTTAGAAACAGATTTCTCTCCCAAAGGAGCTTCCAATTTTCAACCCGAGGAAAATCAGTTTCTTTCCCCGAAAACCCCGTACGTGTGCTTCGCGAATCAATTCTTTTCTTTCCAAACGAATCGGTTTCGTCAGATAGCCCATTGACTTTGAACCTTTTCGAAACAGAAAAGCTGCACTCTTTGATCTGCGATGCCGGTAAACTTGCATCACCGCTTTAGACTGTTTTCGATACTAGAATGAATATAACTGGCTGCATTATAATTTTTTATTTTAAATATTTTAAAATTTCGTAAAAATACCCTTACATTTTCATTAGCCCTTTGCATTTTCGTTGTTCTTTCAATTTTGTTACTCACAATTTCGCTACTGTTTTAATTCTTTATTTATTTATTAAAAATAAAAGGCTAAGTGTTCTTGTTCTCGAATATTTGATTTCGCGTTCAAGTGACGCGGATCATTTTTGCAATTCAGTTTATTGGATAGCAAGAAAATACTACTCGAACGTATGATGTCAAAATGTCATATGATAAACGGCTCTGGAGATTTGTCCGATAATGTAGGGGAAGAAGACAATATAAAGACCGATGGCGTTGAAATGGATGTTTTTTTCTGCTGGCTTGATGCTTGACGAATACGTTGCTGAGCCAGACAACGGAGGAAATTCTTGGGTAGAAGGTAATGCGATTAAACTCGATGAAAGAATTCTTTAAACGTACATCTGCTCAAGATCCAGGTCGGCAAGACCACAGCATTGTATTCGCAGTGCAACAAGTTTGTACGTGGAAAGTATTTCTTGAAACTTCGTCGTGCAAGAGAGGAAGATAAAGAGATCAGTCGCGAAAGCACAAAAGAATTTATTTAAAAAATTTGATACAATCTTCAATATGTGTTGCCTTCGTGCACTTAGTTGTATACGTGAATTTCGAAAGAATTTTAGGCTTTCGGGGCGTTTCGTTTAACTAAATATATTGAATTCAACGTTTATTAAAAAATTATGTTTGTGCAACTATTTTAATATTTCCTTTTTCGGATGGAATTGGGTAAGGAACACTTCAGAAGCAAATTAGGGTAGCGTTTCAGAGTTAGTCAACTTAATTGGACACCGTCTGGCAGATGTAGTCGTTATTAAACTCGCATTCTATCGGCTAAGGTTATATCACATGGAACGCGGAAGTGGGAGAACGTAAATATCTATGGGTAAGAAACTATTTAGAACATAGCGAACTGTTTTATTTACAGTTTATAATTGCATAGTTATACAGACTGTACTGGGCGAATTCGATGAAGGAACTAACAAAACTATTTTGAACATGGTAAATTGTTTCCTTGCACACATATAAATGGCTGACGAAATTACCTTCGTGCAAAATCAAAATTCTCTGCAGAAATTACAAGGAAGAGCTACATAAAAATTTTTTCTTCCTATAATAATTTTAATAAGTTAATAACCAGACTTTTTGCCACACTGACACTTTGAATCTATCTACCAAAAAAAATATGATTCAAATAGTATGCAACATGCCAACATAAAATATCAACGTACCATTTGTTTCTTCAGGAAATATTAATTACTCTCACATTAATCGTTGATTTTCTAAAGTTTACATTTGCTACGGATAAAATCAAAGGTACTCGGTTTGCCATAAATTAATCGGTTAACTGGTTCCTAAGGTTCTTCTTTGTACCTCTAACTACTGCATTCACATGATCCTATTTAACGTGATCCATCCAGTATTTACTTTAACACGAAACTGATGCGATAGAAAAGAGATTTTCATGGCGTTGGAATCTATCTCGTTCTTTACAGCTTCCATAGATAAAGACCACGAATTTATCACGAATTTCCAAGGTGCTTTAGGACGCATTCCGGGACATTAAGCGTAAAAAATTCAGCACTCGAACGTAGAGTGAATTGTGGGGGCTAGCGCGTGGCTTTGCCAACAATAAAACAGAATTTTTCGAGACAATAGAACGTAAGGAGCAGCGGTGCGGCGGCGGATGGTAATAATATTTTTCCACGGGGTTTCACATAAATGTCAAACGGAGGCATAAATCGTCCCTGTGTATCCCAGAGAAAAACGCTGGTAGTTAATTTTCCTCCAGATGCCCGCAGGATTTCAGTATCGTAACTACATTGCTGTGTTCGGCGCAGAAATAATGCGTTGAAATTAATATCCGTTTACGCGATGAAACGCAAACCAGCACCGCGGGATTATGAAATTTTTCAGTTACAATCTGCTCATAATGCATCGAACTCTAATTATGTTTATATATTATATCGTATATTGTATACTGGCCCCAGCATATAGCTTTTTAAAATGTTCAACAAGCGACTAGAGCATTTTTAAGAAGATCGAAGAATGGATTACTTGTAAATAAAATTGTAACATGTCCAAATGGTAGACAAGATAATACTTTCGCAAGATTTTGGGATGAAAATTCGTCCGAATAAAATGTATTGCAGAAAACTATAAATTTGAATCCAACAAAATGATAGTGACGTGAAATATTAAGTTTTACATTCTGTTGCCATGTGGGAATTTTAGAAATGATTTATCGGTTTTCTTTATTTAATCGGTCACTGTATTGGAATTTGTTCGAAATACTGTGACGTGGCTGTATGCGTAAAATATAATGCAAAAATGTTGTGCATTTACACAGACAGAATTGGGAAACTTATCCTTTTTCGATAAAAGTTTCCAGAGTGCAGCTGTCATCGGTACATACATGGATTTATTCATGGCTTGTGAAACATTATACAAAAATTCTGCTGTTCTCTGCATTTTTGGTTGAATGTAATATCTTGATCCCCCATATGACCGCACAATGCGTGAAACAAGAATTGTACGAAATGAAGATTAAACGTTGAAAATATGAAAAATGCATACGCGAAACCACGAGCATTTAAAAATAAAAATCTTGCCCAATATAAGCCGTAAAAGAGAAAATACAAACTTAAAATATAAATAAAATAGAACTTAGCCGCGTAAAATGTGTGACGAATAATGCAATTGTAATACGAGATATTTTTATTAATTTTTCAAAATTGGAACACCGAAGCACCGATATATTTGTTTACCATGTTTTACTTTTGTTTTAGCAAATGCTCGAGCAATTTTGAAATAATAATGATAATAAAATTCTTTTTCCGATTGCATCGTTCGTCACATTTGCTTTCCTAGATGGAGCTACGATTCAAGCACAGTCCGATGAGGCGCGCCGTTCAACCGATTAATATATTAATTGCTTTAATACGAGTCTCATTTATGCAGCTGTCAACGCATCGTCATTTGGTTCCGCTTCAGCGGGAAAATTTCATCCCCATCGGAAATCCTTGATTCGAGCATCCTAAATTCCCAATCTCCATTAAGCACCTGCGCAATAAAAGATCTCAACACCAGCCATAACACCCAACCCCCATAAAATATACGCCAAATATCTCGAAGTGTGTCGCGGGGGCAACTTCAGCGGAAGTAATTAAACCCTGACCGGATAAAATTATGGAACTGTCGGTTCTGCTCCCGAGAGAAATATCTTCCGCTTCTATGGAGTTACATTTCCACGTGCGTTGTTTCCTGTCGATAGATGTCGTATCCGCTGCCCTTAATCCAACGGAACCACTGTTTCCGTTTGTTTTTTTTTTATTTTACGCGACAGTTTATGTGCACACAGAGCTGGCAGATTTTAAACCAACTGCTCTTTCTTTTTTCTTTGCATGCACTTGCAGATATATCAAGCTTGATCGATTCACGATAAAAAATTCCTATTTGTATCAGCAAAATTAAAATCATAGTTAATTTTATTAACAGACAAGGTTTGTGTAGATTTTATGCATTTATTGTTCAGCTGTGTAGGTGAAATATAAAATTCAGTAAAAGTATTAGAAGTATGTAACAATGTTGGTTTGTTATTTTGAAATAATTACAATTATTAACAAAACCTGAATCGTTTATGCCCGGAATAAAATTTTATTTTTGAATTTCTTTTTCTTTCCAATATTTATTTTTTTATCCCAGACGGAATCGGTAAAAATAAGATTACATTGGTGTTTAAAAATTCAGCAATATTCGCAAACGTCCATAGTGCAATCCGTTGGAATTCACTTGTATTTTATTGTTCTTAATTTGAATATAATACACACACACACAAAGGTTGTCTTAGCAGGATATGCAGTTAAGTTGGGAAATAAGGAATAAGAAATTAATTGCAACGACTCATTAAAACTTGTCTTAAGACATTTTAAAACTTGTCTTAAAAACACGTATGCCCCATAAGGTCTAATATCGCGTTAGAGAGTTTTAATTCCTTTTAGAAATATAGTATCGAGCACTCGTACCTGAACAATCTTCCTCGTAGCTTCAAATGGATCTTAAAATTTATCGCTGCGCCGTATAAAACGAATGAATATTATCTATTTTTAGAAATATCGAGATTTGGTACCATTTTGCGACTGACGTTACTCTCGTGACAGTGTTTAAAGCTTCCCATAAAAGAGAAACTATGGGACGGTTCTCTTTAAAACTCCAGTCCAATTTCGATATCAAAGATTTCATGGACTGTTAAATATAACATCTTATTTTTGATTTACTAAATTAATTGTTATTAATAAGGAAATTTCTTTTAATTTCAATATTTCTCATATTATTCATAAATATGTGAACTTAAATAAACCTCCTCTGTTTAAGTAGAAACATGACCATCAGATTCACATTGTTCTCATTAATTTCAGAAAATATTCTGTCAATACAAATATAATTTATATTAGTCGTTATGTATAAAACCGTAATTTTTATTTCACAATGTATAAAACCCGTGATCTATAATCGGTGTTAAACAACGATGCACAATCTATTACGTTGAGCGAAAGGATTTGTCAATTTTCTCCGGGAAGTATTAAAAAATGACGCACACCTTTTAAAGCTTTATCGTCCAACTAGCGATCAAAGTGGAAAATATACTTAAGATAGAAAAGGAATGATAGCGCTGAAACTATCCAGCTCTTCCCTGCTAAAGGGACAAAGAGTTCATTCGCCAAGTTATAAATTGTATTAATCGAGGGACTATTAATTATGGCGGCAGTAATTAATATTAAAGGGAAGGTGCTCGACCTCTCCATTTCCTCACTTTGGTCTGGAAAACTGGCCCTATGTATTGCGTTGTACATAGTCACAGTAGCCTGTACCGACTGATAGACTTGTATTACATGTATGTTTAATCCACCATTCCACTCTCCCTTTTGCATAGTTTACACCCTGATAATTTTCAATTAACCCTCCGTATGCTATGCCGGAGTGATTCGTGACCGTCAACATATACAATTTTATTCCGATATAAGACGACGCATTTTATTTCGAAATAAGCAAATCGCTGTTCGTCTCCTCTTCTTCTTTGGAAGTTGTTCGCTCAACACCGTTTACTGTCAGAACTATGTTGTAGTCTATCCTTTTCCAACGAAAAATTAGTCAAGTTGTTTATGTAGATACCCTCTTAATCTCAACCTCAACTAAGCCATCATCTTATATCGAAATAAAACAGTATCAGAGAAATAGTAGTGTGAGTCAGAAATAAGTCCGGCATAGAACTCGCAGGAGTCCGAGGGTTGAAGAACACCGTGTACGATATAATAATATTATCAGCATATAATGTACATTAATGAATTAATTCGTGATGTACCATTTCCTCTTCAGTTAGCAGGAAACATTGCTTTTTCTCCATATTTTTTATTCAACTAATACGTAACACGCATTTTCCTGAATGGCATTCGCAAAGGGAATAATTAAGGCATCAGATATTCTATATGACAACGACAGTCGTGTGCAAAGTGATAAATACGTGGAGCTTAATCAAGTTCACGGAAACAGCGCTTCCGCAAATGTTCCACGACCAGGAACGACTAAATTATCGACGACGCGATATCATTGCATCGTGATCGCCTGCCATTAATATTATTATTCCCACTCGCAACTGAAATAATCGGGGACAAACGGGGATCGGACAGCAGGTGCAGCCGAATGCGCCGCTCCGACTGACGCCTGATACGTTAATGAACATTCAATTGTCCAATAAAAAAGCCGACGCCATTATTTCAGTGCAGCAGTAAATGCCAATTTAAATCGAATCGAATGTTGCGCCATTTCGCAAGGCCACGTCCATTTACCTACCAGCTTCCCTCTCTTTTTCTGCCCGCCGGTTTTTTTTCCTCCTTCAATGTGCCAATTTATCACAAATCGCTTTTTATTGCACGCCGTTCGATAAATATTAAATGATTCGGACGATTACTTTCTTCCTTTTTACCCCTACCCTTTCGCCCCCCTTTTTTGCAATTCATCGGATCCTGCCGTGCATATCAACAGCGGTATTAAATTTGTGGCGAGTTCGAAAACGGGACGGAATTTAATTCTATGTTGCCCGATGATGACTCTCATTTTCGGATGTTTAACGCAGTTACAACTGACGAATGGGGGCGCAAGCGGCCGCGGATTAAATTAACGCAGTCGTTTTCAATCCCATTGTCTACGACAGGAATGTGAATATAACTGCAGCGATCGATTTTGTCGAAACTTCTGTTCAGACAGTGATAGGTTAATAGGCGAACACGTGCAGAGACACATAATTTTTTTTTCATTTCATATGTGGGCAAAATCGTATTACAAAACTGCCGGTTTGTTCGAAACACAGACGTATGCTCATAGAAATTTTTCTATGGTAAGTGTCCAAATACTTTTGTCTGTCTTATGACACTTCGTATGTCTTACGATATAGGTTTGGTTGAAAGAATGGACCCCGTAATTTCATTTAGTCCTTCATAGGTCGTCTTAGTCCACGGAAAAATAAAACAGCTCTTTAATAAAAATTGTTTCTTCATTGGAATTCCTCCCGTTCTTGATCGCGGAATAAAGTCTCCATACTGCATAAAGATGCAATCAAGATTTCCCCTAAGAGTATGCATTATTCAGCATAACTCACTATTTTAGCCTTTTTTTTCGCTACTCTGTTAGCGATTTTCGAATAAATTACACACACTTTGGTGTTAGCAGGGAGCTTTTGGATTTGACAAATTTCGATAATGTTTAGAACATAATTAAAAAATTATTTGACTTCCATTACTATTAGAAATTACTAAATAGTTCTAAGCCAATTAGGAAATAAGGGAATCATAAAATATTTTTAAACGAAGTGTATAGAATTAGAATGAGTTAGCTATGATTAGTTCATTTCTAGACACCTGTATTTTTGCAATCAAAGTCGCTGGTGTTCGGGCTTCGCAAGATGATGCATCGTCAGCTTCAATGCGTTCTGACACGAGAAAAATTGCTCGGTACATTGAATATACAGCCATGTTTCATTTCTCCGAGAACTACAAACATCTCTTTCCTCTTGGTTGCCGACGCTGCATTGAAATTCAAAATGTTTGCCGTATCGTATTTGTGTCAGCAATGAGGGCACAGTGAATAACAAAATTGCTTCGTCAGTGTTCCACCCTTTTTCCATTTAACAAGGCATTTAAACCGAAGTCTCTTGAAAATAGGCTTTAAAACCATAAGATGTTAAACATGAATATTCACAGAATAATATTACTATGCGTAATCATGAAAATAGGAATTATAATATAAAATAGTAATTATACAATTTTCAAATGGTATTATTTATTAATTTAAAATATTTTCTTGCGTGATCTTCAGACACACGAATGGAACTGATTAAATCGACATAATCAATTTAAATTCGAAGATGTTAATACAGTTACATCAATTTTAATCTCTTTAATTACGACGTAGATTCACTACATTGATATGCTCGACCTATATTTTCGTTCTTCTTTTCTATATCAAATAAAACGAAGGCAATATTAATTTAAAAAATGGCTTATATCTCAAGTTAATGAATAATAAAAAATTATTTATTTTAAAAGCTACATTAAGTAGAGTTTAAGTTTATCTAAATGGTAAACAAAAATTTATTGTTTCGTGTTTTAGAGCGTCGCGAGCTCTATAAATGTACGATAATCTGCATTGTTCGGTTTGAAGATGCATATTAAAGGGTCACTTTCGATTACAATCCTTGTGTTCACAGTTGAAAGTCACGCGTAGACCCTATGCCATGCTTGGTAGCTGTGCGGTGTTAATGACGAACGCGGAGTCAATGTTTTTTTACTACCACTCTACGTGTCGTGCTTATTTCTAAGAGAAAAAGTAGGTCACGTCGTTCCAGGGAATTTTGGCTGGTCATTCGTTACTCTGAATGTTTGAAACGTTATACTCCGAAACTTTAAGTTTCTAGAAGAAATGGAAATGTGTTAAGACATAAATGTCAGAAATAAAATATGATTTTCACTGTGTCGTATTGAAATAGAAGAAATTTAAAACTGAACCTTTGTGATTAAAATATAATGGATATGTCTTACTGTATGGGGAAAAAAGTAAAACTTACAACATCATTTTGTATTTTGAATAGATTGAATTTTATAAATTCAAAAGAATTTTAATATTACTTTTTAATGAGAAATTATATTAATGTCTGTCTGCACAAATTTATTTCATATATTGTATAAACCTTATTTGCTTTAAAGTAACAGATAAAATTTTAACCTTATTTCAAAATTGTATGAGCAATAATTCTCTTTTACTCATTATATCTATGTCCAATTTTGAATTCTCATTCAACATGTTTCCAAGCGTTCTAGAAACTTGGTTTTAACTTCTCGGCGTCCATTGTCAATGCACCTTATATTACTTTCCTTTTTTTCAAGTGGGGAAGTAATTTATAGATCTTCCGTAACATCGTGACAAGTTTCGTAATAAAGGTGGCAGGGAATACAGAAAGAAAGCAGAATGGGGCTATGAGAAACGAGACTCATTACTCATTCGAACACTTTGATATTAAAACTTTATTATTAGTTACAAAATACTATAGAGGAACTTTGTCAAGTAAATACTGGTCACCTGGATAGGCATTTGCAATTGTTAACGTTATACAAAAATTAAATTATTTAAAATCCTACGATACGCATATTCTATATCCGTTACGTTGAAGCCTTGACAATTGCACGCGAGTTTCGTGACGGAGTTAAGAGTTTACAGTTTACAGCATCCCACTTATTGCAAATTATGATACACTCGAGGGCAAGACGTTGCAGGTCGAGTCAAGAATGATTGCACCGAGAGGGACAGATTCAGAGTAGTTCAGATAAAGATCGCTGAAGGAGAATAATGCGCTCCCTTTTCTCGCTACCCACATTAATCTACCGTACAATCCAACAGGAATGTACACAAATCGTGTACGGTGTGATGTATTGCGGTCACCTTTCATCGCGGAGAGAAATGTAATTCGTTTTAAAAGGAACTAAAGATTGACCGATGAGCTTCTTTCTTCACTAACACCGCCAAGGTTCACGAAAAGACGAAAAGACGAAAAGACTCGCACAATTCAAAGATTCAAGTTCTTATTCAGAAAAGAGTCAGTCATTGTTTACTCAAATTGTTTGAATTTCCCTTATTTGAGTTACGCAAAATTCAACCTGAAAAAATGATTAATAAAAGATGTAAGTAGTGTTAATTAAGTTTTTAAAGACAATTTTAAATTAATGTATTTACTAAATATTTTCAAAATTTGTTAGAGAACCTGTTCTACGATTTATTGTTCATTATTTATTGTATCGTTATTATTATTGTTGCTTTTCTTCAAATTTTGATAGATTTAAGCATCGTTAACAATTAATTTCTTGTGAAACTTGTTGAGTTATAATATATGTATATCATAGTTTGAATAATAACACGATGAACTAACAAGAGCGGAAATACTGCAAAGAACATCGGTAAGGTTGCCAATGAATGTTTAGAAAATTTATTTATTTTTCGTAGCGCAATGTTAAACCGAAAGGAAACAAAACACAAGTTTGACGCTTCTTTTTCGTTTGCAGTCTTTTGAAAGCGACAGAACGCTCGCCGGGCGCACGAAACTAAAGCACTTAAGCCCTTTGAGTTGCAGTAATGGTAATATCATAGAAAATTCTCGGTGTTGCAAATGATGCTGCGCTTTCTCTCCATTTACTTCGCCGAAAAAACGTTGTTTTGGAAGATAAAATTAGACCAAGGAGGCTTTTCGTAGCATTTATAATTAATTAGCTCATTTTGAACTTGCTTCGCCAATGCCATCGCAATCTCTATCATTATTCTTGTCGCGTAATTCAAAACTTAGCATCTTAAGATTAGTGTGGCGATTGCACTTAACAATTATTATTCTTCAAACAATTTGGCCCGTTGTAAAGGTAGACAGGGAAAAATAGTTTCTATTATTCTCTCGGCGATCCTTAGTTGCGGAAATGTTTGCTGTTATTGAAATATAAACCGTATTTATTAGAAAAAATTGATCAGAAAAACTTGGCACGTGGAAATGGAATGAGAATTGAAAACATAGTGTATACGCGCGGTTTGGTTATAAAATTCGACTAAATTTCGCACGATACCACCATATCGATTTACCGGAAAATCCGAAAATTGTTTCACATATTGAAATCGCGTAGTCGATACGTTCGAAACAATTTATTTTATCGGAATATTCGAACGAGATTTCTGGATGAAAATTCACAGAAGTTGTTCGACCAACAACTACTTCTAATCACTTTGAATAAAGTATTTACTCGAATACTATGTATATAGCTATGTATAGGATTGGAACTAGCCTGCATAGAGCAACCTGCAATCAACACAATTTTGTTTTCCATATTATTTCATTGTCAACGGAATGACTTTCGAAAACTTTGCTCATCATTCTGTGAACTGGTTTCGAAAGCTATAGCTATAAAAAATGCATTAGACACATGTTTAAATTTCTTCTTTTAGTGCTTTGAAATAGTTCCCTAAACGTTATTCATTCAAGCGTTGTTAAAAAGTCGCTTGATAGAATAGACTCGAGTTATAGACATGCGATCGTTGCATATTCGAACAGAAGACCTGTATCACTTGCGAGCTGCTATTAGGGTAATCCTCTGCAAACTTGAAATGGGGCGTTTTACCTACTGACCTTCTGGCAAAGCAGCGCTTTACTCACTGACCGCATTTTCGGATTGCTCTACATTTATTTAAAGGGCTACATAGTAGGTTGTAAAAGTGTACGATTTTAAAACATGCATTATATAAACCAAGTTGTGTATTTAACAAGTACAATATTGTTACATGCAGCTTCTAAATTCTTAGGAAACAATGAAGTATTTTGTTGTTACAGTCTAAAATGAGGGAGTGAATTTATATTTATTATGAACTTATAAATTCCTCGATGGTTATATCTCGACAACACAAAATAGAATTTAACTTCGGTTTGATAGAAATTAATAATATGCACACTTGGAAGATTGTGTTTGAAATCTTCATCATATGTCTGATTCGATGCCACAACGATCGTTGTTCTTGAATCGGCTGTATTTATCACGACTATAAATTCCTCATTGTCTCAATTTGACTGTTAAATGCGTGGCCAGTAATCAATGACACGCACCATTTTCAAACGTATCCATCTATCCGATAATGATCGTTAACCTTCCACGGAAACACAACTATTGATTGGAGCATCATTTATCATGTTTTTCCCGCGCATAAGCAGCAAAAAAGATTGCCTATACGTGCTTGGAATATCGTATTTAGTTATACTGCCCGAGGTGGGACGATCTATCACGTTCGATCTCTTTTCAGTGATGTTGGACTCTTTACATGCCGTGAAATA
Organism: Lasioglossum vierecki; assembly: GCA_028455595.1. Taxonomy (NCBI): domain Eukaryota; kingdom Metazoa; phylum Arthropoda; class Insecta; order Hymenoptera; family Halictidae; genus Lasioglossum; species Lasioglossum vierecki. Next base: position 3,927,310 of record CM052337.1, on the reverse strand, counting down.
ACCAACTTTCTTTAATACAAACCTTTGGAAAATGGAAGAAGCTACAATCTTGTGTATCCTTCATCGTATCAATTGCAACAAATTTTTGATAGACGGCAATATTAAAGTTACTTTATTGAAGTCAGAATTTATTCGACCATACTTCGTTATACTTTCTTTACCGAGTTCTTGTAGGTGCAAACATTTTGGTTACAAAAGACTGTAAAAAATCTCAATATGTGAAATTAGTGTTTTACAGCACCTATAAAAATCAGCAAATATTTGTTGCATTATTACGTTTATGATTTCAATTGGATCACGTTAATTGGATGATTTATTCATTCGATAATTAACTGTTTGTTGATTTTACGAACTACCTTGGTGCAGTTCTATAATTAAATTCACGAAATGTATACTAATAGTTTTTGTTTTCGTTGAGTTCACTTTTTGAACGAAAAATTGGCTGATAAATTTTGTCAATTTTCGTCTTGAAAATGCCCTCTATTCGTCGTCCACCCTGTATGCAATACGGCGATGCGACGTCGTTGATAGTTTAATTTTTCAAAAGTAATCTCGAGGTCGAATTTGAATCGAGGGCAAGATCTATCCAAATTTTATCCATGAGCGAAGTGTGTCGTCCCTTGAAACGAGTACCGCGGGCATTCAGCAAATACCAAGCAGAACAATTGCCACAGACTTTGCATTTTGAACATCGCGACGTGCATTACATACTCGGAACAATAAAAGAAAGTCTTTCGCCTGTGACTCTCCAATTCATTGTTATCACCAACTATTTCCCATTCGTTGCACAATTGAGACCCGCAGTGCACCGAAAAAAAAATAACAAAAACTGATATCTTTGCAAAAAGCGCTTCATATAACCACTGACAATAATCTAGATACCTCGCAGCTATTTTCCATACGTTTGGAAAACGCCGGCGATTTAAAATCAATTCGGGAATCTATAGTCTTGAAAATTCGGTGGCAGTGGTTTTAAATCGACGCTCTCTTTAATGCAAATAATCATGCATATCTGTCGTTAGGGTAACAATGTTAAAAGGTTTGCAAAATTTCGTAACATAGGTGCTATCAGTTTTTATAAACGAGTATTAACAAAAGTAAAATAGTTTTAAGCGTAAACAGGTAATTCTTAAATGCATTATTTCTTAAAAATATTACAATATTAAATTGGGTACAATAAGGTTGAAAAATAATTTTCTCAAACCTGTTTTTATTTTATTTTAACAATAATGTATAAATGGCACAATCGTATGTTTAAGAATTTAAAGGCCTAAAGATTCACTTAAAAGAATTAGATCAGGAAGTTTAAAAAATTTTTAAATTTTACTATTTGTTTCTTCAGTGGGTTTTTTTGTACAGTTGAAAGGGTGAACTCGAATTAGGGACAAAATGTTACGTGTGCACGGCTGAAACACATTCGTTTTTGCTATGTTCGGTCAAAAAACTGCAACACAGGCTTGCCTAATTGCTGCGTCTCACTTCCATGCCGTTTTCCTTAATCCTCGTCAAAATTCTGGAAACCGTAGGAAAACCGATTACGACACATGAATATTTGATAGAAATATGGACGTGTGTTGGTGTGGCTAAAATGTCTGTACTGCACATTTACTCGCGACACTCAAAATTGTAAATACCGTCTCTACTGATTGCTGACCTCATTTCTGCACTGATCGCCTTAATCCTTGTCAAAATCCGCTTAACATTCAACTGCACACTGCACAGTACCGACATTAGGAGAATTGATAGCAAATATTGAAAGCGTGTGCTGTTATTAAAACAACCAAAATTGCAAGAAGTATATTGAACTTTGTATTTCAGTTTAATTCGTGTAAATACTTGTTAGTACCATAAGTTATCTTAGAGACAAGATTGCAGGTACAATTTCCCTCCCCTACACATAATTAACTAATCAATTAATGGGACATCATAGAATCAATCATTTAAATATTTTTTAATCTGTCAATAATTCTAATGATTCTGTGACTAAAACGCAATACACAGAATGGATAGTTTTTTTGAATAATAATAATACTACATGCTATTGTACTATGGTTATTGTTGTTTATTATGAATTTTTGAGAGGAATATTTATATATTAAACTCGTACAATTTACACACAGGGTGTTAGAAAAGTCTGAAAACGGTCGAATATCTCGAAAATAAAGCATTTTAGAGAAAAATGGTTCAGACATGTATTTTATGGTTTCGCAAGGGCTATAAGATGGTGCCATTTATTTTTTAAATATTCCACCGTTTCCAAACTTTTCTAACACAGTGTATAGTGTTTTCTAGTTATGAAGAAGTTGCATTCATTAGAACAGTCAATGTTTTAATTTATACTGAAACATGCAATTTTTAAATGTATAACTTGCTGCATTGAATTCTTATTTTTCTTTCATGCATTAACGATGCTTGTGAATTGTGATCATACATTTTGTAGCACTGTAAGTAGGTCATATTGTTCGTCACGTGAATAAGAAATATGAGTCGTGAACACAAGAAGTAGTTGGCAGATTTGAGAGTCATTTTACAATTCCATTTAAATGGATGTTGAACTTTTTTATTACTGTGTAATAGTTGTTATCTTTTGAGAAATCTCGTAGAATACGTTCAACGTCCGTTACGCCTTAAAAGAAACATAAATTCTAACTTTTGTACAGATCGACAGTTTAAATAGCGCAAATTCTACTTATTCTACGGTCACGTATTTCGGGTATTAGGCTCTGCGCATGGTCAATAGAACGCGAGTACATAGATGGATAGGAAAAGGGACAACCATAACCGGATTGCCCACCAGAGGTCTGGATCTCAAACTAATTATGTAGATGGGTTATCGAGTTATTTTCGCTAAAGACGCGGAAATTCGTTGTGCGGTTGCCAGGTAATTCTGCGAACGGTATTGACGCAGCTGCATAATTAACCTTAGGCACGGCAGAGTTCTGTGATTCAAACATTTGCGCGGACTTTCTGGTACAAGTGATGTATGTACATACATTTAAGCTACTATTTATCTTTCGCGTGACATCGAGACTGAGCCGAAATTACTGATCCCTTTCCCTTTCAATTAACATCTAAGGCTATTTAGAATTTTACTTTTATATTTTCATAGTTTTATTGTCTTCTTTATTTATCTAGTTAACTTACAATATACATTTATTTTTATATTGGTCAGAAGTAGACTGCAGGTCTTCATTGCAATTGATTAGTAATTGATATTTTACTGATTTTTAGTTGGATAATATATATATATGTAAATTCGTTTAATGTTTCTACTGTTTCGAACCTGTATCATTCAGTGCTTCCTTCAATTATTAATTAATTGTTAAATAGATTGTGGGTATTTAAAGATTTATAGTTTGTAACAAATTAGAGATTTTTTGTAATTTACAATTATGACCATAGATAATAGCAGCTTTATTACTATTTCACTGCGTCATTGCATACACTTGTAGTCTTCAGAATGTGTAACTTTTTTTATAACGGCTTTGCGTAATGAATGAAATTAAAGTTATGAAACTACCGCCTTTAACAACATATTTTTGAAACGACCACGCAATTTAAAAAGCCAGAATCGAGGAAAAGGTGTCAGAAGCTCCCGTAGGAAACCCGTTAAGACCTAATAAGGGCAGACCAACGGCTGTACGGGATTACATTCCCTGTAAGCCGAGAACTACTTTCTTAATATTTGATAACATTCTGCGAATGTCATATTGGTATTCCCGCTCGTGATATGGTCGCTTTCAAGTCGTTCTCGATAATCGATTAGAAGATAGAGTTCTTTGTACAGAATCAGAAAATTATCATAGACTATTAAATCGTATAAATTTTTAAACGGTATATCATATCGCAGATACATAATACGCTTGTTATGAAGGTTTCAGATATTTCAAAAAACCATTACACTATTTCAAGGCATTTTCCAATAATACTACTTTTCTTAATACTTAATGAGAAATTATAATGCTTCTCTTTATAATACTCCGAGAGGTTTCCAAAAATGATTGCTCTATTTCCACTGATTCTTAAATAATATTTCTCTCTTTAATTCTTCATAAAATATTGCAATTCCATAATAAAGAAATACTATCATTAATAATACATCTCGTAGACACGTAGAATACAGGTACCATTGTTTTGCCATTTATTAGCAAGAACTATTTAAATAAAGAAAAGTTGTGTAGCATTTTAAAGAGCCTGTATAAAATAGTAAAGTCAGACTGCACGTTCTATGCATTTATAGCGTCCCCAAATGTGTCCAATACGATAGAACGGGAACCGTGATGCAGATTTAATCAAGAGGCTGACATTCATTTTCCGCTGCCGTACACTGTATTATACATGATGGATGACGTTAACAAAGTCATGTAAATATTCCTGATGTTTATGGATATACAAAAAAGACCATTTCCATGTACTAAACTATTGCATTCTCGCAATTCTTAAATAAAATGCCAGTGTCTGGCATTAAGTGCTCTTCGCCAGTCGAAATACTCGATCCCTAACGATTTACCGTATTCTGTTTCACCGAAGGTGTGAAACACGATTCCCCTCCTTATATCCCTTTGACTATGTACAGCGCCGTTAGGCGTCTCATGAAAATCATCGCCGTGTGCCAACGACGCCTAAAGACGTTTGTCGCCAAGCATACCGGTTACATATGTACATGTTGCTGCTGCTACTTCTGTGTCACAGAGAGCAAGCATCGTCTTCCTCGCCGGGCTCCAGTCAAAGGGTTAACGTTTATCTTAGTGATAAGTGGGCACAAGCATCGTAACGAAGCGTTTTATAAAGAGCATTCAGTAACAGCGACCACGGAAAACAAGATGTTACATTTGCGGTAGCCACCAGTGTCGTTCAAAGGGGCACACGCGAAAGAAAGAAACCTGAAGAATTCTCAGGAAACTACAACTTCAAAAACGCTTTCGTATTTTCCATTATATTAATACGAGTTCTGTGGATTATTTTCACGTGTAAAATTAATTCTATTCATTTATGCGAATCATCACGACATCAAGCCCTTGCCATACAATTTTCTTCAGAGCAAACAATTAGACCTTTCAAATTCATATTTATTTTAATGCGTAAATATTGGTTATACAGGAATAGAATAGAATAATGGTTTTAATAGAAAGATATAACCTTCATATTTCGTAGATTCTGTTTGAAGTGTTCATCACGAGCGTGATTCGTTACTCAAAAAGGAGTTAAACAATTCAATAATAATTGTTAACTGTCAGAGCTGTTGTAGAGTATATTATGTGAGAAATAAATTAAACAGTTCATTCGATAAATAATGTAATACTTCAATAAAAAAAGGATCTAACACAGCAAAGCTTATTGTCTGAAATGCGACCCTCAGGCACCATGTGTGTGATTATCGCGCCGTTCGTTGTCGTAGGGTGGAAAATGTAATCTTTATTATCCTGGGTCGACTATAGTTCACTGAGCTGCGAGGTGTCAGTTTTATTAATGAAGATAATTCTTCGCCGAACGCGTTAATCCGTGGATCGAGCGGCCGTGTTCAATCGTCCAGCCGATATCGAAGTTAACGATCGCCTTAGTGTAATGTGGATCGAGAAACTGATACGACCTAAGCTGCCGCATTAAAGTTTAAGCCGAGCTTTCCACAGTGACTCGCCCATCGACAGAAATACGTTTCGCGTCAGGACTGCTCCTTTAGTTCGAATTTAGAAATCGACTCCTGGGAAAATGCGATGCTCGCGAGGGTTCCTTCCTCGGTAAATGTCAAGAAAAAAGAAATAGAAAGATTTTTACCTCCATTTTTTATCAATCGAAGAAAGCCGCGTACAGTTGTATTCGCGCTCTCCCTTTCTCTTTCTAAAAAAGATACTTAAAGCTATGCGCATAATGCATACACTACAATGCAATTTTTTCCGATATTATAAAGAATGCCCTACAAGGTACCCTATCATTTTGTCCATGAATAATTCGTTCGGAATTTTTTGCTATTCTGGGAGAGATAGTCGCGGTTTTATGCGTATCCATTCCGCAATTACAGTGGGAACGACCAACTCGAATCTGATGCGTAGCTATCAGTCGGTCGGCAATTTCCTTCTTTGAGATGAGATTACAATGTAATTTTCATTGTCTGACGCGCAGAGGAGTACGGCAATATTCAGAAAAACTTGCTGCAGCACGGTTGCTGCTTGAAACAGTCTTATTCGATTAAAGCGCAAAGCAATCGAATAAAGCGGCTGGCTGCCATTAATTTCAAAGCAACCGGGACAAAGGTTGCACGAGGGAGGGCAGCGCTCGTCGCGTCGGAGGGCGCGTGCGTTTCAACCGCGTTCCCGCGCCTCGTCGCGTCGGGGGTTGAAATTTTCACCGTGAATTTTCAATAGAGCGTCGCGATCAAGGACAAAGCTGGACCAGGCTTGCGATCTCGCCTAGTCTGCCACCGCTTTCTCCTCTATTCCATTTCCTCTCTTTATTTCCCTTCAAAGTCCTTCCACCCCTGTAGTCTGCCGGCGTTTCTCGAACTCCGCAGCTCCATATCCTCTTTTTCCAACAGTGTGCAGGCCAGTTTCCACCATCGACGTTACCGCCGCCACCACCACCACGCCTCTCTCTTTCCCTTTGCCTCTTTCCCGCAATTCGTAACCGAGTGCTTCCTACCGGGAAGCGTCATCACCAACCCCTGCCCCCTTTTCAACCTTTCTCCTGACTACGAGCGTCTTACGGCTGCCTCGTACCCCACGTTATACGCGCTCGCGGTTTCCTCATATTCCTGAACTATTTTCTTTTTCTAACCGTCGACTTCCAACCTCCGGATATGCCCCTTAAATTGCTATTGGGAGATCACGTCTGATGAGATTTTCAACGTTTTTCATGATCTACTTGGAACACATGGGAGAGACAGGCGACACGAATACAGCATTTTTGTTTAGGATACGATAGCCGAGTATTATACTTAATAACTATACTTAAGAGTGAACCGTATGACATGTATTTTTCTGCGATGTCAGTAAAATGAGTTGATTACATGATGGTGAAAAAGAAATTGCGAAGAATTGTAATTTATTGGCGTAAAAAGATTGATTTTTACATTTTTATGTGATGAAATTTCGTTCTTGATTTCCAATAAATTTGTGTATTATTTTTAATTTTGTAGTTGAAGTAAACGTCGGGTCCTCATCGATTATAGACATTTATTATAACGTAAATTATACGATAGTGTTACGCAGACTTGTTTTAAAGAATCTTCGCGATGTCTTGGAAATTTTCAGAAAGTTTGCTTGATTTAAATTCTACTATGATATAGGAAATCTTCTTGGTGCTAGATCACTTAATACCATGTAATGCGGTTTTGGGAAATGGATGAAGTCACATATTCTCCTGGTTGGGTATAACAAACTGATAGGAAAAAGGTTGAATGGTATAAGAAGATCTAACTTTTCCATGAACTCACTTTTTCTGATGCGTTTGTGGAAAAAATGGGTTCAGAAAGAGTTATAGCTCTTTGAATTATTAAACTTTTAAAAGTAGTGGCATTTCCTTCTATTTTCAAGCCATTAAGTCATTCAACCATGTAGTCATATCTTTATCACATACACTTTTTTTGCACTCACATTTGTACACGTACATAAGACAATATAATGTCTGTACTAGTACATGTATATATACTAATTTAACTCAACTACTACTATAAAGCGAATAATCTATAAATATTAACTTTAACAATAATTTTGTTCTATGAAATTTCCATTTGCACAAGCAAACTACGTTTGGTGCACAATACACTTGTTAAAATTTGCAATTAGTCGAATTGTTAGTGTTGTTTCATTATTTCCCGGATAATTAAATTTTTACATTCGTAGTTATTCACGTAGAGCAACGTTTCCTTTGATTTTAATTATTATTACATATTGTATATTTTTCAGCGCCTGTGCATATTATAAAGAGCAAAGTATTAACAGGAAAATATTTTTTCGGATATGTTACTATTGTGTTTCACGAATAATTGCATGAAATTGTTGTGTCGCGCAACGACGTTCGTTTAGAAATCGCGTTTGACGCCTTTCATTGCACAACGCAGGAATTTAGCAAGAGGTTAGCGCGGCGCTTTAATTACTCAAGCGCCATTTTTACCGGGTAGCCGGATCGTTTTTCCGTTTCCACGTGTTTCACCGTTTCACGTTTCCCGTCGTTACCGGTGTTCTATTAGCACCACGGTTTTATGAAACCTTATTTAAGCAACTCCTCGCAGCAAGTTAAGCAACTGCTTCAGGCGTGGTTCCGCTCAACTGTACTGGTAATCTTTATTTTGCCGTTGCAAAGGTTGCTCACATGTTAGTCTACAGAATTTTTTACTTATTGCAATTATCCAGTGAAAACGTGCACGACTTTATGCGACAGAATAAATGATCGTAAAAGCTCCTGTATCCTTATTGCGAACAATGCAATCTGCCTAATAATTTTCAGATTAAAATGCAGCCTCTTAGTTCAGCCGTCGACTAGTTTTAACAATAATTCTTTTCAGTTTCAGTTCAGATTTATTCCATTTCAGTTTGTAAAAATTAACTTAAACAATTTTTATTTTGCATAAAGATTCACACTTTGGTGATTTTTAATACTAATATGAAAAAGATTCACCAGGTATTTCACACGTTATAAGCGTTTCGAAATGGCACACGACATGGAAATTCTTGCTGCAGCGTAGGAATATGAATACATGGAAAACAAATATTTCCACGTCATCGCGATTTCACGTTCAGTCGATTGTACAGGAATAGTTCTAAGTAAAAATTCAATACCGTGTCCCGGTTACGTTAAATTTTGGACGACGTGGTTCATGCATTCATTCAGTTACCAGCATGAGAAATACAATTGTGCTCTTGAGTTATACGGAATTATGCGTCCCGATAAATTTTTCGGTTCAATGATGCGACACTCGATAAAGACGCCCCGCTAAAATTATTTTCGTTGACAAACACAAACCTATTTCACTGTGTCAATGCGAGTATCATTCTTCTTGACGTATTCTTCACGTGCACGACGTTCTTCTATCCTTATCATTTTTCAGACAGGTTTTGTCAAATATTTATGTAACTCCACAGTTTTTATACCATTGCTCTCATTAATAATCCGCTGAAATGTTCACCAACTCCAATTTGTGATAGCCGAATTCACAGATTTGATGCCAAATTAAGATTTCACATTATGAAAATGTATAGAATATAGAATATGCTTAAGTAATTACAGTAAGCAAATACAGTAAGCTTAAATAATACTTATTAATACAGAAAACTATTTTTCGGAAAAGTGTATACGAGTAAAATTTCCGAGTTTGATAGCGTAGTTAATGAATTCATGTATTGTAATAAATCATATTTCGAAACGCATCTTCTGGGAAATATCATTAATATTCAACACACGTCTCCACATCAGAAACACCGGAATATAATATTTCCGTTGGGAATAAATTTAATTATAGCCATAGCAGCGCCTGGCAACGCGTTAATAAAGCTGTAGGAAAAAACATTTTAATACTCGAAACATACAAAACCGTATTGTTCTATCAGTAACGATTATAGCTGTGGAAATGAAAGCGGATCCATGTATATAAAAACCTCTAATGACGAGGAGGCAGAAGGCTTAGAATAAACACACGTGTTCCAGTATGTGTAATTTACTATTGTCTCCAACGTATTTCTTGTACACGGTACAGTATTGCATGCTGCACACTTTTTTCGTAGCCCGGCGTACCGGAAATACCGACTCATGAATATAACGTGCCAATATGAAACTTCCATATCCCGGCGCGCGGCGTTCCGCGTTACGGCTGTACGGTTTGTCTTTAATTACAAGTATTACCCGTGCACAGAGGAACAAAATAGCCAATCGCCTATCCTCTGCGAAACAGTTTGATCGTCATTAATTCAGGAAAATAACTGGGAACCGAAAAACCTTTCGAGCTTGAACAATCAATTTATTTTATTTAGGTAACTGTTCGAAATTGCAGGCTTATACAACAGTTAATAAAGCGATCGGAATGCACATGGTCCATGTGTTCCCCGTTTTAGGGTATTTATTGGATTGACTGAAATGTTCTACAAATTTTTAAATTGAGAAACGTTGGGGAATCAAAAAGATTATCTGTCTCTTTACCTCTTCAATTATTATGAGTGGACTACGGATTTGTAACAATACATTTCTTTCGTTTGACGCTTTGTTTTCGAGAAAATCGAGTTTACAGATACGTAAAGTTTGCGTGCCCAGCATTGTCAAAAATCAATAGGCCATCATCCGACACGTCAGATAATTCCTATACAGTAACCCCCGTGTTGGCCGAATATTCACACTCAATTTTCTGAAACGAAACGAATTCATTCCATATTCTTAACTCATTATATGATGTAGGACATCCTTGTATATTTTATTATTGTTGGTATACGCATGTATAGTAATTGAAGAATACATAGGTATACAATAGATACAAATTCACCTTCTAGGAAATTATGGACAAAGAAGTCCTAATCGCTGAAATAAAGTGTACTGCAAGGGGCTAAGCAATATTAAAATATTTTCTACTACATTGCACTAATGATTAAAAGAAAAATTACGTTCATCGTAACAAAGCCTTCGAAAATGTTAGAAAGTGCATGCACTCGTTCCTTCCGGATATAAGGAAGTTTACTCTTGGATATTTTTAGCTGGTACAGTATTTTATATATAGAAGTCCCCAGAACGGGTCTGCTAAGGGACGTTTATGCGCCAGGGACAGTATTCTTTGACTTTTGCCGAATGTAGAGGAGGACAGCCAAGATCGAGAAGCCTCGGACGCCGGGAAATGTAAACATAGCTAATCTAAATTTCCAACTTCTTTATTTTTCATTATTTTTTGATGGGATTTCGATGATTATATTTGTGGCATTTTTCTAATAAAAATCATACCAAATGCGATATAATTTCGATGATATTTACTTATGTAATAAACAATTGTTAAACAACATGTGCTTATACATATATTCCTGTCTCTAATTTCATAAAGCAGGTTGGTAATTCATTACCTTTATTTTGAATTTTGTATTTAAATCTATTTTTCAGAACATTAATATTGAAAACTCTTTTAAAAATTTACAGACGCAGTTGTTTCCTCTTTCTTGAAAAGGATCCATATTAGAATCGAAACGTAGAATGTTTAATCAAACTAGCAAAATTGCTTTAATTTAATTTCTGATCGAACCTTTGCGCCGAGATGATCAATACTTCTTGTTATAAACAATTAAAGTTTTTGGCGCGAAAAAGGGTAGCGTATGGTAAAGAAAGCGACGCAGAGAGTCGCAGTCGCCGGCACATTTCAAAGACTCGCCGGCAACTGCCCTTTCTTGCGCTCGATGCTTTAATTGTCTATTACACGAGTAAATATCATCGGAATTATATCACATTTGGTATGACTTTTAATAGAAAAATTTCGCAAATATGGTCACGAAGTCCCATCAAAAAATAATGGAAAATGAAGAAGTTGGAAATTCTGATTAGGCGGGCTCACTGATATATCCGAGCTGCATGGTGTCATATTTCTCGGCGACCGAGGTGTCTAGAGTTTCACGGCCCTTCAAGGAGGTACACTGCGCAGTAGTGGGGATAGATGTGGGACATTTACAGGTCAGACTTTTGGGACATTTATAGATAGAATACTGTATTATGTATAGCATGCAAAGCCTATCCAGCGGGACTCGCGCTGAGCATGAATCGGTCGGATTGAAGAAGCGATTATCAGTCATTTCCTATTGTTCTCGCGCGCCTTGTTCGCGATCGATAGCAGAATTTGTAAAGCGCGGTTATTTTCGTTCTAAGATTGAAACGAGAGTTTCAATGTAATACCGATGCTTCCGTACAGAGGGAAGGTCGGTTATATTGTACCCTCTCGACGACACGACGCAACACGCAAGCGAGCACACTTACAAATGTGTAGAACACGACGTCAGTTGTAAAGGACGCATAAGATATTCCGTGGAGTACAAACAATCATCTGACTGCAACTAGGTGCACGCGCTTCCATGCATTCATCTACCTACGTCCCCTGAACAATGTACAAACAGAAGGACTCAAATAATTCACAGGCCTGAAAGCAGAACAATTATTATTGCACACGCTGAGCACGATAAATCTAGTTGCCAGAAATTCGGAAAATATTATTTCTCTTCCGATTGTGCCGTTAAAATCGAAGAATTCGAGCAGGGAATACGAATAGTTAATTTTCCGATTTTCATGATTTTATAGGGTAATACGTCCAGTAAAAGAACACTTAAAATGTGTCTCTTCAAATTAAATACAATATTTTCTTCCTTATTATGCAGTGAATATGTGAACAGTTTTTGCAAGAGACATTTTCTCAGTTCGATTAGATCGATCTTGCTATAATGATAACTCTGCGAAGAAAATGAAAATTCTGAAATGATTTTAGATTAAAATTCTCAGTCACTTACACCTTTACAATAAAGAAGAAGTTCCAAGTAGAAGTTTCTCAAAGTTCTGAACTTAACACTAGAACTGGCACGTGGGTGAAATGACCCATTTCAGAGTTTTCGATTCATAATTACTGGAACCTTAAAGACGTTTTTGAATATAATTATTAAATAAATTTGCCGATCCATATGTACATATGTTGTACGCATACATTGCAGGTTGATTAATATTTATTGTGAGATTAACCGCTGCAGGTCCTCGGAATTTCACTTTATTCGTGTCCACGTAGAGATTCCCAGTTGACAAATTACCTGATTAACGGGCTAAACGACTTGATTGCATATGAAAATTTAGTACAAACAAATACAAGCTTTGCGAGAAAAACGGCTGTGTGCACAAGACTGCTAAGAATTTACTAATTAATTGGAAAACTTTTTCGAAAATGAAGCGTCAAATAAAAAATTTTATTCTTTCCTTTCGATTCACTTTCGCATGTAAAATTTATTTCTCAAACGATTCTCCACGATGTGCGGGACGATCGATTGATTAAAATAATTTTGGTGCTTCGATCGATGAACGTATTTAATTCATTTCACGCGCAACGATTCTTCCCTCACGGAAGTGCCAAAGTATGGATTACGTTAGAGTTATCGCATCCTCGCGGATTATTAGCCACGTTCTTTTATGGCCGCTGTGAAACGGCGCCTACAGAATGACGTTTCAGCTCGTCTTCGTTGAGATCGATTTTTTTTCTTGATCATCCGACCGAACGCTTAATCCATATTACGCTGGTGCGCGAGAAGACTGTAAAATTCTAACAAGGATATTGATCGCGTTACCTTGAAATTATAAATTTACTGTTGCACTCATGCATCTACTAAATCTAACAAATAATTATTAATTGAAATTCTTCTCGATCAAAATTGTAGCAATACTAAAATTTGTGATTTTTCGGCGCACGGTTCCATCATTTATAGACTAAAAGCAAGTTTGCAAATTAATTTAACTCGACGTTTCGATCCCTATGTGGATCATATTCAAGAGATACATTTTTGCGTTTGCTGTGGCAACGAAAATAAAAGGATTTTTAACTTAATAATAAGGAGTTACAGAGAACTGAGTTTTCGTCCATAGTGTATAAATAATCGAACCGTGCGTCGAAATCACAAATTTTAGTAGAAATAATTATTAAATCTCGAATATAATTAATTAACTATGAGAGCCACGAAATAATATGTATACCACAAACATTGATTGATATGCTACAAATATTAGATGGCGAATTCGATAGTGAATGCTCCACATTTTTATTTTCATTCACCAAATAAATTACAGTTATCGTAAAAAAATATATTTTATCGTAGGATAGAGTATTCGTATTACGAGAAGGACACTCGCGTTCTTTTATTTAATCACCATAAGTGATATCAACCATAAAACTTGACCATTACAATGCTTATCGGCAGGATTCGTTCTTACTACCGCCTTCGTCGTTCTTTCCTCTTTTTCCTTGTCCAGGAACGAATAACTTTCCCGATCCCTGAACTCTTGGAGCTTTTCCAATTATCGGCTGAATCATTCGAATCGCGCATTTGCATTCAGCTCGGCCCTTCAGAACTTGTTTCAATGCTAATACGTCACCATTTACCTTTCTCCTATGTACTTAATTCATACGAGGTATCTCTAAGTTATATATGTATATACAACGTGATCGCGCGCGCGCGGTATTGATTCCTGTATTGAACGCATTGCCATAATAATTATAAAATGGCAAGAAATATTTTCGACTCGAGCATGCACGATGTGAATTTGTAACAATTAAAGAATTTTTGTTGACAGAGTGTCGAACACACACGAAATGTAAAAGCTTTCAATACAGTATAATATAGAGCTTCAAATATAATCATTTTATTAAATAAAAATTTCCATATAAAATACTATTATTATATTTACACAAAAATCCAGTCTGTAGATTATACTGATTGCTCTCTATATAAATAGACTGTGAATCTTTATACAAATTAAAAATTTGATGAATCGATTGCAAGCTGCATAGATATTTATTTCCTTTGTTCATGATTCCAACAAGTTACAAATAATATTCTGGCATTTTCACTGCATTTGTGTTTTGTCTACTAATGCTTCTCAGAAATGCTTAAATTCTGAAGTATCTTCATAATTACTGTCTTCACATTTATTTGAAAACTCTAATGCATTGATATAATCGTTTAACATTTATATCGTGCCATTCCCGTCCAGTCTGAACAAGTTTATGGATGTCCATTAATTTCCACGTAGCTGCACGCGTACATCGTTCCGTACGGAAACATCAACTGCATCTCAAATAAATTTCTCATAATCGTCGCGGAGAGAAACAGATGTTTAAAGTTCTTTAACAAGCGATTATATATAGTCGTTGTCTGCGAGGCAGGCGCCAGTGCGGCAGCACGTGCGAAAATAAATAGATATCAGTCGTTATGTATAATTTCAGTTTCCTCTCGCTGCTCCATTTATCGCGCTCACCCTTTCACGTTGAGCTTATCTGTTCCGGTCTACGATTAACGGGCGCATCGATTTCAAAGCAGAAATGTCTACCTTCTTCCCAGGACACGACGCGCGACGGCCTCGTAAACTTGAGTTTCAGCGTTTCGCATCTGGAACACGAAATCGTTTTTCTCTCTTTCTATCGCGATCCGCGATTTCTCGCGAGAACAAACGATCCGCGACTATTCGATCCGTATGATTGATACTTCACGGAGAGACTCGTGTATCGTCCAGATTCCTTCCGATGAAAATAGAGCGAACCCCTCGTGACGATTTCTTTTTACTCGGTGTTGCATCGGGTCGGAACGAACGATCTGTATTCGTTGTTGGATTTTTGTCACGGGTCGTTCCAATCAGCAAATATAATAACTAGACGAATTAAAAAGATTTAAGAGGATCGGTGTATTTGTTTCTGCTTAATAAGATAATCGAAAGAAGATACAATTTTTTATTTGACTCCTTTGGCTTGTAATCGATGCAGACAATTTTTATTTTCGCTTAAAGATCCGCAGTCTAATAATAATTAGAATGCAAATAATAAATCTATATCAATTGCGGATAACAAGATCCAGGTAAACATTTCTTTTTTTATGATTTTAATCTATATATTTTAATATTAATATAATATTATTAATCTATATATTTTAATCTATATATTTTAATCTATATATTTTAATCTATATATATATAAACGAAGTCCTGACTCACTCACTCACTTATTCATCAACGCCCAGGCTAAACCCTTGGCCTTCGAAAGCTGAAATTTTGCACAGAGTTTTCCTTTATGATCTATGCAAGGGAATAGACAGGATATTTCGAAATTCAACTCCTAAGGGGATCGAGAGGAGTTGCACGGTTTGCATGAGGAATGTATTGTTCGTAGTCTGATTTACATCATACTTGGTTTTAATTGATACAATGATAGGGGTGAATGGGGGATTAAAAGGTTTCATGTAGAAACAATATCAATTTTGAAGGGCATTAAACAGTTTCTTGTGCGAACGAAGTCGAGGGGATAAGCTAGTAAGTCATAAATAATCTATTTTAAATCTTTTAATTTTAATTACAATTACAAAATACGACGTTATATTGTTTATCTGTGTTGCTAAAGGGAGAGTGATCTTCTACGCATCAAAAGTCGCTATTGTGTTCAATTAGGCACCTTTCACAATATTGAGACAAGAGAAAGAGATTGCACGTTTCTGCATGAACATATACTTGTGAAAACAGATGAAGAGAATAATTCAGCTTCGTGATTTTGAGACAAGAAACCGTGCAACTATCTTTTAGCGCGTGCTGTAGATTTCGAAAAAGTTTTAATTTGTTGGACAGTGTCATCACGGCAGGAATATGCGGAAAGCGATAATGTTGCCTGAAAATTGCGTAACGAGTTTCACGCGATATACTCCCGGGGGAACGAAGAAGCCGGGAAATGACGCATTGCCGGGGCTTTCCACGGTGGAAGGCGGTCGATCACAAATTTCGCGATCTTTCCCTCCATTTCGCGGAAGATGTTTGGAATTTATCGCACAGGGCGCGCATCCCCGAGCGTGCACTCTGCTATACAGCGAGATTCGAAATACTGTTTTCCTTCGGCGAGAACATATACCGGGAAACCGCGTAGAAAATGAACTGAAACAAACCAGCTACGTTTTTGCGCGATTTTTCAAACTTCCAATTTTATAAATCTATACAATTTCTCTACGATATGCCCCTTGAGCCTGAGAGATTTTCCCTTTTACCCAGAAAATCTGCACTTCGAAATAACAGTTTGTTTGATGCATGAGTACAATGAATATTTTATCTTGTACAGGCATCTTTCTGCAGATATTTACTAGTTACTTATTTCTAATACTTCTAGTACTTGTTTGCTTCTAGTACTTTGTATTTGTTTCTATTACTTATTTCTAGTACTTTGTACTTTAATTATACACAGATTGTAGGATGTTTTATTTGTTGCAATACGATATGCAAAGTAATATAGATGTTGAATACACATTCCAATATAGATGTGTGTACGAAACATTTAAACCTCTCATTACATTTTAACCACGTGGCTGTCATTAACACTGGGAACACCGACACAGAACCGGAACACGTGTACGCGGGGGTTCTTCATACACTAATTCGGAAGGTAAGCGTGATTTAATTTACGAATTTGTCATCAACGTTTGCCCGCACGTTGAACTGGTAAATTTAATTACAAAATGCCAGCCTATCACGGGCCGTGATATCCGATCGTTTTGCTTCCCTACTTTTGATCGATCTTCCCGCTAATTGCGAATCTGCAATTTCGGTATATCGTGACAAACATTGGCACCGTGCTTGTAATATAGGAAACTACGGCGCCGACGATCACACACGGAAAATAATTTCGTATGCGTCCGGTGTACACACATCCGTGGATTGCGATACCGAACGTGAGATTGTACCTCGATACTGAAATCGCGGAATATAAAACTTGACGATGTCGTTTCCCGCGGAAAATTTCGATCCATAGTCATCCACAGATATGCCCTCCCTCCTTAAAACGGTCGTATACAGGCCACTTCGACTCGGATGCCGACGAACTTCCGGTAGAAGTCTTTACCCGAAGGTTGAGCATTACGAATCGAAACAATATCGCACCCATCATTTTACGAACTTGGGTATAGTTGCAATTGTATACACAGCGAATTTATTTATTCATATGGAAATAATTTACATTTTTTATACGGTGGTTCTAAAATAATAATTGTACGTTCGTTGACTTCTAAAGTTGAAATTACAATAACTTCCCTATAAAATCGGGAAGTTAATAAATTATCAAAATTTCTGATAAATTGCCTGTAAATATTTTATACAATGCGTGCAATCGAATTATTAATGCTGCTTGTATACGTTAATGAGTTTACATAAAACAACTAATACTTAAATAAAAGTGTAGGTATACTAAATTCATATTATTAAATTTTTTATGAAATATTCATACTTACAAACTACAAATATGCGTTTAGCAACACCGTAGGCAACATTATCCATCACGTGAACAAAGTAAATATGCTCCCACTGCATTTTGCATAACTCTAATCGTGTGGAAGTTGGTTTAATTCTACAAAAGGAATTGTTAAATAAAACAAACGATACACGGTTAATTATTTAACTGAATGAGATGTATGTATTTAGAATTCCTTATAAGATGGTGGAATTATTGCTACGATATTCCAAACGCAACGAATGTTATGGTTTTAAACTCAGCCATCAAAAAAACTGTATCACAAATTAGCCTAACATTTAACTGTGTAGGAAACTAGATTTTCCATTTCTGAGATATAAATGACAAGCAGCTCAGGGGAGGGAATCCTTGAAGCTTGTTACAAAGGTGTTGAGTTCGCGAGGGAAGTAAAGCAGCATGTTCCCTTTGGAGCGATTAGTGCATCCATGAACTCGTGTAGCACTGATTTCAGTTCAAGATATGCAACAAGGAAGACTCGCGGCAAACGTATCTCCGTATTGTTCTTTTCTAAGCCTTGTCTTTGATACACTATTACTGGCTCGTCGTATCCAGCTAACTATCACAATTCTTTGATCCTTTGACTACAGAAAATGCATACAGTGCTAGTGAATCGCTCGGCCTTTTACTTTCTGACGTTTGTAACGTTGCGACAATGAAACCGATCGATACTTGTTTCGAGCATTTTCTATGCTGAGCATTGCATGGCTCATTTCAGCATTATTTTATTTAATACATTGTGTAAACTAAGAACTGCACTACAAAATAATGAAGGATTGAGTTCCTCATTTGTCATATCGATTAATCCCTTGTACTATCATTTGTCTTATGATTACAGTGATTAGAATTTCTTTATCATATTTTAAGTTTTTAATAATTATGAAACCAGTAATTTGAAAGAGGTCATCGACCCCTTTGATGGGTCGAATGTTAAACCAATATTGAACATATTATTAGAATTAATTAACGAATTAATTTGCTTTAAACAATCCTCAATTTGCGGCAGTAGCCTACAACAACGCGTCTCAGTCAGCCAGCATTAGTCGCAGTTATTCGATATTTGATTTTAGCCTATTCTAGCCAAAGGGTGAAATACTTGGAGGAACTACAATCTTCTTTAGAATCGTACCAATAAGACATTGGCTTGCGCTGTGTGTATGCGGTTATACGCTGCTGCGAGATATGCGATATGTAATGGATTAGACATGTAATCCGATTCGAGTTATGAAACAGCTCAACGAAATAATACAATTTACGTAGTATCAATTTAGATAGCGCACGAGGTTTGTAGTTACAGCAGAAACAAGACCACTCTTCTTAGCGTTCATGTGAACGTATACTCTTAATGACGGTTTAACGTTACACCGTCCGAGCATTAAAAGTGATTGGCTCTTCTGGTCTCGCGGAAGTGAGAAGATTCAATTTACTTAAATTATGTACGGCTTTTATGAATGCATCAGCATACACATTTATATTAATGAAATTTTATATGAAAAAACTGAATGATATCTAATAAGAAAAACATACAATTCTAAAAAATACAAAAATCACTACTTACTTCTTATACTTTTTTGGTTCCACTCATGTTTCTAAAGAAAAAAGCTGCTCATGCAATTTTTAACTTGATTATTGTATTTAATTATTAGTTTTATTTTTCTGTATACGTAAAAGTAAACTCTATTTAAAAAATTTTAACGAAACAGTTATCGGTAACTTTCTTAACTGTGAACTGGCTATTATTATTATAGGTATTACTTATAGGATTCGTCATTGTTATCGACTCTCTGTTGGATCATAAGTAGAGAAAATGGATAGAATACTGCTACCAATTCCGGAGGAAAGTCTTCCTAAGTCTTGTTTATCGATTGTGCCAATTAGATACATTTTCCTCTGATTCTCAAAGGATGCTATGTCCTGCTCGGTCTATTATTTGAAGAGGATGCGAATGACCCTAGTTGAATGTCACACTGCCACAAGTTTACTTCGTACCATTAATCAGTTAATAAAGTTATGTTATCACAAACCCGATAGTGAAAGGTAGCCGTCAACCAAGCCTACATTTATGTGACACCATGGGACAAATTAAATTACCAATTTTAGATGCGTATACACGCCAATATTCTTGATTATCCAAACATTTTCAAATAGTTTCGCAATATTTATACCATGATAACCGCATCACGGCAAAAATATCCCAACAAAGTTTTCTGAAATTTGTTGTAGTCCTGGTTAATAGCTCCCATAGTTTCCAGGTGAAAAGTTAGGGGCTCTCCATCCTCGAGGAATTTTGAGCATCCGAGACCCTTTGTCCGTCAGGATAGCATGCGCGGAAATTTACAGCACGCTCGAGAATAGAATTTCGACAGTCCATTCAGTGGCTGAATTTTGTAATCGGCTACCGGTAGGTACCTCGTTATCACTACTCTCTGGCGTGCTGCATTACCGGGCACCGTTCGCGAAATTTGTAGCCTGGTAATGGCCGTTCGAATGTTAACTTGCACTGGCCGGGGAAGGGAGGACACGCCAGCCGTATCGGTGTACAGGTAAGGGTGGAAATTTGGGTCGATAAACTTCGAAGAGCACAAACGACGGCCAGTGGTTTTACAGTGAGAATCAGAGGGCCCACTGGAAACTTTCCATTGGCTGTTTAGCGGCGAACAACCAATGGCGGACTCGTAAACCACCGCGTAACCGATAGCAATTTCCACAGGCCACTCCCTGCCACACCATAAAAACAAAGCTTTAGGCGAGCCACTGCGTTACGAGCACTGTACTAGCTTACAGAAGACCTGACCCGATCTCACCCGACCCGAACCCGACCAACTCGATTTTATATGAAATCGTGATCAAGCGTCGATGATACCCCCAGTCATGCTACTGCAAGAAGCGTTCTAATGAAAGCGAGTCCCGATTAGGAAGGCCGGATAGTCTACCACACGCTACCGACCATAAGTCAACGGACACCTGGCCCATCTAAAGAAAGTGTAAATTGTCCAAGGCAAAACCGAACACCTGGAGTCTCTTGCGCAATCAGTTGCAAACTCGGGGTATTAGTGTCTCTCGAATCACGGAAACTAGGTGCACACTTGAATCTCCGTTTGAAAAGCACGGATTTGCATAGGTAATTTTCACATGGATTTCTAACATGTTGTATTTACTTTTACAAAACTTTTTATTTGCGTTTTATTGATTTTTTTTTATATGTAAACTTTTGAGCATGTTTCATTTAACACGTTTTCCACCGTGAAAAAATAAGACTGAAGTGTTATTATGAATTTACTACAAATTCTATTAAACACGTATTATTAATAATTTAAACTGTGAGAGTAAATTCAAGTTGGTAACTTGAAATGTAATAGTAATCGGAAGAAAAGTAACTCCTCTTAGCTTTTCCCAGGAAAATTTCTGCGACGTAGTAGAAATTTACTTAAGAATAAAAATTTTATTGGTCCGATTAATGAGATTTATACGGCGGGGTGCGTAAAAGCGATGTTCGAATTTCATTGCGTCATGAAATTGTAAAATTGCTGAAGGGAAACGTCGCTTGTAATTTAGCTACGTTGAACTTCTTCTGGGGAGGGTCGCCATTCCTTTTCGTAATAGCGAATGGTAGCGTTTTAATAGTCCCATTACGATTTTTACCTGAAGGCAATTTTATTAATGATATCACTTCACACGAGAAATAATTGATTGTTGCAGCATCTTCTTTACATTTATTACGAAACTAATTTGCATGACATCTTTCACAAAATAATTATTTTACCAATGAAGGAAACTTCAGTGACAATAGTATGCGATACATAGTAACCGTGACAAAATAATTAAAAGAGAATTCTGTATTTAATTCGACGAGGCAAGTTGATAATATACGAAGCTCAGCGATAGAAATCAACGGCCATTTAAATGCAAATGGTACATGGCTGCCGTGTTTTCGATTCGGAGACAAAGTATTCAAGTGCTGGAGACGTTTTCAAGTGTACGAGGCAAGTGAACGTGTAAAGATTCAATTAGGAAACGCGAATTTCTGCTTCACAGTGGGGAAAGTTCAGATCATTCTAATTTTACAAAGTGACGTTTAACGTAGAGTTCTAACTTTAGCTTCTGAAATGTTCTTGGAGGTTTGTGAGTATAGTCTAGGTCGTGAATTTTGCTTTGCGCATGTCTTGCGCACCCTTGTAGCATGGGGCTTGAATATTATGCAACTCCAGGACACGGTAGACCTCCCTTGTTTTGCTAACCTTTGTACTTTGTACACTGTGTAGAAGTAAATTAATTGTTTGCGAATGTAACTGCATAAACGCTGTAATGAACAATATTAGAAAACATTTCAATATGACATTTTATGATCTATATAAAGAGACTGCCCAATTTAAGAAAAAAGTGTAGGAATATTTATATTCAACTTCCGAATACTCAGATAATGTTTGTTGTACCTAAAGATTTGTCATTTAATAGTATTATTAGTGAAAATAATTTAATATGCATAATAATTTTAGGTAATCCTTCTAAATCTTATTTAGTAAAAAATATTTTGAAGTGAAACAATTCAATCAAGTGAACGCAGCCATTTTCAATATCGTCAATTATACCGGCGGAGGCAAGAGTAATCGGTCTATCCATTGAGAGTGTGCTAAGCGACTATGTATTTCTAATTGCAGCACATAAGTGGCGTTCGATGGTACACTGCGAAAGATTCTACAATTTGCACAATCCATATAAGGAAAGGTCGATTCTATGCGAACAATTATGGACGATTTAATGACGACGCGATTGGGTTCTACGGACGGTCGAAGTACTCGTCTCCTGAAACGATGGGAAATTGGCTGCTCCATGACGGCAGGAAATAGTTGAGTATGATCTCGTCGGTGTCGAAATTGGAATTTAGTTTCCCTTCATAACGATTGGCAGAATTGAAGCGTGCTCGTTGAGTTGTTCGACTAGAATTTCTTCGTACGTGTGTTCGTTAAGAGCTGAAGTGCTGATTTTCCCCCTGTGCTCGTGGATCCGACGCGGCGCTAGAATCGAGGGTTTCACGAATCCTAATTGGCTAACGTTCTCTGAAGGTTAAAAGCGGTGATTCTTCCAGGACGGTCTTCATTGCGAGACAGGTTCAGTTAGTAGAGTACGTGCTCACGCGTGTTTGTATTTCTTATACATTTCATCACGCAAATTACGATTGAGATAAAAACTATGGACAGACCTTTTTACACGAGAAATTTACAATTTCAAAAAATTAGTCGAAAATAACAAGAATAACATCTCTTTGTCTGACGCCTCGTTTTTGAGAGAATCGAGTTTAAAAATGCAATGACTACACGTGCTATTAGATGGGAACCAGCTGGCGTGTCTGACCATGGCCGGCCAATTTTACTTTCTGCATATGGGTCATTCCACGCGAAATTGGACACTTTTCGGAGTAGCATTTCGTTTAAATCTGAATGTGCCGTAGTTTTAGTGACCTATGAATTAATCTGTAAAGATATTTCGATATCTTTAAAATTGTTTAATTTACAGACATGTAAAAAAAGGTTTTAAATAATATCGAAGATCAACCTTCCGGTACTAGCGCGTATCTCACAGATGGATTGCTCATGTGAAACATCAAATAAAAAGTGCAAAGTGTAATGTATTTTTCAATAAAAAATAATGCGTAATTGGCTTGTTCGTTTAAATTTGTAGTGATACAATATGATTCGATACTCTAAACACATTTGCTTTGTCGTTTCTGATTAAACATATGTGTATCTGAGAGATACAGTGCGACTATACTTGTCGAGCAAAAACCGCGAGTACCGGATGGTTAAGAATCTTTAAGAGCAAGTTGAGAGCAAAAAATCGTATTGTTTTCTGTAACGGGCACGATATGAATAAAAGTGGAATTACTCTAGTGTCTAGACACAAAAAATTTGACGAAGGTTAATTGCAGTCATGTTTGAAATAATTAGAGCCTTCGACATTCTGCGAACGTTCGGTGACTTAACTCTTTTAACTCCAAAAAGGTGGAAAATAGAATTATCAAGGGTTCTCCTCGGTAATTTTCTCTCGTGGAGCAAGTGTCTTGTTACTTGGCCCAGTATAAAGAATATTTAGTACACTAATGTGCAAAATCTTCGAATTGATTGCTGTAGCAAAATTGGATTTTCTTGGCTTTGTCAATAAACTGTGACATAAAATAACTAAAGAACCATTCTGATATTACAATGAGATTTTAAAAAAATACTAAACGTATAAAAGTAGAGTAGATGCAATACTCTAATAGATAAAAATCAAATTGCTGTTGCAAGTAGCATGCAAAGCCTTGTAGAAATTTATTGTTTCAGTACCGTTTAATTAAAAACTTTGTTCATTCTTTGAATTTTTTTGCAGGATTTATTACGTTATTAAAACATAAATCTATAAGTTCAACTAAACGATACCTTCTTAATATCTTTCAGTAAAAGGATAAGTAGTTTCTGCACAAAAAAAATAAGCAAGACATGTGCGAATCACTTTAAACCAATTAGAAAATCTTTTTGCGGACACATCGAGGTTTCTTTTCTCAAAAATTCATGACGTTATAGGAAACCGGTGGGCGGAACGATATCCGATTATTCGAGGATTCCGAGAGCAGTGTGGCTCTTGAATTAATTAAACCCGGCATCCGGATGAGACTACACGCAAGGCACCGCATTAACACGGGCCGGAAAAGACTCGCTTATTAAAGCGGACAACGAAAATAGTTGAGCAGATTCCAACAACGTGTCACGATCGCGGCCGCACTCGCTCTCTGAAACTTTACGGTATGACGAAGTTCCTCTTGAATCCTTAATGATTCCACCACCGCCTTGGAAATAATCGCAAGAAATGCCGGTTGCGTCTACGTCAGCCAGCAGAAAATAGCAAGAGTGGTTGCTGCAACCCTGGCGAATGAGGCAGGGCCCGGAGAAGACACACACATCATTTATGTTCTGGACGGGAAACCGGCTTCATCCCCCGGGCAAATAACAGATGAAACACTATCACGACGCTCCCGGATAACTTCACTTACGTATGATTACTTTTAACTATGCAGCACGCGTCCGTCCCTCGACACTGATTCCGTGAACTGCCACCGAGATTCATCGAAGAACTAACATTGCGAAGTGACCTTCTTTTCGCGATTGTTGGATAATTACCGGGCTACGAATCTTTATTCAAATTCACGGTTCTACAGTCAGACACACAAAAATTATGGCACCCTGAAAGGATTGAGCCTAAAATTAAAGACACCTTAAAATTAGTTAATATTTATTTAAAAAATTATTTATGGTAAGCTTGTCGATGTGTTATCTCCTCTTCGATTTCAACGAGTTTCGGATTTGTCAAAGTTATTATTCTGAACAATGTTTTAGTTTTCGACCATCTTTCTTTATTATAGTAACCTCGTCGTT
The DNA here is from genome assembly GCA_028455595.1 of Lasioglossum vierecki. Classification (NCBI taxonomy): domain Eukaryota; kingdom Metazoa; phylum Arthropoda; class Insecta; order Hymenoptera; family Halictidae; genus Lasioglossum; species Lasioglossum vierecki. The sequence continues at coordinate 3,901,933 of CM052337.1, read as the reverse complement.
ATCCTGTCTATGTACAATTAAATGTGTCAATATAAATTCCCAAAATTGCCTCTCTCACGTCTAACAATAAAAAATACCCCAGTCTAACTAGCACCCTAATCTTTACAGTTCTAATATCAAATTCTCTTTACTTTTTGAAAATTCGGTTTTTAGCATAGTTAATGTACCCCTAACGAAGTATTCGATTATAATAATAGTGTGTAGCCCCAGCGGTAAAGGGATAAGTTTTCGACTATCGGCTTTAGTTTACGAGATATTTGGAAAAAAGAAATAATTTTTGTGCAAACCAACTAAAATGAATTTTTGTAGTACAGACTTTGACGATCTCGAGGCAGCAAAAAAGAAGGAAATTCTCATTTCGTTTGAGCGAGCGCGCGAACTCTTTTAATGGAGCACGCAATAATAACCGAGATACGATTCCTTCGCGCGAAAACAGTTGTAACGAGTCCGCGAAACACGCCCGGGGAAGAACCGGGAAGATAAGCGTCCCGACTCAACGCGGACCCGCGGTGCAATTAAATCTACATTCAGAAATCGCGTCGAAATAAACAAGCCAGCAGCCCACTAATGGAAAGAGGAAGCCAGCCGAGGTATAAGGGAGGCGCACTTGGATATCCGCTTTTAGTAGAAAATTATTCGCCTCTGTCTCGTAATGAATACTCGACGGTATTGTGCGCTGTTGACGCGAGGTAAGGAATGGGGCCCTATTCGACTTTTCAAGAACATCTGAAGTTGACAAGATAAGGATAATGGATGGGTTAGTGCCTCTATGTTGCGGGGATGAGGGCCAGGATTTACTGGTTGCTAGAAATCTGCAAAGTATAGTGTGAGGGCGTAAGACGACTAATAAGCGGTGGAATAATGCCTGCGGGCGAATCAGCCAAGACAGTAATTGCGTTTATAAGATATACTTTGCTACGAGAAAATTGATATATTCACGCTAATAGATTCATACTCTTCTGTCTGACAGACTAATAATGGGTTTCTGAAAGTCTATCCTCCATTCAGGAAAAGCTTAATCATTTACTTTTAAATAACAATATTGAGAGACAGTGTTACAGGTTTTATGTGTATACACAGAAATGTATGTATATTACATAGGTTCCTTCCATTATTACTTTAGTGACATGATAAGTACAACACTTTTGTATCGTTTGAGGATACACAGACATTTCATTCTTTTGATCTGAACACTTAGCGTGTATAAAATATGTTTTTCTCTAAACCGTCAGTAGAAATACTTGAAAATAGTCAGACATCCTGGATTCACATGTAATATTCATACACTAATTTAGAAGTTAATTTGGATTTACAGTAACTTTTCGTGTATTAACCTCTTCAAATTAAAATATTCTATTAATACTGAAGTGCAGGTAATCTTTTTATCAAATACTGGTACAGGAAAGTACTTTAGTTAATTCAGCATAAGATTCCGCTGAGATAGTCAGAATTCCATCCACAGTTCCATCAAAGTCCTCTTTTCGCAGGGAGATGTGCACTCAACTTTCTCAGAATAAAATCAAAAGAATTCCCCGATCGTTTCTATACATCGATACCCACAAAGCGATGGCACACGAGCGCGATTGTCTATTCTCAGCAAAGAATTTTTCACGACGAACGCTCACTCACCAGTATTCCATATATCAGGATCGTGGTTTCGCGCAGGAGGCATCAAATGTAAAATTTACATTCAGTCTTTATATCAATTAATTGCTATAAAGCTTTTCACTTTTACTGTAGTAGACGTAGCGATAAATGAATTTTTTTAAATTTATTTATTTAATGTTGCTTTAACATCAAAGGTCATTAGCAACACGGTACATTTTCTTACAATATTTTGTACATTTTAGTATCTTTGATATATTGGGCAAGACCGACAATGTGTTCCTCAGACCCTAACAAAATGGGTAAAGATCCAAGCAATTTAGCATTTTTCCTTTCATTTTCATATTTTTTGCATTCCAGTATAAGTATAACAATACAATTTATATTAACTAGTACTTTACATATATTACATATATCTTTACATATACCTTTACATATAATGAAATTGTTATTTAATTTCGTATAACTTAATTGTGTTGAGGAACGAGTTTATAATTCTTGCATTAATTGTAATATTAGTTGGTAGATCCTTTTTCGGGATTTTCCTACAGTGAACCGACATGATGAAAATTTCTATCTGAAACTTTATAAATTCTCTACATGATCCACCCTCTGGCTGGAGAAAAAGAAATCGATTTGGCGAAGTTAGTAAATCAACATTCCCCTTCAAAATTAGTGTAGTTGTATAAAAATTAAATTAGTTCACGTGCGAGGAAGGTCGAGAGAAAATAGATTTTTTGAGATAAAGCGATCGAGTTAGTAATTCTGCGCAGAGATAGTTCTGAAAATATAAAATTTTTGTAAAAGACTAAGTAAAAAATGTTTTTGAGAACATTATCTCTCTTACGTCTTGAACCTCACGTGTACTTTGGTCTCGCTCGAAAAAGAGCTAATTCTGACCACATGCTTCCCTGGAAGAAAAAGTGCGTCATTAATGGTAGCAACGCTCGAACGGCCGCAGAGCGTGATAATTTAGCAATCTGGGCGAACATAATTGAATTTTGATAACGATGTTGGATAACCAGCTTTCTGAATCGTTAATAAAGTTAGTAAAACAACTTGCCCTCTACCGTGACTCTGTAATTCCCATCTTGTGCACCTGTCAGGATCATTTCAGTCTTATTCTTATTAAATTAGTCCGTGATTTTATCAAGAAAGTCACAGTTCTTTGCCGTGCTTTGATATGTATTTATTCTCGTTAAAAAGTCATTTCTATTCTACGTCGAGTTTAATTCAATGACCATCGTAGTAGCAATGTTAAATTATACATTGAGAAACCCGTTCGACGAAAGAATTGAACATGCATTTCATAGCTCAGAAAAATGCAATTTGAGCCTGGGTAAAACGTTATTTAATGAGAGTAACGGCGAATCAGTTTTCGATGGTATCGTCGACGCAACACAGCTGGCAGATGGGGCTCATTAATATTGAAAGAAATGTAGATAAAATGTAATACTCGGAAAAAACGATTTCGACGACTGTTTAATTATTGTCGAGGCAAGCAACGGCTACAAATTGTTACCGAGTTCGATTGAGCTGCGGGGCTAAAAGCGCAATCTTCGAGAATGAATTAAAGTTGAATTAGTTACCGATGAATGATGAAAATTTACCGGGAGGAGAACGCTTCCGTCCCCGGATTCGTTTATTTGCGATTAACAGATGCGGCCGAGACTTACGGTTATCGAGAGATTCATTACAAATTGAAATCGATTCGAGTGGGAGCTTTACGAGGGACCAGACGCCCCCCGATCATCGGAAACTTTGTGAGGCAATATTTGAACGTTAAGTAGAATGAGGAATCGAGGCTACGTAACTCGATAGATTGATAAATGATTAACTGGTTACTGATCATACAATTGCTCGCAGTATAGTTCACCGAAAATTAAAGGTTACGCTAAATCGAGATCGCTACGTCTCCGCAGAATTAACGAAATTATGGATCCTCTTTCAGTGGTTTATCAAAATTCATTTTATCAGGTACGACTTTCCAGTAACCACGATATATTGTTTCAACTATTTTTCGTTTAGCTTTATCTGTAGTTGTATATATTTTATAAAATCCTACACGAAATATGTTAATTATATTAAATTCTGTACCAAGTGAATCAAGACACAATTTTTGCATCTTTTTATTGATTATAAAAATTGTAAAGTTATTGAACAATGTAATTTCATATTCTAAAGAAGAAATGGATAGATTAGAATATTCAATGAATAAATGACAGTCCAAAATCTGAATCCTACATGATGGTTTAGAGAGCATGAAGGATAAATGAAAAATGTTTCAGCCAACTCTCGGAGCACGATGTATGCGTTTGACTGAATGGAACATGAGACTTCCTAAGTTGTAACAGTCAGTTACATTCGAAATAAAACTGTATAGTAAAGCGTGTAGAGGAACATAATTTTTTTCAAATGCGTTCAAGTTTCAAGCAAAGGGGTAGCCAGACGTGAGAGCTGTCACTTTCAGCTCGTAGGTCCTGGCGAGAGAACCCAAACAGCTTTGGCTAGAAAAGTATCCGCAACACGAGACAACTTTTCCACAAGAAAACTTTCGGCCAGTCTGTAAAACGTAGCTGGTAAAGCCACGGAAACTCTGCGCAAAGTAAGAAACCGACTTCAGATCGAAAAGCTGACTAGAACGACGTCACGATTCCATAAACCGGTCGACTGATACTTTTCTCACGAGCGAAATGGACGCGATATTACAATGCGATGAAAACAATTCAACAATGAATCCTGTGAAACATTGTCAGTCGCTTTCAGAATTCTCATCTCTTCTGTTTAATCAATTCTTTATAAATTATATTATAACTATATTCTTTTGTTGTATTTCATACGTTATTTAGCTATTAATGAATATCATTGATTAGAATCTATGAATGAATATTATTGATCAGGTCGAAACACTGTAGGCGAAACAGGTGTCCGTGATATTAAATGTAATCCCTATGAACGGTAGACCTGGCCCAAGATGAAAGCATTTTCCTCTCGATAAATCGTACGAGACACGTATGTATCTCCGAAGTTCCAGGCTCGTGCAACTCCGCATTTACCTCCGCGAAACGAGACTTGCGAGCACTGTATTCCAACGCGGTGAACTTCGCAAACATTAAAAGCTATTTCATTCGCGGAAAATCGGCTTCCGCCGGAAGCGCTGGTGTTGGTGAGATTTTTTAAGAGCGATTTTCGCAGCAGCTGCACGCCCACTGTTTCCGTAGTGTCGTAAGAGGTTCATGATGACTGAACAGAGGAAATAAGGTCACTGGATCATGAAAAGAAATGATTAAACTTTTGCAAAAGTTTATTCGCCGCGTTGTAATTTCCTTGGTTTCATTTTCTCGGTTCCACGGTTCGGTGTGAATAGGGGTAGACAAGATAAGAATTTTTTTTAGCCATAAATGGAGTAGAGAATTCGTTGAACTATAACAGATATGAGCCGGTATTTATTGTAGATTCTGAAACTGTCTAGAAATATACAACTTTCAAAGTGTCTCGTGAAGTAGTATCGATCAACAGCGAAACTGTAATAGACGCCTCTAAATTTTTCTAAACCAAAACTATTCTAAAAAATTGATCCTCCCATATTTTTCAGCGCCACCGTGGAATTTCGATATGAAAGTGGTTTCTTTAGTGACTCTCTCTTTCTCGCTCGCTCTCTCTCTGGCCGCCAAACGACAGCTCCATAAAAATAATATTGATCTCGGTATTTCAGAGTCGGGTTCAAGAGGAAGAAGTCGACTCGGGCAATACTCATGCGGTTTCTATTGCGAGAATATCGTTGATATCCTACGATCATCCGGAGACACTTTCATGTCTCTGTTTCGCGGAGAAGAGCCATGCCCCCCTTGTGATTTTTCGTGTACCAAGAAAATACATAGTTCACAGTTACCGTTTCCTTTTATTCTACTGTGTGGCAACACCGTGAACATTTTCAAACAGATAACACCGCAGTTCTAACATTTACTTTAAGTATCCTCGTCATTGTTTATTACTTGATCGCAGATGTGTGCCAACATTAACATTTTTACTGGCAATTCGACCGAAGAGAAACGGAAAGCGAGCAATCATTGGCAGTGCTATTTTAATTGCAATTTAAATTATTATTTTATTGCAATTTTGTTTCACTCAAACGTACTAATTACATTAAAAAAAATTACTGAATTATTTTAGGTTTAAAAACTTGGTAAGTGTTTCCGTAAAATTTGTAGTGAAAAATTTTCATAGATGTCAGAAAATAACATAGTTTTACTTTGTATTTAAAAATAATTTTGTTTTATCGTTACTAATTTTCTGTAATTAATTAAAATAACGCAGTGAACAATAACACAATGAAGAGTTAATATCTGCAGAATAGAGGATCTTGTGATTATCACTTGTTGATAAATATGGAATGGTCAGCTTTGAAACAATGCGTCAGGATTATATGTATCACAGCGCCCGATGAACTAATCGAATTTTGTACTTTGCTTGATATTGCACTTTGAACGATCTCGTTCTCACGCGTTTTATCGACTTTTCGATAAAAAATTATTAAAATCCGACCTCTCGGATCTCCAGATAGATGGTCATTTATTACAGTATAACAAGCTCACAGTTACGCCTGCGTCCGTTCAACGAGATTTTCCAGGCATAATTTTAAACGATCAACACTGTGCAATTTAACAAAGATTACTTTAATAATGCGTGTAGAGCGCGGAGTGGAAAGCCGTACACTTAAGTAATTAAGCTGTAAAATATTCACGCCTTCGTTTATTAGCGAACCGTATTCATTTCTATTTATCATTCATTTTCTTCCCTTTTGACGCCGATGTTTATATTTTCCTTGTATTTTATTAATTAAGAAATATGTTCTACACGTTCGGTAATTTAAAGCAGCTCTCACCGACTCAAACTTTCCCAAAATCTCAAAGAAGATCGCATAAACTACAGACAGCATGCTAATTCAATGTCTCGAGTAGAAATTTTTTTTTGTAAATTAATTAGACATACTCAAACGTAACTAAAGGAAGAAGCGTTCAGCCATATTATTGATAATCAGTTTCGATATTCTGATTCTCCAATTACTTTATTTATATACGCTCTAAAAACGACAAGTAATTGATTGCTTCAGATACGCAATGCATTCAATTTAAAGGAGCATCAAATATACTTACCGTATTAACAATAGAATTACGAAACTTGTGAAAATGAATTTTACATTTTTTATTTAGAATTATACGAAATTGTAGGATGAATTTAATTAAAAATGGTTGGTCAAAAACCCGAATAAATAAATTCTTATTACTTTTATAGTCAATGTAGAATAATAATTTTCAATGATCCTTACATCTAGTATTAAGTGATCCAAGAAAGGACATTTAAATGAAATGGTCGACTTTATAATTATAAAAGTAATTGTAAAACAATTTTTAAAGAAACTACAGTATGCTGGCAATGTTCACCAAAATGGAGTTAAGTGTCAAACATTTCGATTCCACTGCCATTCCAACCTCAAAGTGACTTTATAAATATCTTTTCAACTTTCAAAGCGTTACATAATGATGGTTTTGTAAAAATCGTCGAACGAATGCTCGTACAATGAATCGAGAACGGCGCATTGGTCAGTGACATCAATTCTAATCCGATTGTTGCAGTCACTGCCCGATTATTTCCAATAATCTGTAGCCTGCACGTATGTAACGAACCGCATCGTCCTCCGGTACATTCAGTTTCCACTTATTGGCGTTAATGGAGAGTCCCTGTGCCCATAACTATAGACGCAATGGATTTTATGTATTCATTTGTATTCATTCCCGCCTCTTTTGTACGTCTGTATCGCATTTTCGTAACAGATATGGGCGCCATTAAATATTTTATGAAATTTATTCGAGAGTTCGATATACGGAAATCTTATGTAAATCGAATCATAAATAATATGTTACATTGTTTCCGTTCACTGCTATTCTATTTTTTACATGCATTTCATATTAGTTATTAAATTATTTCAAACTCGTAACAAAAACTTTGTTATAGGAAACTATCGGTTTCTTTAACTTTCAATGACGGTGTTAAATAGTTATCATCCAAATAATTTTTCAATTACCCTGAAATTTTTAAGATATATTTTCTACCATTTATAGAAAATAGGAGAGCACACTGCAATTTTTTTTAGGAAACTCTTTGCAGAATTAAAAATCAGCTAATTACCCAATATTTCTCTATCGAGATGACCCAGAAACTTGCAAAGCAAAAAAGATCGAAATTTCCAGTTTGCTGATGTTCTTTGATCAGTACATTAATATGGCGTGTGATCAAGGTACGAGTACATGGTATGATATTACATTAATTTATGGAGCAAAGTATGGAATTGCAGGAATTCAGATTCGTGCAAACGCGTCGGACAATTTAACAATTTCTAAAGCCGACGTGGCCACTGCGCTATTGCATCTTTTTAGATGCAGATTATTGTGCACTATTACGTCTTTTCATATGCAAAGGCTAATGGCTGCGCGCGTGAGACTGCATCTTTTGTTATATAGAATCTAGTTCCCCGAGCTATTATGTTCATTCATATGCAATTAGTTCGTGATTATTCTGCTAGGCACGGCTCAAAATAAATTTTCCTGGTTTATCTTGATTTGTCAATATATCAAATAACAGTGTATCTCATTCTTTAATATCTAAAGATTCTTTACATCTCTTATTTCCAATTCTTATCTGTTTTGAACGATTGCATAATTTTAACTAGACTGGGGACCTCTATGCAAACAAAGTATTTCATACTTTATTTTAGAATAGTCCCAAAATAAACTAATATATAACTTTTCTTTAAAAAAATGATTACAAAACACAATCACTATACAGGTTACTATGCGGACTGTAACATATTTCACACGGACTCAACATATTTCATTCAGTATAAAATCGTCGATGGGGACGTCAAAAAGTGATCGATTTGGTATGGAATGATCCATGCACTGTTGCAGCAACTTCCGCAGTGAATTGAAATTTTTAATAAAGTTTAACGTTGTACATGCGTTAAAATTAACACGACTGAAATGTCCGCAGTAAAGAAAATAAAGTTCCACCTAATTTTCTTTTTAATCAAATTGTATCTAAAATTGCGAATCTGCCAGAATTTCCCCAACGCGACGCACTAATAACAAAGCTGTTTGCAGAAATTGTTCAACTAAACTGGATATGTCATGTATGTATTCATAGTGGATTAATATAAAAAAGAACGGCCTCCGAAATTTCTGTGCGAATAAAGCATAATAATAATAGGCATGTAGCAATTACCGCGCGGAAAACTTTTCAACCGTGCAAAAACCCCATCTCATTTCATTTTATCCAAATTCTGCCCGTAGTTCCACACGCAACGAAATTTGAAGCTCCTTAATTTAAACATATTACTTCGCTGATACAATGCGGAATTCGCTCGATGCTTTTGTATAAAACTTTGCAGACGCTCTTATTTCATCAGCACCACTGGAAAGAAACTAAAATGATATCCAACATAATCCCTTCTATTTTCATTTTATACTCACAGCTGTGAAAAATTGTGACAGTGTTTTCATAATTATAAAAATCTAATACTTCCCTTTTGTAGTCATATTATATATATGTAAGAAATAATATTTTTTCATACATTACTATAATTAAGTATTTAATTCGTTGGTATTAACGCATATTTTAATTTTATAAAATGTACAAATTTATTGCGAAGTAAAGGCAAACAGTTTTCAAAATTTTCAAGATTCGGAAACAAATGGAAAAACGTTTCATCATTAAAATTTTTATTGGAATTTTACTGAGAGATATTTCTCGTTGTTTTTATGATCTAGTCCTATAAATAAAGTGTACATATATTGTACCTGCATTAACGATTAGATAATGCTCCAATTATAACAGAGATATTATTACAGCCCTTATCATATCACGTAAAAATAGCCAGTTGTTATTAGTTTGTATCGTGTTACGATTAAAGAGAAGATACAACAAGTATACTTGTATCTACAGAGATTTATAAAATTGATAAAATCATTGCGGAATTCTCGAGCTGGTAACTGAACTTACACCTTGTGCAAACGCATTGTTCGTGAAGAGATCTTTTTACGAGCACCAGCTGCTATGACCCTTTTACTGCGTTTGTTAATAACTTTTTTGCGACTCGGTTCAGTTTGTAATCCTATTTTCTTATGTTGTAAAGTCTTATGAATACTAAAATGGGAAACTAGTCACGAAAGCGAAAGAATTAATGTACACCACTGTTGCTGTTTTCTGGGAATGGTTTTGTGCAGAATGTGTTCCATTTTATTCGGTAAACTCAGCAAAAACTTGTTATAAGTAGACTTTGGATTTTTGTGCAAATTAAAAATTGTCTGTGTTCATTGCAATACAATATATATTACATTATTATTTGCATATCTTTTAATTTTTTGGATATTTTCACTATTTTCAATTTGACATTTTGTTATAAGAGAATCAGTTGAATCACGCATTTTTCTTTCTGTTTGAATTACTGAGATTAAAACCTCATAACTGCAAATAAGTTGTAGTTTATCATTGTCACTGAATTAATTCACGACAAAACTAATGGAAGTCGTTTCAGACAAATTGAATCATTCAAATGACATTACATCACGTTAGTTGATTTTGTGACCCCGTTATCATAACTTGACGCTGTGTTAACTTAATTAAAATTCTGGCCTTAAAAGGTGCTTCAACAACTTCTCCGTTGAAGAAAAAATCTTTATTGCCATTTACTTACCGGGAGTTTACCCTATCCGCGGCCTCTCGTCATCATAAAAGGAGTTACAGTACCTACTGTCTAAACTACCTTCTTGCTTTGGTGAAAATATCATTTTACAGAAAGTCGTAAAAAATTAAATTATGCCCAAAATAAACATGATTAATAAAACGGTGAATTACTAGTTAACGCACTTCACTGATTAAATTACCCGACCGTCACCGTGTCTAATGTAAGAGTAAAATATAATGTTAAATTATTAAACATTTAACAAACATATTAAATTGTTTAATTGTCGATTTCATATTTGTGTCTTCTTTTTAATTGAGTTTTTTTAAAGAGATCTTATCAGTTCATAGTATCCACTAATTATAATAGACCAAACTTTGAAAATGCGACGGAACATCCTCGTCGACTGATCAAACCTAATTTCTGTTTCTCCCCTTGGCAATTTCAAGTTTACTACTGGTGAGGATGCACTGCGTAAAAACAAAAATTTATAACCGTAAATGAGGAAAAATAATTTTCCCCGTTAGGATGAGTTCCATTTTCTCTTGGAAAGCACAAAAGTCTGGACTCAGATTTCGCTTAGAAATTGTAGACGTCCTACGAGCATCGTCCATTTTGGAAGTTATAGAGAACTAAAAGCAACACACATCGAAGCACAAAGGTACACAGTCGAATTTGTATAAAAAACGAGTCTCGGCTGAATAGGATATTCTCAACATAATTGAATGGTCAGATAGTATAAACCACACATTGACGGTTTCGAGGGAAACAATTAATTGATTGTAGTGTAATTATTGAATGTCACTATACAATAAATAGCAATCCATTCTAAATTAACGTGGACCAACGTATTGTAATTTGTAATTCGCTGATTCGTATTGTGGACTGTCAGTATGAGCATAAATTGTAAGACATAAAGTATCAAACGTATTTATTTAAACGTGATTATTGATGTAATTTAATTAAGACTATGAATATTTACTTTCACAGAATCATATAGTTACAAAATGTCATACGCTCACTCCACATTTATTACTTTTGTGTACTGAACAATGTTGAATTTACACAGAAATTGTTCATTCCATAAACCACCAATATTTAAACAATATTTTCAGAGCACAGTGATGCGGAATTTTTTTGAGGTTTACAATTTTCACTGCCATAGAAATAAAACGCTTTCATAAAAACTGGTAGTAATAAAATGTTTGGCTGGTCAAATTGCATTTAATGAAAATAAAGTTACACTGAAAAATACATTTGATTGAAGATTGAAATAACCGTACGATGTAATGAAAAATAAAATGGTCTCCGTAAGCATGTAGGTCGATGACAGTCAGCCATATCAATATATATATATATATGTATAATCATAATCAATCACAAATATCCACGTAGATTCATTAATTCCATAATTAAAACTACATTAAAACACGTAAAAATCCTTGAACAATTGTAGTTATCAACAATGTAGTATAAAATACGCATAATTTTAATCAATTTTAATCATTTTATTTGTATGCGTTTAGATAAATTCTTGCAGGATGTATTTAATTTAAACCAGCAAGTTAAACTTTAATAAATTGCATGAAATATTTAATTTATAAAATTGTTTGGGATTGGTCGAGCTGATCGAGATCATGACGAACGATCTCACGTTCAGCTCTAGTATTGGCTATCTCGAGCGCCGTTGCTAGATCGATGATCGACGTCCAGCGCCTCTCGCGATAGGCTAAAATCACCGGATCGATTATCGACCCGCCGAGAGCACGTCTATTGGCTCTCGTAAAATTCCGATTCGTCATCGTTCGACGGTGACGAAGAAAACCGTTCGACTCTCGAAAATCGTCCTACTTTGTTGCTCCGTCGTTCGAGGATAAAGTTCCGCATCGATAGAATTGAAACGTCACGCGTCGTCCGACCGGTTTCAAATCTCTTTTCTAAATCTACTAATTTCGGGAAGGTTTCGGTAATTTAGCAAATTATCACTTTCCGTGTTCAAAGTGTTCTCTCTTTATTATCTAATAGTTATAGACAATGGTTATTTAATAGTGTACATAGTGTAAATAGTACTTTGCGACAAGTCATCCTAGATTGAAATAAAGTGTGTTCGTGACTTTAATCTCCTCGCTTGTTTCATTCTAAGTCCTGAACATTTTGGTCCTTCGAGCCGGATCCAGTGCTACAGTTCGCTGCAATTAATAACTCTAGTTAACTTTAACCGTCGCGTTTAAAACGAGTGTTATCATGACTGACCTTGTCGCAAATCAACGTACCATCGGCCATCGGATCTCAAAAATCGTGGTCAATCTCAAGAAAAGAGGGAAGGCAAATATCTCCTTGGGAATTCTGCAATCGAATCTGAGCATTATGGAACAGCTGTGGGCCTCGTATTACCAAGGAGATGTTGCATTGAGAGCAGCCGCCGAGACGGATCCTAAGATCAAGGAAAGCACCTATATTAAGGAGGACGAATACGGTGTAGTCCAAATGCTTTATGGGGATCAGCACGGCATATTGCAAGATATGATCGCTGAACTCAAAAGCAATACGACCGTTAAGGCCTCAACGAGTTCAAATTCAACGGCCGACGGGTCTAACACCCAGAGGTCACGAGCTGTTTTGCCGAAAATGGCTTTACCTACATTCGACGGTCAATACAAGGACTGGCCGTCCTTTCGTGATTTATTTACGTCGTTGATCATCAAGGACACGTCTCTCTCTCCGGTCGAGCGCCTTCACTACCTCAAAACATGTATGAAGGGCTCCGCCGCGGCGCTTTTGAAAAACATCCGGACAACTTCGGACAATTTCCAGGTTGCTTGGGAAAAACTGGAAGGTCGCTTTGAAAATCGGCGACTTCTTGTGCAGGCACAAATTCGAATACTTTCGAAGTTATCCCCTATCCGTAGGGAATCAGCAGTCGAGATGCAGCGACTCTTCGATGAGACCTTCGACGCCATTGATGCACTCGAGAACCTGAATCGGCCTGTCACCAACGCAGTTGACTGGGTAATTGAATTGACGGTTGACCGGTTGGATCGCCAATCCCGACGGGAGTGGGAGGATTCCGCGAAACTATCCAAGGAGATGCCTACTCTGGAACAACTGAAAGAATTTATGGTTGGTCGCATCCAAACTTGTGAGGCCTTAGAATCCTCTTCTCCTACCGTCTCATCGCAAAATAAGAGTGCTCCTGCCAAGGCCTTTAAGGTGCATCAACTGTCACAATCAGGTTCTTCGGGACGACCTTGCCGCTTGTGTAAGGATCATCATTATATCCTGCATTGTCGACAATACAAGGATAAAACTCCTGCCGAGAGATTGGAAACTGTTCGCTCACTGAGTCTGTGTTACAACTGCCTCGGTAACCATCTTTCCAGTGAATGCAAGTCTCCCAAGCGATGCCAACGGTGTGAGGCCAAACACCATTCTACGATACACGAGGCGGTGGTGTCAAAGGAAAACTGCTCCTCCGGAGTCTGCGTGCAACAGGTGACTACGAAAGTGAGTAGCCCTTCAGTGATCCTTGGCACCGCTCGTGTTACTGTTTTAGGAGCACTAGGACAAAGCAGCCACGCCCGAGTTCTAATAGACCCCGGCAGTGAGGTCTCTCTAATATCCGAAGCCTTGGCTCAGCGGCTCGGACTCAAGCGAGAACACTCTCGCATTCCTCTCCACGGTGTTGGACGAGCCAGCGCGCAGTTCACCAGGGGGAAGACTATGCTGAGTCTTACCCCTCAAGACAGCCCGACGCCTAAAATAAAAATTCCTGCATTCATTCTTCCCGAACTGTCGAACTATCAACCTCGCAATTTACCCTCTCCCGGAGCTTGGTCTCACATCCGTGGGCTGAAGCTCGCAGATCCTCATTTTCACCAGTCCTACCCTATCGACATTCTCCTTGGAGCCGAGTCCTACGACCTCATACTCCTTGAAGGTGTCAAGAAAGGGCCGCCTCACACTCCTGTTGCGCAGGAAACCAGTTTTGGCTGGATATTGACTGGAGGAACGACATCTTCTTCTGTCGGTGGATCTGCGAGGCGAGTCGAGGCCCCGGTGCATCACTGTATGGTAGATCGCGAGCTGATGGATTCCTTATCTAAGTTTTGGGAGCAGGAGGAAGTTGAGGTTTCCGTTCCTAACACGGAAGATGACATCAGAGCCGAGAAACACTTCATTAACACTCATACCCGTCAACCTGATGGCCGCTTTGTTGTTCGATTGCCATTTAAAACCTCTCCAGAGTTGGGTGATTCTCGACGCATCGCTATACGCACTCTAGACGGTATGAGTTCCCGGTTTCATCGTTCTTCTAATTTTAGAATCTCCTATCAGGAATTCTTGGAGACCTACAAATCAATGGGTCACATGACGAAGGTTGTAACTTCTCTACCTGGTAGAGCATATTACCTACCTCATCACGGGGTTTTACGCGAGAGCAGCACGACCACCAAATTGCGAGTCGTATTTAATGGATCGATGCCGTCGACCAATGGGAGATCCATAAATGATTGTCTTCTCCGTGGTCCCAATCTGCTCCCTAAGTTGTCTGACGTGTTGCTTAGATGGCGACGACACCAATTCGTCTTCTCAGCCGATATAGAGAAGATGTACAGGCAGATCCTCGTACATCCTGAGGATCGCAAATGGCAACGCATCGTCTGGCGACCTAACCTAAACGGAGACATAGAAGACTATGAATTGAACACTGTCACATACGGTCTCGCCAGTGCTCCTTACCTGGCAATCAGATGTCTCCGTCAACTCGCCCATCTGGAGGAAAATCGTCTCCCACACGGTTCCGACGTCGTGCTAAGGGACATCTATATGGACGACGTTCTCACCGGTGCTGACTCCCTGTCCGAGGCTCAACGGAAGCAGGCGGAAGTACGAGAGCTCCTCACGGCGGGCGGTTTCCCCCTTCGAAAGTGGGCTGCTAATACAAAGGAGCTCTTAGCAGAACTTTCTTCCGAAGAGCGAAAGGGCGTCGTCGAATGGGATTCGCCTAACCTGCACAGCGTCCTAGGTATACAATGGATCCCTACCTCCGATTGCTTTCAGGTTTCCTCCGTACCGGCAATCAGGACCACAGGTTACACTAAGCGGGCTGTACTCAGTGGAACAGCGCAACTTTTCGATCCGCTTGGTTGGTTGGCTCCCGTTACTATAGTTGCGAAGGTTCTAATACAGTCGCTGTGGCTGTTGAAGATCGAGTGGGACTCACCTCTACCAGAAAGAGAACAACTTTTATGGGAAAGGTTTCAGCAGCAGCTACCTTCTCTGAGTTCTTCTCGCGTCCCTCGATGGTTGGGATTCTCTTCGTCTAATCAGCGTCTAGAGATCCATGGATTTGCCGATGCGTCTGAGCGTGCGTACGCAGCCGTAATCTATTCACGCAGTATTGACGATAAGGGAAACTCTACTGTATCCTTGATAACGGCAAAATCCAGAGTGGCTCCATTGAAGAGAGTTTCATTGCCCCGCTTGGAACTCTGCGCTGCGTTCCTCCTGACCAAACTGGTCCATCACGTACTCAAGGTACTCGAGCTGCAGGACGTCAACCTTCATCTCTGGTCGGATTCTTCGGTCACTCTCAGCTGGATACAGGGTCATCCTTCCCGATGGCCTACGTACGTAGCGAACCGTGTCGCAGAAATTCAACGGTTGTTACCGTTGGCGAAATGGCACCACGTACGGAGCGCTGAAAATCCAGCTGACTGTGCCTCCCGAGGCTTGTATCCTGCAGAGCTTATCAAATTCGATCTCTGGTGGCGAGGACCCAATTGGATTTCTACTTTCACTGCTGCCCCTGAACTACTGAGCACTGAACTTCACGATGAAACTCCCGAGTCAACAATCCAGCACGTTGTTCACAGGTTAGAAATTTCATCTTGTTCACTAATCGAACGATTTTCTAGTCTGTCCCGCCTATTCCGAGTGCTGACTTGGTGCCTCCGCTGGAGATCGGGAAATACATCTAAGGAGCCAACACTCTCTGCCACTGAAGTTCAACAATGTAAACTGGTCATATTACGGATGGAGCAGGCAGCACACTTTTCCGAAGAGATCACTGCACTACAACGTAACCAACCTTTAGCATCCAAAAGCAGGTTGATCAAACTTAGTCCGTTCCTGGATCAGAACGATGTGCTACGTGTTGGAGGTCGACTGCAGCTCGCCAATCTTGACTATGACAGGAAGCATCCTGCCATATTGCCCGATGAGTCTCCCCTGGCCAAATTATGGGTAGACGCAGCACACCGACGATGCCTACATGGAGGAACGCAACTGACGCTAGCTACCTTGCGCCAGGAGTGTTGGATCCTCCGGGGTCGTCCGCTAGTAAAGTCCTGTATCAATAAATGTACCATTTGTATTCGTTGGAAAGGGCAATCAGCCCAGCCCAGAATGGGAAATCTCCCTTCACCTCGACTAATGCCTTGTCGTCCTTTCCTTAGGTCTGGAATTGATTACGCTGGACCCATACTGCTTCGATCCAGTCCGGGGCGTGGTCAGCGCATCGTGAAAGGCTACATCGCTGTCTTTATTTGCCTGGTTACTAAAGCCGTACATCTGGAGGCTGCTTCGGATGGGTCTACCGATACCTTCCTAGCTGCTCTGCGACGGTTCATGGCCAGGCGAGGTCGGTGCGCTGAGATTCATAGCGACTGCGGACGAAATTTTGTAGGCGCTAATAAGGAGCTACGCAGTCTACTAAATGAATCGGTGAAGAGAGGAGGAGGCCCATTTGCAGCAGCCTCCAGCGAAGGCATAGCGTGGAAATTCAACCCACCTTCTGCTCCTCACTTCGGTGGTCTCTGGGAGGCAGCGGTGAAGTCGGTGAAACACCATCTCCGTAGGATTATAGGCGAGCAACGTCTTACTTTTGAGGAGCTGACCACGCTCCTGACAGGTATCGAGGCTTGTTTAAATTCCAGACCTCTCCTGCCTCTTTCCGACGACCCCGAGGATCCAACAGCTCTCACTCCAGGACACTTCTTGATCGGGGAACCTCTCACGGCCATTCCCGAGCCTAATCTCGAGGACCTTCCCATATCTCGACTATCCCGGTGGCAGTTAATTCAGCAGATGAAACAGCATTTCTGGAAGCGCTGGTCTCTGGAATACCTGAACTCTTTGCAACCTCGAGGAAGGTGGCACAAGGACAAAAATCCAATTAAGACCGGAGTCCTGTGCCTCATCAAAAGCGAGCTACTACCGCCTACTCAATGGCCGCTCGCTCGCGTCGTACAGGTACATCCTGGACCAGACGCTTCCGTTAGAGTCGCGACAGTGCGTACTGCGTCTTCGCAATTTCTCCGTCCGGTTCATAAACTTGTTCCTCTGCTGCCACCGGATGATGAGGAGACGAGTACGGGAAGGTCACCTTAGATCGGTCGATCGAAGGTTCTTCTCTACGAAACATCCATTTTTTACTTTTGCGTTCTTTTGTTTCGATAATTTTTAGGTTAAAGTTTAGGATAAATTCATGCTCACCTCATTGTAATTCTGTATCATTATCTTGCATTGTAAATTTCCATTTGATCACTCGCTGCTCACTGTACATTCTCATCACTTCACTGCACTTTCTCATCAACTCATTGTACATTTTCACTCACTATCACTTTCATACGCGTTACTACGCAGTTCGGTCATTTCATTCATTCTTGTCTATTTCGTCAATGAATGACGAGGCGGGCGGAATGTTTGGGATTGGTCGAGCTGATCGAGATCATGACGAACGATCTCACGTTCAGCTCTAGTATTGGCTATCTCGAGCGCCGTTGCTAGATCGATGATCGACGTCCAGCGCCTCTCGCGATAGGCTAAAATCACCGGATCGATTATCGACCCGCCGAGAGCACGTCTATTGGCTCTCGTAAAATTCCGATTCGTCATCGTTCGACGGTGACGAAGAAAACCGTTCGACTCTCGAAAATCGTCCTACTTTGTTGCTCCGTCGTTCGAGGATAAAGTTCCGCATCGATAGAATTGAAACGTCACGCGTCGTCCGACCGGTTTCAAATCTCTTTTCTAAATCTACTAATTTCGGGAAGGTTTCGGTAATTTAGCAAATTATCACTTTCCGTGTTCAAAGTGTTCTCTCTTTATTATCTAATAGTTATAGACAATGGTTATTTAATAGTGTACATAGTGTAAATAGTACTTTGCGACAAGTCATCCTAGATTGAAATAAAGTGTGTTCGTGACTTTAATCTCCTCGCTTGTTTCATTCTAAGTCCTGAACAAAAATATTATTTCGTAATTGAACAGATATCAAATACAATTAAGTAATAAAAGGTACCTTGCTAATGGTTACAATATTCGGAGCGAGGCTGATGAAATTTTTCCAGTTTAGCCTGTACTCACTTTGAAATTATAACCTGACCGGGATCAGTCAGCAGCTGGAATTCCAGTTGAACCGCAAATTTTGCAAATCGAAAAACGAAATTCGATATTCGTCGCAGAACCAGCCGCAACCAATGCAAACGCGAGCCTAGAAATCGATGGTAAGTGGTTGATTTTAATCTTGGAGTTCACCGGGTAAAATATCGATTTTGGCACCTTTGCATAAACCGAATGTGCACAACAGCCACGGTTTTATGCGTGTTTGGTTTTGACATTCCGATTCTCGAAACGCGGTAAAAGTAACACGGACCGCGTCCAGTTGGAAAATATTTCCAATTTTGCATTGACGTTCATAAATATTTGATATTTGGTAGAGAATATTTGTTCAATTAAAAATGTTTCGAAAAAAGTTCAATTCATTTTCGCACTGGTGAAACTGCTTGGATGCTAAATATTTGTACAAATTATTCAAAACAGTAATGTAATATTTTAAGAAAACAAGTGTTGATATAATTTATATTCTTGTAAGGACAAAACAGTATGATTTTGAATGCATTTCCTGCAATGGTGTTATATAATAATAACGTAGGATCTTTGAGGGGAATATTTGAAAATTGTGCGTACTCACTTCGTCGATATATAATGAATATTAAAATTAGAGGTAGAAAGTGTTGCTTCCTGCTTTAATTATGTACAGCTAATTATGTTAGATCTGATTTAATTATGTATAGCTAAAAGCGATTAAAGGATAATACATGCGATTGCAAGATATATTTAATTATTCTTGACCAGTAAATGTCAGTGAGAATAAAATAAATTATATCTGACCATTGTTGAAACTTGTAATCGCATTAACAGTCACATTTCTGTCATTAGCGTGTAATCAGATTATATGTATATAGTTTGCTCAACTATTTATGGTAGATATTCTGCCACACCGTATCAACGTAATCTATCATTGCTAGCGTGGTTATAAATGATATATGAAAATTCACCAAGGACTTCAAGCTATTTTAGCAATTGGTGGAAGTGGTTTTCAGAACTAAGGAATCTTTAATTGAAGAAGAATGTATAGATAGAAATTTTCTTAGAACGTCTTATTACGCTACAAATATTATCAATATAACAATTTTAAGTACTTAAAATTGAAATTGAAGTATTACTTATGTACTTCGCACTTCAAAAATATGAATACTCTGAAAAATCCTGAACCCTTCATTCCCTTCAAAACATTACGGTTCATTTGAGTTCATTCGAGTTCATTCGTAATTTTGCTCGCGGCATAAATTTTGCAAAGTGCGAATTTAGTTAGTTTCCAGCTCGGTCACGTATAGGCACTAGCACACTCAGTGAGAAATCTGCAGATTATTGGAAAGAAAAACTCGATTCTCTGTTCCAGGGATCTCTTTTGGATTACTGAAAGTCCAAATAACTTTTCCTCCACGTCGACTGCTTCTCGTCGGAGTTCTTTTAAGCCAGCTTTTTTATTGTCTCTCCTCGTTGTATCTCACTTCGCGAGCCATTGCACATTGGATGAACAATGAAAAATGAAATTTTAGAAATCGAACATTAAAGGAGAACGAATCAAGTTGCTGAATTCAATCAATAATAAATTAATTATAAACGCCCTGTGTTTAAAAGCACTTTACGCTATCACAATAGTACTCAAATTGAACAATTTTTAATACATGACCTTTTATTTTTCATCAATTTTTACGTTTTATAATTTACTTTAAATGAAACTTGAATCTTATTATATTTTGCAAATGAAGAAATAGATAGTATTAGTTGATTTGACACCTTTCTATCAGATGTCTTGAATGTTTTTTGGTATTTTTAAATTCTTCTAATAATTTTACTGTTTAAGTTACACGTACGCTTGTTATTATAAATGCTTGAAATCCGATATAAAATAAAAACCATTTTAGTTTGAATATCATGTGAATTTAAGATAGTTCGTCGATTATTTTGGTGACCATAAAGGCTACACTCTCCCAATGTTCAGAGGACTAAGTTTGGTGCAAATAGAATCTGGGGCAATTGATTTCAGTAACTAATGAGTTACTACACAATTCTATATAAGGCTTACTCAGACCTATTTCCTGGTAGATATCAATATTTAAGTCCCGTCATATTTCTAATGTTCAGCCACTTACCTAATGGAAAAACCTCATTTCATAATTGACATTATTAATTCAAATAATATAAGAGCTGGAGGAAATAACTCGTTCGGAACTGTTTTACCTCTTAAATAGGCTTCCACAATTTATTTCCATTACCGTCGAATATCTACGTTGGATCTTACTAAGAATTGAAAGAGGGGATTAAACTAACCATTTAGATTTGAATAAAATAGAATAACGTAAAGTATAGCATTCCAGTGAAGAATCAAACTGGATGGATCTTAATACAGCTTAAAACATTTATGGAGTAAAGTTTAGAAATTGGAGAGAGAAACAAAGAATATATTTTATTAAAGATACTATATAAGGTACTATAAATTTATTTTAAATAATGACACTAACTACATCACATCTTCTATTACTATTTTTCAATATTATTAAAAGAGTTGAGATGATTGAATGAAAATGTGCCCACGGGTCCAATAAATAATTTTCTCATTTGAGTGAGATTATTTATTTTTGCGCAGCCAGACAAATATATCCGTCCAATAAACGACCCAATTTTCAAAGCTTTGCCTGGCAGATTTGTCTACAAGGAAACAACGCGTGTGGAACGCGGGTGGGTATAAGTACATGACAGTTTCTCCGGGAAACGTCCAAAAAGACATCGTCCCGGTTCTGCCAAGCTGAGAAGATAAATACAGGAAAACAGAAATTCTTTTCTCAACGTTCCGTAGCCGCGCTCGGAATTCGTGTAAAATTGCTTCTAATTTGTGTGTGATGGAATCGCTATAACAATTCGAATACCATTACAATAGCAGTATATTTATTCACGTCTTCGTTCCATTGCTAGTTAATGTTTAGCAAAGGATAGAAATAATATTTATCTCTACAAAACGCTGTGACATATTATTCATTCTCAGATATCAAAAATATAAAAGGTATTTCCATTTTTAAACTTTATTTTGCAGTATTTTGTGGGAAAATGAAGAAAATTATTAAAAACTTTGATATGTATATTTTTACATTTTACTACTTGAGTTTTTAGCTTTAGTTGGCCATTTTTTATAGGAAAAATTTACAAACAGTTCAAAATAATTGAAAAATGACTTTTTTGTCAATAAAAAGGGAAATCCCTCTTGAAAATCGCCAGACAAAAATTTCTCAAATTCACCGATAAAAAAATATTAAAAATTCACTTTTGATATTTATTGTCATCTGTATCTGTATGGTTGACATTCAATAATCGCGATTACTTTAGAAGAAACATTTTCCGAAGATGGAGAATGATAAATGGTTACGTGCGTAGACGTTCGCTCAGTCAGACGGTTTCTATGATAATATTTCCACGGTAAGGTATTAAGAGAATTCTCGTTGCAGAACGATCAGGACCCGCGGCAATCATGTGAAAATCGGATAGTTAATCGATCGGAAGTTGAGGCACACCGATTCAAATTCCTCCGGAAGCCGAATTTCATTTGTTGTTATTCACGGCCGACTGGTGCGCTGATCTATGTGGCTTTGCCGCGGGGGCAAATAGAAAATCACGGACGTTTTCGTTCCACTATTTTTGTCGGCGGAGAAATTAAAATTTATGATCGCGGAACACGATTACGAAGACACGTTGGGAGACAAGGACGGGCTTCGTCGGCCCGCAATAAATTTTCGCGCGAGCCGAGCAGACGTTTATTCCGTTGGAGCGCATCGCGGAGCGTTTACGATGCGGAGGTTTAAACGATATTATTGGACGTATCGCGACGTTGCTAAGACGAATACGGAGAATAGTAACGACCGAATCGCTCGATAATGTTATCGAACACGTACAGCGATGTGCAAAAAATTCGGACTGTTACGGAATTCAAGGGAAAAAGTTACCCTCTCTCTGACCAGACAGGATACGTCAGGTGACCATGACGTGTCGGAAGCTTAGACCATATATTTATAGACGCAGCGAGATAAAACTGCCTCGTTACCAAATTAAACCGCCTGGCAGATGACTCTTGTGGGCAGAGTGCTATAGTATGTTGAGAAGTCGCAGTATCGTGAAGCGAAAGTAGCAGAGGGGAAAGGGGAATCGTCGTCACATATCATTCTGTATAAATATTTAGGGTAACTGTCTAATGTACATACATGTATTTTATTTTATTACTAGTTCATTTTTACTTTACTCTTATTATTCTAAATGTGGCTAACTATTTGTATCACGGTTTTGTCGCTCTTTACAATTCTTATGCAACAAGTTTGCACCATTTTTTCAAATTTTTACCAAATGATGAACTTGTGAAATAGTGAACTTGTAAAATATACTTGTGTTCTGTGTACTCGCTTCGCCTCATACACTAACCACCATTTTGAATTATCTCGAATCGAGGCTTGTGGGCACCAGATAATTTTGGATCTCGTCACACTGCATCGTACGCACATACTATACCTATGCCGCGTCTATGGGTTTATATGGTCTAAGGTCGAAAGCGAAGGGGAATAGCATCCTAGAAGGGGAATGTGGAGTGGGAAGACAAGTCTTAATCTGGCCACTTTAGGCCAGATGTTATTTGAGTACTATTTTTTATATCAACAAATAAGTTGTTTATTACACAAGCAATAAAAAAATCGTTACCCCTTTAACATTTTATTCAAGGTTTAGGTGTTCCTTCTTCCTCCGCTCACCCCTCTTAGTCACCATTTATTAGACTTTCAGACCGGGAATCAATACGCGACTTAAATCACGTGTAAGTCCAGCGACACGGGCTTCGACTTGTCCGCTTTGCTTAAAGCAGAATTTAATTCAACGAAAGTTCGAGCAAGAATCGACATCTCGGCCATTTAACACGCCGCAGCCCGGCATTAAATCCTGCATTGCCAGGCGGCCAACCCCCGAAGAACGAGTACCATTATTCTCGTGCGATTACCACGAATTTCACAATTGATTTGTAGCCTCCTGTGCTGCGTTGCGACAATGCTAACGCGACGGCCGCCAGGGGAGGATTGCCGGATCGGGTTGGCGGGGGTCGAGGGTGAAACCAATTAAGCCGTCAGTGCGTTAACGCGTGTCATTCAGTCCCATATTGTAACCAAGTGTGACCAATCGTGACAATGAGACTTAATTGCACGAAGAATGTCAACCATAAGCCTAATAATGATTTGTCGTTGACGCGGAGCTGGTGGTGATTTTTGTCGATCGTTTGCAATATTTTCGAGCACGATGCATCGGCGAGGGATATGCTCTTAAAAAGGGTATCCTGGTTCTGAACTTTCAAAGAAACAATTTTTTACATTTTCTTTAAATACCTATTATTAGTAATAGAACTCTGATAATTTTTTCGACTCATCATTTATTTAAGCGAATCAAACTTTGTAACTGTTATGTGGACCATTTCGTCCGCCGGCACCTCTGGAAATATTTCGTGTGTCATCTAATCCAGTGGTGCCCAAGGTGGTCGCAAAATAAGTCTCATAGAAGAATTCAAAACGCGACGTTAAATAAAATAAAAAAGAAATGTGAACCATTTAATTAGCTGTTTTTATACTTAATGGTCTTCTCGAAGAAATTTAAATATTAAAGATTCTATATTACAGAAGCCATAATAGCTGTATTACATGTTGTTACATGTAGTTACATGCATGTACCTAGTATGAAGATTTTAAAATAAAGATTTAAGGCAGAAAGAATTATTTTTTATTGTTCATTTAATTTGACTAAACACGTCGAACTTTTGTTGTGACAACGAAATGAAAATAGAAGCATTGAAACACTACATGTATAAAACATTTAATCTCGTAACGTTCCGAGACACTTTCCTGGAAATTTAATTTTGGCACTGACAACGCTTTCTTGCGTTCAAGAGCGTAACGAAGAAGAAAGCTCTCAAGTTATACGTCCAACAACATTTCGTACGTGCACAGCCGATTGACCTTGAACTTACAATGTCGCAAAACTAGTTGTAGAATAGTGCAGGACAAGTAACTCATTCGCTGTTGCTCCTTCATTAAAAGTTTCTTCCTCGGAACCGGAGAACTTTGAAATCTTCATCCCGGGACCAGCCGTGGACTATTCGGATTGGATTGAAGTTAAAAATGGAATTTCCGGGAAAAATTAACTGCAACAGAGCCGGCGAATTCATAAAACTTGCATATGCGAGAAATTCGAACAATTAAGGCGGAACGATCAAGTTGAGAAAGTCCGAGGAATTCTGGAAAAGTTCCGATATAACGATACGTTCCAAGATGTTCGCGAGACGGTAAAACTGAACCGGAGGGAAATCGGGGAACGAATGGGAAAAAATCGTTCAACTACGGTTATGGCAATCTGGCACCTTCATCGGCAAAGAAACCGTGGATGATATTCGCTTTGAAGTTAAAGGCGAATTTACACTTTCTCACTGTTGATGTAGAGTGGCCGAAATTAATATTCTGACACTTTTTTTAATTAAACGCGAACGAAAACCTCAGTCTTTACACCTTTGATTGCGCATGAATTACCCGGGATGTACGTTCAAAGTGAACAGTCTAAATTGGCCTCAAGCGAGCGGAACGAATGGTCAATAATAATACCCTCACGAACGGAAATGTTCCCAGAAAGAATCAGCCCCGCGGATTCTTTAATCAAAGAAAATTACGCCAGCGTCCTTTGTACGCGTACAGGTCCCCCGCTCCATGCTGATGAAAACATCCGAAACGAGACAAGGAATATCCAACGGAGAATATTGCCAGTGTTCTTAGCAACGGTTAGTAATATGCCCGATTCCCCTCTGAATTATTGCGATGTACGATTCAAGAGGTAACGTGATTCCGGGAGAGAATGCACGCTGCCATATCAACTAATCCAATACGCTCTCCTTTTTCCGCGTTCGATCGCGCCCACTCGAGTGTTTGCCCGATCTGGCCGGCCGAATGTCAATTCTGTCAAACTCAATTCTGGTAAAAGTAACTCGCTATCAAAGTTGAGTGGTTAGGGAATATCACAGTGCCTTTGTTTTCCTTGCTCTGCTAGTACGCGACAAGTATGGTTACAGGGGATTGCACAAGATTGTTACCAGCATTTGTTTTGTTTTTTATATATTTAAGAAATGTAGTAATGTAACTAATGAAAAGTAAATATATTTTGCATCATTCTTTTTAAGATGATTCACATTCTGACGAGATTATGTTATCGAAAAGTATACATACATTTAAAATATTGTTATTGTAATTGGATTTATTTTTTGATAGTAGTTACAGTAGTTTAAAGATATACATTTTGTATGTAATTGTACGTCTTTCTAGTCTGACTGTATAAGAATTATACTACATGGATGTGCAGTTTTGAAAGAATATTGCGTTATTTGTAAATCTAAAAAATAAAATTGTATGTAGCTTAACAGGACAGCTTAAAAGTCTCTATACCATTTTTAAATGGAAGAATTCTTTCAAAAATTCATCAATTTTTGTATTTTTGCTGATCATTTTATTTTAATGGGCTAATGGAACAATCTACAAATAATTAAAATAATTAGTTATTGTGAAGTATCATGTTCCGTAGTGAATTTATAGGCTTACGTATAATAATTCGAGATTATGTTAAATTTATTCCCTACAAAATTATAAGCAGATATGGGACAGTTCGATTTTGTTCAATCGTCAAAGCGGAGGGATCGCTTAAGTTTGGAAACGAGCCAATACCTGGACGATTGGCTTATTTGGACACAGCCGTGGATCTCGAAATTGAATGTCAGTTTCATTCGGGAAAAATAGTTTATTCGCCTAACCATTAACGGTAATTAGCGTCGCTGCTGTTCGTCAGATTGCGTAATTGATCGCAATATTATGCTCGAGCGGGCTCTATCCATTTCTAGCGGAATCATGCTGTAATGCCTGCGCCTATTCGGTGCACAGCTTCGTATATAAATTACTAGTATTTATATGTCTACCACGCTAGCTCCAAGTTCATTACCGATCTCTGGTATTCATGAATGCCACTGGAATTAATGAATGCACACGTTATGTAAGATCTATAATTAATACACTACCAACTTTATTTTCGAGCTGAATGACCCCGCGATGATTGCTCATAAAAATGAAGCATGGAAATAATTTTCTTCTATTCAACATTCTTAATCATAGGACACAAGAGATTCATTTATAATATTATATACTTGAAGAATATTTAGGTGTAAATAAAATTTTTTTTCAATGTATATCGATACTCTCGAAGTCTTTTGATCCTTTTAGTTTTTCAAAGTTGTCAAGCAGCCACTGACCATCAAAATGATAGGTTCCAATGTTTTTAATTTATGAATATTAAAGATTATAAAGATACGTCCACTAAAGAATTATCCAACTAACTTAGTTCTTTCGGTATATCTAATAAATATGTCTAAAATCTTGGATAGACACATTTTTTTGAACAAAGTAATGTAAATTGGACACTTTTAGCTGTCTGCAAACCCAGTGTTAATGTACAGAATCAATCCCCCGATAAATTCGCAAGAGCATCCTGTAGGCCACAAATCAAGAAAAATCGATACGAGACGCGAGCGTTACGTCGACACATACGTAGTTGGAGGAAGCGGGAATTCAGTTACATGCAGATATATTTACCTGAAAAATGTGGTGCTCGCACACCTCGATGCCTGAACAAGCCGACTCATTCGGCCGAGAGGATAAAGGATAAAAATTGAAGGAATCTCGCGCAAAAAACAGTCTGCGGACTCGTTACATAACTAGGAGGCATATTTGGGTCAACCTCATATCTACATGCACGTGGAAAGAGAGAGAGAGAGAGAGAGAGAGAGAGAGAGAGAGAGAGAGGGGTAGGGTCAATAGGTATGTGCGAACAAGAAATCAAGAAAAGCCGGGCGTTGGAGGGCAGATGGAGGGAGGGCAGAGGTCGGTGAGAGCGATCGATATCTCGATCCGTTGGTTACTTTTCGTTTTGCTTCCACGACCGCAATTACCCTCGTTGTCGCCAATATTAGCCCGCTAATTCTGCTGGGGCGTAGTAGCGGCGTTAACGGCTTAACGGCTAATGTATACGCTTCCTGCATTGGCCCAAATCGCTCAGCGCACAGAAAGCGTTGAGTCCACCCGTGCCGAATCGCGCGCGTACCGCTCGCGCGTGCATAATGCGTCCGAAGGATGCTCTCAAGAGCAACGCGTTCTGCCCCAGATCGCGTCAAACCGTTGTTTTGGTTTTGTCCGGCGGCGTCGCTGACACCGTTATTGTTTCCCAAATCCACGCCAGTTAATTAGCATTTTCATCGAGTTCGCTGGGTACGCCGCTGCTAACCAGCCCGACGATGATGCGACGCCGTTCGAGACACGGGAATTAATGCCATCCGGCTTAGAGCTGGATTCTAACGGGGATGTTGCATTTGATCGCTTATGGTACTTATGTCGCTACGACACTCGGCTCCAGCCTATCCGTACAGTGCAACAAAACCACTTGACGGCCATAAAAGATCTGTAACTTTGTTCTCGAGATCTTAATGGATTTTTTAGAATTTAGGCATTTAGAATATAGCTTTTAGATATTCTAGATGTTTACTTTATTGTATTGTATTCTGAGTACTCCGAGTATCCAGATGTTATTATTTTATTGTACTATTTTTTAACTATTATAGTTCGACTAAAGGATTTCTTAGATTACCCGTTCACTAGTAGTTTATGATTCAGACTTTGAATTGCACTTTTGGAATCGGCGAGTATGACGAATTTTGACGCATTGAAAATTTTTACAATCAGTTGCAGTTCCGTGAATATTCGAAGGAACCGATTTAAATATACATATTTCAAGATGCATGTATGTACATATTTAAATGTCAGATCAATACAAATAAAGTTTGTCACCGATCTAAAAGTACCGTCGCGCGTCGAGGTGGCGAAATGTCTTCGTGACTCAAACATTAATTACGGAAAGCTGTTTCTATAGTATTATCGGACAGAGCCGATCAATATCCGGAATTGTTCATATCGATTACCTTTCAAGCCCGGTGTACGCGGTATTTCTAGGCCAGCTGTTTCTCTTTCAGACTTCATTAACACGGGCAGAACAGTCGACAGATCAATTGAAATGATCCGCAGCTAATACAAGGCAGCCGGTTTCGTGTAATTTTTACACCGGGCAAAACTGCCGCGTATTTTTCTTTCGTCACCCAGTTTTTAGCCTGTGTGTCGGGGAAGAAATGCATTAGCGGTTAATATGGCCTGTATTCATTCCGAGGGTCACGAAGCAGAGCGAATATTTCATCGGCGGAAGAATATTTCCCCGATGATCGCGGGATCACCGTCCGTTCCCGTTTTCAGTCTTCCCCCGGAGATTACGAGAAATTAATTGCGAGAAGGATTCCGATTTCAAACTGCGGGGACGAATACACGCAGCCAGCGGAAAGTGCATTCCAAATCGTCTCCGTTTACGGCGAAAGTGTTCGCTATCACTGTTATACATACACTATGAATAAAGTTAGCGCAACCCCCGATTTTTAAAGATTTATAGGAAAAACTGGTAAAAATACATATTTCATATTATTTCTAGTTTTTGGCATACCTGCTCAATTTACTTCGTAATACTTACTTTCTCTAGTAAATGTTTCATCATCACATTGAGCCTTTCATATCTCTTAAATAAATGACTTTTCAGTAGGTGAACACTGTCTTATTAAGAATATCAAGATGTATTAAATGGAGCAACAAAAAATATATATTTCCCTTGTGGTCGTATGTGATGACCCATCCAGTGTGTGTGCGCATTTATGTTTTTAAAATATACAACTTCTACAATATACTTCTTCCCAAAGTAAAATATAAATAAAAAAAGTGAAGTAGTCCCAAAGTAAAATATAAATTAAAAAATTGAAGACAGTAATGGGAGCTCAACAAAATAAAATTCCGAACAACAACAAATCCATACCAACTACACTCGCCTATACGTTCAGTTTACCGAGTTTACTAAAAAATGTGCATCGTCCACGAGACGTACAGACCAAAAAGCCCGCAGAAATACGTAAAAAAGAATCGTTATCGAACCACACAGTTACGAACACTCGAACTCAACTGCGATATAAAAAAGCTGTTGACCGTAGTTAAGTACACACGTAGAGTCTCCGGGCCGTTTTCAGTCTCCTGCAGCAAATCACCGGGCACGTTTCGCGACACCGGGCGGGCGGGCGGGCGGAAGGCGTAAAGTTCCGAGGCGTGCTTTTTGCCCGACGGATTTGTAAAATTGATTTCGCCATCGAGTTCATGCTTTACGACTTCGAGCGAGTACGCTCGACACACCGGCCAAAGAAGGGCGATTTATTTCGCGCGCACTTTTTCCATCCCTTGCTCGAACGGCGCCCCGCGCGAGCATTAGACGTCGCGGGTTCTCGCGAGCGCATAAACACATGAGAACACACACACATAGATTGGGGTACACGCAACCCCGTGATTCGACACGACGAGAGGGACTAAGTTTCTCAACGTGTTTCTCTGCAGACGCTTATCGAGCCACCCCATCCCGCAGAATCCAGCGCTATTAGAATACTCTCCGCGACAATACTACACTCCTGGTCAAAATTTTCAAAGATAGACATTAGAATTCTTAATGTCCTACAAATGATTTTAGCAATTCTGTAATCAGTAATTAAAGCTTTCTTTCGATAGAAGACAACGACTCGGGACGACTTTCGATAGGACGTATGACGGATGAGGGGGTACTATTTGGTCATTGTTCTTGAGTCGGCTGAGAGTTTATGAGTCTATCAATGTTTGGAGTTGTTTGAATTCTCACTTTCAATCTAGATGATGCTGCCAATACCGCTGTATGCCGAATTAAAAAAATGTCTTCGACTAATGATATTTCTACTAACGAATGATATTTTTGTGTTTTAACAAATTATTTTAAACATTGCTATTCCGTTCATTTGACGTCACATTTTTTGTCAATTCCTTTTGTAATTTTTCCTAATTTCTTCTTCCACTGTTCATACTGCGATGCAAAATTGAAAAGTGTCTACGTCTTGCTGTAAGAGTAGAAAATAAATTTCCATTTCAGTTTTCGTCGTATAATATTTTCAGACGTTTGGAATGCACAACGTACGTTTCCAGAAATAGTTTCGACTTCAGACATGCGAGTAATTTTTCGTGATGGAAGACAGGTAGAGGAGTATATGAAATCTGTTAATTTGGTACACTTGATAGCGAATTCTGGGACTTTACTCCCGTATTATCTTGTACCGTTTCAAGGATCATTCCTTAAATTTTCTCCTATTTGCTGTCGAACAGCCTGTAATAGCGTCTTAGAGTATTGCCACGGAGTGTACATCTCACGGAGATTTCCACCCCCGTTATCTCTGCTCCCACCACCCTGTTCCAGTGCATCTTCGCGAGTCCTCTTTCCCAGTGCCATCTCGCCAAGATTTTAACGTCAACGGTTGTCTCCGCGACTTTGCATCCGCGTCGACCGGAGGTAGATAAA
This sequence comes from Lasioglossum vierecki, assembly GCA_028455595.1. NCBI lineage: Eukaryota > Metazoa > Arthropoda > Insecta > Hymenoptera > Halictidae > Lasioglossum > Lasioglossum vierecki. The sequence goes on along the minus strand of CM052337.1, from coordinate 3,870,684 downwards.
TCTATTTTAGCTTCTTTCCTCCGGGTCTACGTGCGCCGGACCGTCATGCTGTCGGGGATGCTTGGAGAATCAACCCCTCCTCTCCTTCGTTCTTTCTTTTCTCCTTTCTTCCTCTTCTTTTTTTTTTTTTGCTCGATGGATTCTCAATGGATTGTCGCGTCTGCCACGGTTTTTGCTCGCACTCTGTAAACCGGGATTCGTGCTCGAGATGTTCCTAGGGAACCGAGCAACTACCACCAACCGGTACATACATTACCAGCTCGCGATTCACCCCCGTTTCCGCCCTTCCTCTCTCTCTTGCCCTTGCTCTCTTTCGCTCGTTGGCTTCCTCATGGTGGAGGATTCGCTTTTACGAGACACGGATGGGCAACGCGGATGAAGCGGCGCAGCCCTTTGGCGCCAGCTCCTCCTTCAAATTCCGCCAGATATTTTTATTCTTTTCCGCGAGCGAGTTAATGATTGCGGTTACAGCTCGCGCTGTAATGGACAGAGGTATCAACGTGACGGGAACGGATATACGGAAATTGGTTTTTAAATTGAACGCCGTAACCGGAGCGAGGCGGCGCTCGTCAGTGTCACGTTTATCGGAAGAATGCTTTAACTGTGTATTTAATAAAATATCAATAATGCTTATAGCAATTATATTTCGCCACGCTAGCAGTCGACACTAAACGCTCGGCGAAACTTAGATGGAAAGTCCTCAGTGTCTGCAGTAAAATTAAAAATCCGAACAACAGTCTAACTGGGCTCATTTTATAAAGATAAATTTAATTATGTGCATAATAAAATATTTGTTACGTATAGAGCGCGGAACTTTATGCAACACAAGAAGGCAGTGTCTTCTTTCTCTTAATAATTTCAGTAAGTCAAAAATTGGATTTTTAATCTTCTTGCAGTTTCAAACTACGGCTACCCAAAGTCAATAGTATAAAACAACACAAATTTTTACGTCATAGGATTAATAAGTTGAACGACATTCTAAGCTCATGTTAGAAAGTGAAATTGCTACCTATTTTTATTTTCTTAAGTTTGTTGTCTTCTTGAGGATGACTTAATACTCGAAAGCATTTGGAAAACAGAGATGATGTTGTTTATAGTGTTTGAAAATTTTTTACGACTCAAATCACCATGGATTTGGAACATCCTCTCTGCAACGACTCCATAAAGTTTGATATACGATTTTTTGTGGTCGTTTTAGTGCACCCTGAATGAAAAGTGTGCATCTTTGCTTTTTCCCGGTCGTATCCTAATGCAAAAACAAGCTTTCATAAAAATAAAACAGTCTAAAGAGCTGAAAGTACGGTTTTTACACTTCAAATATCACTTAGTTCATTAAATATAACAATGCTATATTATTAGAAGAATAGACATGTAAACATTTGACAATAAAATTTAAAATTACAACTTAATCTGTCTACATATTATTACACTGCACAAATGAATATATAAATATTTTAAAAAATAATTGTAATAATTAGGCTGCATCCGGTTTCCATATGATTCGTTATTTGCAATTATATTGGGAATTGCTAGGATAATACAAATTTTTTTTGAGTTAGATCATGTAAATGCAAAATATTGGCACACGCTCGGAAATCTTTATAAGCACGTTATGTATCACGAAAATATTGCTTCTATTTCTTCGGACAAAGGAAGGATGTCCCGACAGTCATTGCAGTTGATTTTGTGCCAGTTTGAAAGCTGATTTAGTGGCTATACTTTCGCAATATATTAAAAATGTATACGAAAGCTAAAGAGAGAATGGCATAGCAATTATATTTTATTTATGGACAAATTGCACGAATACCTGAGACAGAAAAGCTGTTGCATAACACATAAAAGCTTCTTGCTTAGTATTTTAATGTTCGCTCAGAAGCCATTACAATTACTGTAACACTGTTTACACTTATCTTGCTTTCCAAAGCATGTACGACAAAACACTACATAGATTAAGATTATTCAAGATGTGTTTTAATTTTAAAGAGTGGTAGCATATTACGATAAAGAAAATTACTTTTTTCATGCACGTTCACTGCAAGTTCTAAAGCAAAGCGGAATTTTCAACCGAAATTTCCTTGTTAGAATAGGAGACCCAAGAGAAATTTGATCCACCAGATTAATTTTTTCAATTGAGAAGTTTCTTAAAATTGACCTTCTCACACTATCTGAAAAAACTTCGACTTCTTCAAGTACTTTGCATTTTTATGAAAAATTGTTGCAGTTCTTTCATAGGTCTTTCATAAATATATACATATACTCACACAGACTAAATACACAATGAAAAAATAAGGAAGAATAAACTTTTCTTTTTATTTTAATACATTAAACTGAATACCATATACTGAAATATCGAAATGCGAAATTCGAGCATACTAATAGATATCAACGATATATATTATTGATATTTTTTGGGCAGTTATGAAATCGTAGAAGCTTCGGTACAAATTAAGTTAATACAAATGCATATTGTTAACGGCACTGCTGCTAGAACTAGCATTGAATTTGTCAATGTTCGATGAATGCAATTAACATATCGTACATTTGTTCAAATATTACTTGTAACAACATCAAATTGATAATTAAATAGATGTTACACGTGTAATAGAAAATTTGAACATTTCATTAATTTGATGTATTCTTTTGATACAATTTTGTTATTTTATAATAATAAGTGAATGTTTACCAGTTGCTTTTAGTACTAGCATTATACAGTGTGAAATATGATGTTCTATCGTTTGAAATCCATGCAAGAACCGTACTTATCGGTATGATGTAAAATGGAAGTAGATATTTCGATCGGCTGCACATATTCGAGTTCTTCGATCGAACTTTAATAACCCAAGCACTCGAACTATGCTCATGCGTTATACTTTATAGCACAAATTCAGAAGTAGTACTGTACAGGATGCTCCAAAGTTAACTGATCAGACTTAGTCAGGCTAGTGCACGAATAGAAGTAAGGAAAATATAATTTATAAACATACATATACTTGGAATCTTTAAAGTTATTTAAAAAGGCAAGTAATAAATATGAAATCAATTATAGAACCAAAGCATCTTGGACTATTTTTAAATTATTTTAAAATCATATACCAAGTATTTTAGAGTATTGTGATTACAGATAGGTTTAGCAAATAGGTTTAAGAATTTTAGTTTCTTTAAAATACATTAAAAACTCTACTCACCTCAGATGGCATTACACAAAAATTTTATCGACAAAATAGAAAGATTTCATATAATTATAAATATTGCAGGTATAAATTAAAATTCAGAAACATACTTGTGGAAGTAAGATTAAAAAACAATATAAAGAATTATTCTAACATATGTTTTGGTGGGCAAATAATTTTTATATTGCATATAAGCCTGCAATACAGTAATTTTAAAAGTAAATAGATCAAAACCGATTCTACATTAAACAGTGATCCACATATATTCTCAAACAGAACATTACTCTTATCGTTCATGCGTGCATTTAATCCCTTAAAATGACGTATAAAAGATAGTAGTTTCGTTTATAAAAGCACACGCAGCGTTCACAGCTCGAGCGAAAGTTATCTGCACACGGATGGACATAATTTTGCAGTGAATACAGCTTTTAATTCCATGGAAAAATAAGGTGCACCGGGTGGAAAGTTTACAGCAACGGAGGGTTACATGCTGCGGAAGCATTGAACCGCAAAGATTAAGTTCGCGACGAGGCGGTTATGCCAATATGAAAGCCTTCGAGGCTACAGGAAACAAAGTTGGGTAGTTTATAGTGTGCCTAAACTTCAGCTACCGATAGGAATATAACTTATTCCTCGGGCGGTCGTTTTATTTCGCAGAGAGCCCAAGATACCACCGGCCCGGAAGACGAAACTGAAATCTCGCGTGTTCGGTATCGTTTACCCTGATGCTTTGCTAGCTCTGCGAAATGCTCTACGAATGGAACGTCACTGAAAAATCTACTACCCGGTCCCCGGCCCAAGTTAAGATCTTCGCGTGAGCAAAGACGGTTGTTCGTGCGAATTCTTAAGCATCTGTTGAATAACTTTATATGTGTACCATTAAACCTGATATAATTTAATTTTCACGATAGTTTCAGTGCAATTTGTACAGGGTGTTTCAAAGTTATATGTCGTGATCACTATAGCGTGATTCTGAACCTCTGAATAGGTGGAGATCTGTTAAAAAAATGGAACACAGCCTTGACCTTCTTTCAAGTTCAACCATTTTTTTATAGCATAGTACTCATCGCGATGAACATAAGTGTCAAAGGAACTATAGAACTAGTCATCTTACTATACGATGCAATAAAAAACAATTTTGAGAATCAAGGTCATGGTCAATTTTGTGGTCCATTTTTTTAACAGATCTCTACCGATTCAGAGTCCCGACACATAATTTTGAAACACCCTGTACATAGCACTGAAGATTAGGAAGAACGTACGAGGGTTGGTTAAATGTAAACAGGACTCTGTATCGTATAGTATTATTGTTTTTATCTATATGAGACCATATGGAAGTTTAAGCTCAGGTGTTTAACACCCAGTCTGCATCACGTGGTACATACTGTGCTTAATTGTTTTTTTAACAACTGGAACAGTGAGTAAAGGGGTAATACTAACTCGCATTGCATGACATACTCTTATCGCGTTTTTAATTATTAATGGCACAACGGGCACTGAAACCTTGCATACATTATGTTAACGGTTTAATGTTTTATTAAGCATGAGGCGATCACAGGGCATAAGTGTTTGTGTGGCATAGACCGTTTTGTAGTTGACCGATTGACACCTGTAAATATTCTAATTATTTCACAATTATGTCGCTTGAATGATGTCACTTTATTCCCATAATTAATTCGCTTACGAGTTTGAATTTAATTACAATATTAGCAAATTTCCTTCTAATTTAATTAATAGACCGAGAATGTGTTTGCTCTTGTGAATAATACTGCCCGACATCATCGAACTAATTATGTCCTTCTATTTTATTGGTAGATTCGTTATGGAAAAAATAATGCACTATTCTGTAAATATATTTTATCCATGAAGAAACAATTACGTTTCACCTGCTTCCAAAACATCTATAATTTTGGGATACATTTTTTAGAAATATCTCTTTAGTTATAAATTTCCTGAAGCACCAACCATTTGTAAGGGTTAACTAATTCAGTATGCAATTCGGCAATATTATAATTAAATTCCAACTGGTAATGTCAACAACATATGAGCACTTTAAGTCAATATTTCTCTGTTTGGTTTAACACCCTATCACATGGGTGAAATTATCAGTAATTCAAATATAATAATTCTAATATATTTCAACCTGCTTGTGCGGCGTGCATGAACTTCTACTTAATTCCTCATTGTCCAATGATTAATTAAATTTTTCTGCATTAAACAGCTCATGTGAGACAATACTTTTGTCCACCACTGTGGTTACAAAGGAGACGTCGTTTCAAATAGTACTTTTACGTTTCTGTGAGCAACTGGACAGGAATCGTTGTCGGCAATTCGCGTGCATTAAAAATTCATCACCGGATCCGTGGTAATCCGTGATTTCTTCCCTGGTTCTGACAGTTCCACCGGGGAAATCGGTTTTTGTTTTCCGTTGAGTCGTCGTCGAATCGAACAGGGTTTCTTGGTAAAATGAAAATCAACGGGAAGCCCGTGCGCGACTTTCGCGGCCACCTGAATTATTCAGAATGCACTCACCGACCACGTTGAGGGTGTAGTTCAGCGACATCTTCGGTTCTGTGCTGACCTGGCACTCGTAAACCCCGGAGTCGCGTTTTTGGGGCGACCTGATCTGTAGGGTCCAGTTCTCGGACTTCTCCGGATGGATCACTAGAAACCTCAGATCCGAGGTGTACAAGGAGGTGCCCGCGCTCAGGATGTGCATGTCCCTTTTACGCATCCAGGATACCTGCAAGATAAACAGAAGCAAGCCGCTTTAAGCCCAAGCGATTCCTCTAAATCCATCTTGAGGGTTTGCAGCCGCAGCTGCAGTCACGCCGCTTTAAACGACGCTGAATCTTGAAAAGGCGCGTTCGCGCTGGATTTAATTACGAACCGACGAATTGCTGCCCATCCCAACCTACCCTTTCTCCACGTTTCGCGAGGAATATTCTGTTCGTTTTCTTTGTCCAGATATTTAGTCCCGATATTGGTGGAAATCCAATTGCAGAATTTGGAACTTTGTTAGAGAAATCTAAATTTTGGAGAATATTATATTTAAATAATAATTAAATCTGTTTTTTGATAACTTATACGAAGGAATACGTTGTTTTTCTGTACTTTCGGAAACAAAAATTTTTGTTTTAGATAGACAGCAGTAGTAGCAAATGTATTTTTTACTGCATATTTTATGTGTATAAATTAACCTTTTCACTAGGGATAACAAATTAATTCGTCATTGCACAATACATTATATTATAGAATTTGTGTATTCGTGTCATTTCAATTTTATAATTATTCATATTGTCTCAGTTTGACTTGTCTTTCATTAAGCCTTCGTAGTAATTCATGATTAAAAACTCACTTAGCTGAATGGTTAATCCGTGACTCGTATAATTAATCAATTATTTTTAATTGAAATCTGTAACCCGATATATTGGAGATTCATTAATTTCTTGTAATATGTAGTAAATGCACAGAAAATGATGGGGATTATTTTTGGTAGTAGAATGTATTTTAATCGTGTGTAAACTAATTCAGATATAATGAATTTGAAACTTTTATGCACGTTTAATAGATTCATCTCATCATGCCTCATGTACAAGACAGAACACTAACACTTTGGTTAAAATGATCTTTCTGTTTCATTCTGAATACTCTGTCGGTTTTATGTACGCAGTTTAGTCTCAGTATTGCGTGAAATTGCTGGCGTAAATTCAATCGTAAAATTTAAAACTTTCTTAAACAAATGCAAATTTTTTAAAATGTTCTAGTTTATAAAGGAAAATTGAGGATAATGGTTATATCTACTTGTTACAGTTAATATTGCAGAGTTCTATTGTGATCATCTGATTGAAACTTCAGGTAACTCTTTAGAGAACAATTTCTTTACTTCAAATCTGGGTTAATGTTTATTGATCTGAATCCACACAAATAGAAGATCATGCTCGCATCCACAGAGATGCATTGCAGTTCAAATATTGTTTCCTTCGAACTGGAACTCTTTACGAAGATTTATTCTACTTTTTTTTTTATTTGACTGAGATACGTTATGCTTTCGTGAGTTACCTCTATGTATATCTGTGATATATACGTATCTCAATAACAGAATTATTAGGAAAAAATAATTTATATTGTTATATATATATTATATTAATATATTAATAAGTATATTAATATATTATAATGTAATCATATTGAGTACATATTTCTTGTAACATTGTGTAAGTAATTTATTATATATTTATATTTATTATGAGTAAAGTATTATTTGTTAGATATAAAATGGGAACATACGATTACGTAGTTATCAATTCAAGCTGTCGAATCACAATTTTCCTGAAGCACTTAATTTTCTTAAAAATACTAGTTCTTGTATTTTTACAAAAATTACATGCGATTTTTTGCAGAAATATCCGCGATGTTCACTATACACGGTATAATCTCATTTTAGTCATATTTTAATCATGTAATCTCATTTTATTTTTCATTGTCCAAAAACAGTAAATTATAAGCTTAATTAAAGTTTACTTAATTTCATTGAACATTGTTTTCCAGTAACCTTCGAAACAACGAATAAGTCATAGTTCTACCCAGGACATAGATTTAGTTGTACCGCATTTAAGAAATAAGCCGTACATTTTTCTCAAAAGGCGATGGTACGAAAAACATAACAGGTTACAACAGTTGTGAAGATTTACTAACATCCTGAAACATAGATAAAATGCGACCACCAAAAGCCGTCGTAAATCTCAGTTGGTCGACGAACATTTCTCGAAACCCTTTCTATAGCTTCTCATTGTTTCCGGCGCTAACCAGTCTGCCAACCGTTTAATGCCTGCAGAGGGTTTCCGGGCACGGTTTACGTGACCACGTCACAGCCACGAGTTCTAATTAATTTCATCTCTTTTAGAACCTTTAATTAGTAATCACTAATGCATTCCATACCATTTTCAATCGACAAATTCTTCATAGAATTTGAGGGGATATTTTAGAGCAAACCATTGAGAACATCAATTTCTTCAACGTTTGTAAAGAATATATTTTCATAATTTGCATATGCCTATAAATGAAGTATATTTATATATTTACTTGGGTAGATAATTTTATAATTGAGATGGATAATAATCTCCTTCCTAAAATTTGTCAATGGATTATGTCTCCGACAAGCAACGTTGTACATGGTAATTAGTACAGTACATTGTTGTTTATCCCATGTTGTGCGTCATGGAATTTTCATGCGCAGAGAACTTGTTTGACCACAAACTTACCTGGAAGAGATCGTTTCGTAATTAATTTTCCGAATACACTTTCGCGGCTAGCACAGGAGGGCACAATTAAAATCGTTTCAGACATTTACCTCGCTGAAAGTTTTTGTATAGTAATTACACAAGCTACGAATTAACGCTCATAATGGAAATGCTAGACGATTTATACGGCAAGTTATCTATATGGTGGTAATCGCTACACAAGAAACTTGGGATAGTTTTCAAACACCTGCAGAAATAGTAATTAACTTAATCTTTTAATTAAAAGATCCGTAAGATTTATCAAAGTATTCGCTTCCTTTGAAGTTAGGAAATATTCGAAATTCTAGTTATACTATATATTTCACAACAAATTATACTTATAGATTCTTGGAAAGAAACTGAAAGTAAATAAATACTGTTTATAATTTAGTCGGAAGGCTGGTTTTTATGCAAAATAAAAATTACAGTGAAATAAAATTGTATTTCTTTTCTAACTAGATTTAATAGGATGAAACTAATATGATTGTATCATTAAATTCGTGTAACGTTTATACTATTTTAAGTTTCTCCTACTCATTTTTGGCCTAAAAGATAAGTTCTTCATGTAGCGTTCCTTAAATGTGTAGGTAATAATTATGATGACTATAATTAAATTTTTCATTATTATATTGGAATTCGAGGGATAAGCAGCTCGTGTGTCTGGAACTAACTAGCAGTAGTCGATCACGAGCTAACAGGTTCCAATTAGTCAAATTAGTCTGACTAAGTGATCATTTACGATCAGCACGTGTCATCGATAGGGTGACACAAGTGTTGGACACTAATATCTTAACGTTAATCAATCTTACTACTATGACAGAGTAGCAAACTTATCCGATAATAAAGTTCTGAATCTTTAATGAGCATTTATACCACCATAGAAATATATCCAAGACCATGAGAAATAACAAATTGTTGTTTAAAGATATAACTCGTGTGAATTTATACATATGATAACAAGTAATACTCTTGGTAATACATATATATTGTTTGTTTATATATTTTTTTTATTTTACTTAAATTTCTTAACATTACGTATAATATATATTTATTTATTTATATTTATATATTCATATATAACTTAATTTACTTTGTTTTGCTAGTGAAAGATTCTTTTCTACAGTGAAAAATATATATAAAATACATGTGTAGTTACATTTTTTATAGAGGATCAGAATGACCCAGTGGTCGACTGGGTTCGTTCTACGAGTGTGCATAGTCTGAGGGTCGGAGAGTCTTTTTGTGGATTCACGCACAAACGCGCGCACGAGCAAAAATTTCGTGGGACCAGGAAACTTTTGTATTAAATTCTCGGACGCGCTTGCGAGGACGAAACGCGTTTTCCCACTCGGACTGACGAGAATGGGTCGCTGAAAATTGAGGCCACTGGGCTCCGAGTAGTCAACGAGTGTTCGCTAAATACGAGGCAGGTCGAAGGAACTTTTACGCAACGGATTACTTTGTGTTCAGGGTGAAAGGGTTGACGAGAGAATTGTTACTGATAACGAAATTTTTCGAAAGCTTTGCAGAGATTCCTTTAAAAAGAAATATCGTAGCTAACTAGAATGGATTTTCTCTACAAGGTCGTGCTGAACCATAGTCTAATGTTTGTTGCTTCTAGAAATACGAATTCAAAAATTATCGTAGAAAAAGCTTTTAATTGAGGAAACGATAGGCACCATAAGTCTCTCTCGATTTTTCACGAACCCATTTTTCTCCTGCTTCCACAGTTTCGATGATATTACTTATTATTGTTAGTTACAACTTTTGCAAGATGCAGAAGCCACTTTTAATAAGTCAAAAGTAATATATTGATACTTTTCAATTTTTTAAACCGTTTTATTATTAACTTCCCGATTTTATTTTAAATTGCAATTATTCATTTTTATAAATATTATCATTCCAAATTGCAAGAGACTGGAGCCAAATAGCATTTATATTATTTTAAATTGCCAAGTCTGATCATTACGAAAATATGTTGCGTTCGATATTGGCCACTGGACTTAATAAGAAATGTCAGATAGATGAACATGAAACCGTCTAAAAGGCAATGCATAATAATACGTGAATATTGTATGGACATTGGCAGTTTGCAAAGGTATCCCATTTTCGTCGGAATTCAAGTAAAATAGATCCCTGAAGGGCATCGTTTAATACGATTAAAAAAAATGTAATAATGTTTGTGTAATACATTTAAGAGATTTCCCGTGATAAAGTACACGTATAAAGCATTTTCATGATGTAATAAATTGCTCCTAATTAATGGTAATTGTTTTATGGTGGTCACAAAGCAAATTAAGCGGTGTTTAAAATCAAGTGTTTTAAATGAATCTATGCGCATATTTAAACCACATTTGTATAACTGATGCGATTTCCATAAAATGGATTCATATATCATAAACGTATCTCGCGTATTGTATGCAGCTCTATTGTACTATCTATTGTAGCAAATGTCATTAATATTACTTTCGAGACCAAGTGTCAGTAGTCTGTGTCGCTATTAGATAATCCATCTTTCGACGACTAAATATTCCAATTCGACATTGCTGTTTGAACTGAAAGAAATTGTTGGATAAGTATTTACAAAGATCTTCGATGGTGAGTTTCACGTTTCATTTCACTATTAATTTTTTAGTATTGTTGTCCTTGCCATATGATTTTTAATGTTTAAATATTAATATCGTGGGAACAGAAATTTAATTCGGCTTAAAAAAGAATGAATTCGTTATTATAGGGAAAGGGGTTGAGGTCATAAAACGTTATATTATTTTCGTCTACTTAAGATAATTAAAAGAGAAAATACATGTTTAATTAACTTTGGTTTCTTACAATGCACTTGAACAATTTCTATTTTGCGTGAAAATTCCCAGTCTAGTAGTATCTATACATATAACCGATTACAGAATTACAGCCGGATGTTATAGCGATCAATTAATTAGGAACAGAAGGCTCGTTTCGGTCTCGCATACCTACCGGTATTCCTCGAACCGCGCGCGTAATTTCCATTTCACGAACTTCCTTGCCGGAAGACAACAAGAAGACACTTCTGGGCTATCCGCAGAATAATATTGCCGATTGACAAATCGCGAGCTGGTTTTGTCCTTGTCCGAGGAGGCAGTCCGCGATCCGGAGAAACTTCTGCGGATTACTTGGACGATAGTTCGAATGGCGAGAGGTATTCGGGAGCCGGTACTCGCAAATATCTTCCGTGTGAACAATGGACGCGCTTCGTCGGATAGATCGTTACACGGGGAGCTAGCGTTTCTAGTATTCGTCCGTGAAATTTGGAATTCCATACGCGATTGATATACTACTTGGAACCTGGATACTGGTTCGATATTCCATGCGGCACTTACAATCGACTTTCCAGAACAAAAAGATACATTATGCCGTAGCAATTGGCTATTCCAGGATTGTTCTCTTTTACCTTGATTATTTATGATATAATATTTCCCATATGTATATTGGTGTGCAAAAATAGCCGATGCGTTCTCTTTAATGTGTTACGTCACCGTATGCCAATACTCTTCGTATAAGGCCACAGCCGTGTTGTCACAACGCACTATGGGCTAAACCGACGAATTCTGTACAAAATCAAAGAACTTTCGATAGAAATGAGATAGAGAGATGAAATTTTTTTAAAATTATAGTTGAAACATTGTAGAATATGGGAAAAATAAAAAGATTATGGTACGAATGTTTTTTTTATCTTGAAAAAATAAAAGTTTAACTGTTTGACAATAATTCGACTTTTTGAAAAATCCTGAGGTCGTAGAAAAATTTTGAGGCCAGATTTGAAATCAGCGTGAAGAAATCTGCGGAAACTGACGGAAAAATTTTCCGCGCATGGTATTGGAAAAACCACAATTTTTTGAGATTTTGCAAATTTAACGAATTTATTCAAGGATGAAAAACGTTCGTACCACAATCTCCATAATTATTTCACATGCTGCAAAGTTTCAACTTCCATTTAAAAAAAATTTCATCGCTCTATCTCATTTCTATCGAAAGTTCTTCGATTTTAACATAGAATTCGTCGGTTTAGCCCATAGTACGCCGTCGATACTGTTTGTACAAGTTCACAAACGGGTTATCTTTCGACGCCGCGCCGATACTGTTTGTATAAGATTACATATGTATGAGCATCTAGATTTTAGTTTCTTTTTATCAATGTTTTGAAACATATCTTTGAAAGTACTTCTTAAGACACGTTAATCTGTGTATTGTTTCTAACGTAGCAGCTGTGGATTTAATTAATTCGATACTCAGATATAATGTAAACTTAATATTAGATTGGTACTATGAATCTAACGATTTAATTATTCAATTATATTGTTAAAGTTAGAGTAAAGAGTTAATTTCCAATCAATTGCATACAAAACATTTCTGTATATTGAAAATCTTTCCAACGAAAGTAGGTGTGTGTTTAATATCAACTTTCGAACATATCTTTCCATAAATTTCGAATCACATAAACATTCATAGCTGGCAATATCAACAATAATAGATAGTTCATTAACAGTCTTTATTATAGTTCATTTCTTATTTCTAAACCACTTCGCCTGATTCACTTGAGGCGATATTGAGTCATCGTGTTAAAAATACCAGGCAGTCAGCTTCCTTCGTAAAACCGGCAGGAGTTTTAATACTTCCGAGCGGCAATTTAAAAAAACTTAATATTATATACTTTTCTCCACCACTGTAAATCGGTATGTAGGCTACGTTTTCGTCCCGGTGCGCAAATAAAACAATCTGAGAGTGATCCAAAGGGTATTTGATACTCTTGTGAGGGGAGAATTGAAGAGGTCGGGTCGAAGAGACCCGGCGTTTTTGAAGCATCGTCACGACGCGTCGCGACGAGAGTAAAGATGCAACATCAGCGTCTCGGCGCGGCGTTTCACGGCTCGTTCGTCATACCGAACGAAACGAACGGACCCGTCATTCATCGGGATGCTCGTGGTAACCGGGTGGGGGGTCACCGGTGAAACAGGTGAGATCGATACCCGTCAATTTCGAATGAGCGCTGATCGGTGTGTTTCAGCAACCTCATAAATAATGAACCGCTCGCAGATACGGCGCCGATACTGCCGGCGCGGCGTTGTAAACAATGTCCGGGTCCGCGCGCGGAATTTGACAGGGCATTTGATGTTCGATGAAGGAGATCCACCGTAGGAGATATATGAGCCAATCATTCTGCTTTAGCGCTGATTCAATCCAGTAAACCCCCCTTCCCCAAGGAAATTTATTATCCGACGGTAAATAACCACCTGTAAAAAGAGAACGATGATCGTTCGGCGTCCGATCCGCCGTCGAGATTAATGTTTTATTGAATCGTGTAAATACAATTGCGGGCTTGTTGTCTGTCACGAGCATTAAATCCAATATTCGCGTAAACGCCCGTTCAATTATATTCGGTTTGCATGTATCTACATATTGGATGAGAACTTTATTATCATTCCTGCGAACTGAACCACGTTTAATTAATTAACATCGAGATTTTCGCGTGATGCTCGGTTCTAGGACAGAAATAGGTTTCGCTGATCTGCACTGCTAATTAGTGGAAAATTTGTATTTTCGAAACTCGAGGTTTCCTTCGGCCTACCGCATAGTTCGGCTCGCCAAATACATTATAATGTTTGAATTGCTTTGAAGCGTGACTTTTCACAGTTGCTAACTCCCACAAGCAAACTACTAAACTTTGAAAATGCCTAAGTAAAATTCAGAGTTTTAATTTGAAAATTTCTTTTCTTAATCTTGTTGCGCATCTAGATATACACAGTAATTTTTCTACTGTTGTAATTGAACAGAGAATACTTGCTAATGATTGGCAATAAATTACAATTGAAATTTTTTCATTTTGTTTCATTCAAGATTCCTGATATAATTCATGGTTTAAACAAAAATATTTAAGAAATTATTTTACGCGTGAACTGAAATAATTGACAACTACTGTTTTTCTGGAATCGATTGCGCGATATGCGAAAATGAAATTAAACATTTTTATCGCAGCACGTTGTACGAACGATGTGTACATTTCTCGTAATTGATCGTGGCGATTTATCATTCGAGACTAATCAATGAAGTGACGTTTCAATACACGTTTGGCAATGAACATTAATTCTCATGCGGGACCAATAAATTTTTGTTCGAGTTAATAGAAACTTTTCACGGGTGCTGAGATTCGATTTCAAATCACTGAAACGGATTTTATGCTTTTCGATTCCCTTTTTATTCGCAGACGAGAATTATATTTCAGCGGTCCCACGAATAGGCAACTTCTAAAGCTTTTTTTTCGGGCTGTTCAGCGTTTCCTGGCACTTTTTGCGTAATCTTTTTCATTCGCAGATGGAATCCGGCCGATACAGAGATGCCGAAAGCTTTCGAGCTTTTAAGATAAGTGCTATAATGCACGTGAATGAATACGGTATATATATATATACACAATTGCTTCGTTTAATATGTTTTTCATCGATGGAATTTTTGTCTCGCAAAATTATACGACACTTTTGATTTGTAAAACACTATCGAGAGTTTTACGTTATTTCTGAAATTGGACACATTCACTGGTATAATTACCTAAATTACTTTTTAGGCGTACGTATAAGGACATTTAAGGAAGATGAAAGTAAACATGAGTAATTGTTAAACAAATTTTACAACCTTAAGAAGTATGAATCTAGAAAATGATTTTACGAATTTAGGCATTAAATTTCCGATTATCGAAAACTTGTGAGAGAATCGTAAAATTTTACTCTGTACTCTGCCTCTCATTGAGAGTACATGTTATTAAATCGCATATTCTCTATTGCTATCGCTGTTATTGAAAAGCTTCATTAGTCAGCAATGTGAACGGATAATTACGTTAAACGATACTATTACACTATATGAACAATAATGATCAGCCAGTGGAATTGCATGCATTTTTGAGAAGGCAGCCTAAAAATAAAATAAATATTGAAATATTGTGCGCACGTTATTCAAAGACAAATATTCACACTTGTAAATATTTCATTTCATGCGTATATTTCTTATTGCTAGAACTTTAATCGTTAAATGGAGGATACAAAATTCAATCATAAAGAAAGTTAATCAACATACACTGGTATCAGTATTTGAATACTAAATTTTCAAGTATAATGAAAAATTGTTTATATTAAATCTGTTATAATTTCTGGTATGATGGACAATTTTGATGGTTTCATGGCAGCCACACGTAGCCTGTTTAAATTTCTATATCGCAATGTTCTGTCACCTATTTTTCATTCATTTCTTTCAGATCATCGTTGATTCTCTTCTTGGAATTAATATGAACATTAATAACAATTTCAAGTAATTGTTGACGAACTAGAATTCGGATGTACCATTTACAATTGCGAGTTAAAATGTACATCGAACGATTCAATTTAGTTTTTCAGAATCTAGTTGTAGTAAAGAATATTATATATTAACATATAACATATTCTAATTCAACTGCTATGGTTGAAATAAATGCATATGGGAGAACTGTACTTAAACTGATTGGCTTCTGAACCTTCAGAATATGTTTGACGTAATGCGGAACGGAGTCGGTGCAACACGATATTGGTACCGATGTTATTTAAATGTTCAACGATATTAAAGCGTTCCGAGGCCATCGGCTGTTACATTTCACGGGCACGGTAACCAGCGTCTCCGGTGAATGAAAAATAGATCTCGAATTCTCCGTGGCACGGATAACGATTTAATCCGCTGATTGCGTGGAACATATAACCCAGCCAGCTCGCAATAACGTTTCGATCTCCCGTATATTTGTGGAAATCGGTCGGCACGGCGGGATACGTTTATGAGCCATAAATCACAGTGGAGGAAGGGGCCGCGCACAGATATAAACTCGGGAAAACGTAAACAAGTATTCCGATATACGATTTTTTAAAAGCTACATATCGCGGGGACCGTCAGAAATTCAATGAAAACACAGAAACCCTTTGGATACAGATGTTCCGGCACGCTCAGAAAGCACGTGCTGTCACCTGATTTTTCTAGCAATAAGTTTCCCAAATATGTTGTACTTTCTTGAAAGAGGTGGTTTAAGACTATTTCAAGTAAACGTTTTTTTTTTAACGAAAAACACAGACCAATCTGCGCACGGCTACAGTAGACGGATTACATCTCAGCCAATGCAACGTCACGCTCAGTGGGACTCGTCACCGATTCGCAATCCTCTGCGAGGAAGTACAATATTTTTGGGACACCCTTAGTTTTCACCTTGTCAGGCATTCAACGATTCTAAAAGGCGCGTTTGATTGGAAAATAAAATATAAGTAGTTACATTTTACGGTGCAGGAAGCGTGTAGATTGTAGCAGAATATACACTAAAAAATTACTCGTTGGTATTTTTTAAAAATCTGTAATCAAATTTATAAAAAAGTCAATCACGACGATTGATATTGAAATATATTTTATTTATAATTAAATTTAAATATGTAAATAGAAACTGAAGATATGACTTGAAAGATTAGCTCTGTACCTTCAAATAATATAATAATAAATATGTAGCTTATAATAGTATTTCTTGATTAAAACACTGCATAAAATTTGCATTCTGAAATCAGTCATTTCATATGCAACGATCTAATATTTGACTGTCCGTCACACATCTCTGCATTTCTACTGTTATCTTAAAATTCTTTAAATATCACAACCATGAAAATCAAAATACAATTATTTACAATTTATTTTCATCAATTTCAAGTTTGTTGTGCATGTTGTGTAAATGTTAATTATCTCGAGATTCTTTAAATGTTGCAACAGTAGAGGTGAAAATAAAATTCTTTGCAATTTTGTTGCAAGTTTCATGTGACATCATTTTTAGCAATTGAAAATTTTGAGACACCGTGGACAGGTGCTGGATATTGTGCGTCTGATCGATACTGACGACAAAAGTCTTTTAGGTGATGGATCCTTTCAGAAGATTTCGGACGTTTTTACGTAGAGAGGAATTGCACAGTGCTCACGTGACCGTCTATACGCTGCTTTCGAGTTTAGGGCGCGTTCCCAGCGGGACGCAGTGTCGTCGTGCATACCGAAGAAGTTTACTTTGATGCGCTCTCCCGGGTGCAACACGCTGCATGCAATCTGCAAATGTACTGACTAAGTCGTGTTTCGACAATTCCTGCTAGCTGGCTCCTAACAATGCTTACTATCAAATGCGTCGCGCTTTACACGAGATAAATAATTAACGAGGCAGGCTTCTCACGATCATACTTGTACAAGGTTCGTTTACGTTAATGTGCCAATCTGTAAAATTAGTCGACCGAAAAGCATTTTCCTGACGATTGTATAAATAGTTGAGTAATTTTCTTAATATACTTCAAACTTTTTTTAATATTTATGACGACGCATGTAAATAATTCCTTCCTTGGTACGCCACACAGTTAATTCTTCTTAGATATCATACTTTTGGAATATTCCGAAATAAAGTAGTGGAAAATCGGTAAATCAACAACAGGAATTACAGTAGCTCTTCAATGACTGGAGTGCTTTTTATTTCCACCTCAACGATATAAATGATTCATATCAAATACATTTGAAATAAATAAAAAAAATCACATTTATCGATGAATGCAGGGTATATTGCTGAAAATTTGATGTTTTGTTTTATACTAGGATATAAAATAACTTTACGATAGAAGAATTTATTTGGTATTGTTAGCAACTTTTTTACTTGATGATATTTGCCTTTTCGATGTTTTAAAACTTTTATACAAAAATTCGGTTTATCGCTATAGTAAAAATTATTCCATATGAAAAAGGTTTGAACTTTTTATGATTGCCTGTAATATATTTTTATCTGTTACACATATAAAAGTTTATCATAAAAATTTGAAATTAATATCAAAAATGATTTCAATAGAAACATAGGTTGGTTATCTAAGTAGCGTGTCTGACCATTACGAACTAATTCTACTTACAAAAAGCATTGATACCAGCAGAGAATATTTTCATATTCTTCCAGTCATTTTGAACTCTTGCAAATTAAGAAATTTACATTAACATTATTAATTGTTACACGAAAGTCTAGCTACATTCAATTCTTGTCATTTTTATACCTACACTGTTTAGTTAACAAATACATTTTTCGTACTATGAATCTAACTATTTAATTACTCAATTATATTGTTAAAGTTAGAGAATACAGTTAATTTCCAATCAATTGCATACAAAATATTTTCGTTTACATTTCAACTGTGGGAAGGGGTATTTAGAAAATTACTCTGAAGTGAACATTTCTGTATATTGCAAATCTTTCCAACGAAAGTAGGCGTGTGTTTAATATCAATTTTCGAACATATCTTTCCATAAATTTCGGATCGCATAAACATTCACAGCTGGTAATGTCAACAATAATTGATAGTGCACTAACAGTTTTTATTATTTCTAAACCACTTCACCTGATTCACTTGACGTGATATTGAGTCATCGCGTTAAAAATACCAGGCGGTCAGCTTCATTCGTAAAACCGGCAGGTGTTTTAATACTTCCGAGCGGCAATGTAAATCGGTCGTTCGTCGTGCTCGCGTTCATAAAAATTTTAGATGATATTCTCGATGTCCTTGCTCACGATATCGAAGTTTGTCCCTTAAATCCGGAGCATACTGCGCATAGTGCAAGATGGATGTGAACTTTCATCTGAAGTTCACCTTCGAAAGGACAAGATTAAGTCGATCGCTGGGCTGCCACCCCATCGATTTACCGGATCCGAATGAAAAACGATTCTAAGACACTCGGGGAGGGTGGCAGGTTCGGTGTAAACCGGTCCGTGGAAATCCCCGTGAATCCTGACGAATTCGACGAGACTCGGAATTCTCACTTCAACGAGACTCTGTCGGGATCAAGCGGCATCCATTTTATTCATCGTAGCCTGGGCGAAGGCCGTGAATTTCAAGACTGAAAAATAAAACTGATGAACGTCGAAAAATAAGGAGAGAGAAGGATAAGACCGCGTATCGCGGCGTCAATTTTCCATTTTCGATAAGAGCGTGATCGGTGATTCGGCAAGACATATTGGCGGCGACGAAATCGTCGCAACCAGGAGTGCTTCCTGCTCCGCCAGGAATCAGCGGAGTCAGGAGCGACGGAAACATTCTGTTGCCTCAGATATTCTCGCGGCATACACTATTCTGGATAACTTCGAATATCGTGTAATACCATTCCGTTTCAATGGCCCTTGGTCGTCGTGACGTTTAACTTAACAGACGTAGACGTAGGCAAATCGCCGGCAGAATAGCATTGTCCTCCGGTATCCTCGAAATCATCGTCTTCTGCAACAGGTTTTTTTCTACCGCGAAACTCTTACCGGACCGTTTTTATGTCTTCTCTTTCTCTTCACGGAGCCAGATGCTTTCCATTTAGAGATATTGCCGACTATAATTTTAAATATCTGTATGAGACTGCCTGAGGACACCTTTCCCGGCGTTTACTACGCGGCGAAAACACAACATTCCTTAGAAGTATGACTGTTTTGAACTTTTCGAACAAAAGAGTGCAGTAATCCCCGATATATGCGAAAACTTTATCTTTTATTGCTACCTTCAAATCTGAAATAGAATGGAATAAACAAGTGACGAGATTTGCTTGTTTTTAATTATTTTGTTATGAAACTTCTATTAACATATTTGTGACTTCTCTTTGGTTAGGATGATTCACACACAACACGATTCGGGATCATATTTTTGCTTGTTTTGCGATATGGTAAAACCACGATTATTCGAATTATGTAGTGGAACATGTGTTCGGATAATGGTGGAGTTACGTATATTTAACTACAGTGTGACATTGAATCTTTACTAATTTGTACAGTTAAATCGTATATGGATCGTTTTGATTCAGACATTTTCAGTTCGGATAATCCAGGTTATATAAAGTTGTCAATAGGACAAGCAAATATACTATAATTTATGTCTCGTATGGTCTTATTTTTTATTCAGAAAAAATGTTGAGACAAGTTTCATACAAAACTAATTAAAATGAAAAATTTTATTATTAAAAATCTTTTTGTCATATATTAGTTAACGATGTTCTTGCGAAGCGTGGCCCGTTTTCCTGCTTCAATTTCGGGCGTTCAAATTGTAAACAAATAGGGAACGAAATATTTACAGATGCTATCGGTGGGAAAAGAATAATATAAGGCAAACAGAGAAACGAAGGAACCACTCGCCATTTTGTTGAAGAAGAAACTAACAAGACAGCTTCAGAGCGTATAGCTGTGCTCGTGTATCGTAGCGAGGACAAGGATTCCAGCGTACATATTTGATGTCTCCCTCCGAGATAATCCAAAGCATTTCAGAAACAATTTATTCTTCCGACTAAAAGCCTGTAATGGCAGTCTTCATTTATAAAGCTTCCTTGCGAACAGTCCGAAATTGCGCAAGAGAACCTTGAACAAAAGATGGGGCGTCACGATCGAGACTAACAGTTATCAGAAGTCCTAAGCAACTTCGAACTCATTTACTTGTTTTGTTCACGTCGAAATTTCGGCGCAGTTCTTTGTACCAGCTGGAACGACAATTTTTCAAAGACAATGGCGCATCTCGCTCGTTTGCTGCAACAATGCCGCGATTCGAAGTTCGCCGATTTTTCACTTTTAATGGCACAGGGAGAACGGTTCTTCAAAGTGGTTTCTTCAAAAGTTCTTTATGGCATTGAGTCTTGATAGTAAAATGTTTTCCGTCACAGTTCAATAGCTTTTCGTACCACTTCAGTATTCTGTCATAATACATTTAGTCGTCTAGAAAATTACTTGTTTTCGTGAAATACTACTATTAATATTATTATATAGAAATAGATGGCGTGAAAATGAAAGGAGCATTTCTTGAAAAAAATATAAATACATAAAAATGTATCTAATTCCTATCTAAATAATGCAATTCAATAATTTACATCCATACTGAAATGAAAATATTTAAAATAAATGTATAGTAAGATTTAAATCGCTATTTACAAACATTTTCGACGCAAACATTATTTCTTCATAACAAATAAGACCTTTGCAGCTTGTGTACGCTGAATTTTGTTAGTAACTGCAACTGGCACAGTTAAGTAACTCACCTCGTACGGCGTTAACCGTTGAGAAGGGATTAAGGGCTGCGGCTCGCATCAAATTAAAGGAACAGGAAGTTGTCTTAACAATTTCACTTGCGAACAATTAGCGGAGGAAGCGGCGAGCCTTACGATGGGGAGGGGGATAGTTTGCCAGTCACTGGGAGGGAATGAGCGGATATGGAATGAAGGTTGATGAAAAGTCGAAGTTACCCGGAACAATGAACAGTGGCATTTCCTGCGTAGGTAAATTGGATTGGCAGTTTATTGGCAATATTTGTTTGCGTGGCGTAACGCCAAAGCTTCGTGTACTCTGCGACCGACAAAAATCTTGTCCTCGTCCCCTCTCGCCATTGGCAAATCCTCTCGACCCCCGTGTGCTCCTATCGCCTACACGCCGATTGCAAGTTCCGCCGATCCCAGCAAGGCTTGGAATATCTCATCCTCTGATAACGATTCTGTACCTGCTGCCAATGCGTCCCACTGACACTGTTTGCTACCCACGGAAGTAGTCGCGGGACGCCGCGACACGGAACAGAAAACTGGCATCTGCATATCCTTAGTTCCTTTTTCCGACGGAGTCGAGTGGGCCCCCTCTCGATATTTGAATTTCATCTAGGCCAGGGCCTTCGCAGTATTCGCAGCTGCTTCCCCCTGGCAATTTCAGAAATTCGATATTGAATCCCGCGGCGACGCCCAGCCCTTCTTCAAATTCCACGTTTCAGTTTTACATGGGTTTAATGCTCCGAGTTTTCTGACCCCACACTCGCACGACGTCCGCTGATATCGCCTCGTAAACCACCTTTTACGGGCCTCCCTCATTCTTACAAAAGGAACGACTCAAGCAGCAACTTTCGTTGACAGCGGCTTGGTAATAAGTAGTTTTCTTTTTTAAATGCAAAACAGAAATATTCAGCTCCGATTGCAAGAACTGAGAGTTACGTTACAAGGGTGGTTCTTTCCCCGAGAATTTTAACAATTAGAGATTTATTTATACAATAACTTTTTAAGTCTAGGTAAGAAGATACATATTCAAGCATGTCAATATAAGTATTATTTTCAATCTGTGTCCCATAATTAATATCCTAAGGTAGACTTTATGTTTAAACAAAGAAATAATTGAAATAATTCGATTTAAACGTGTAACTCTCAATCTGAATAATTCAATATAATTATCTGCAATTGTAAAATTTGTGCTCGTAAAAATATCTCTGATCCTAATTGATGTCTATAATTATAACGTTTCTATAAATATAATTTATAAATACATTACAATGACAATTATAAATACATGTGCAAGATTGTACATTTAAAATATTATTACGACACTATTACGCTGAAACGTTTAAGCATACTTTGCACTAATTGTTCGGTGCATTTGGAAACGGAGATGGCCCGTGTAATGTAACGATGTCGTTTTCTGCATTCCACTTCGTGCGAATGCAACGCCAGTGTTCGCCTCCAATTTTCGATATATTTGTGAAACCACTTTCGGACAACTGTAAGGAAACTTCTATGGTACGATCGCGTCATTTTTATCGCGTCTGATTTCTCTGTAAACAGACATAACGTGCCAAATCTGCGCACGGTGCAACATCTCCAAACATCTGCTTTTATAGAAAGTTGAATGGCGTGTTGAATGACTTCTGTGTACACATCGACTCCGTTGAGATTCTTTTGTTGGGAACCAACCCCAAAAGAAGTACTTGTCAAATAATATAATATTATCGTATTACTTTCAATGCATTAAGCTTATTGAAAAACGAAATACATGATTATGTTTCTCTTGTGCTTTGCAATTAATTCTGCAAATTTTTATTTTGTATACAAGTCCACAGATTAATATCAAATGCCAAAGTAACAATTACAATATTTATTGATACATTGTTTGCCACACCAGTAATACATGAGTGATACTATTTTTTCACCAGGTATATAAATCAATAATTACTATTAATATATTGAAGAAAATTAATTTTTCTAGAAAAGTACTCAGTACTGAAAGTGGAATAAAAAATAAATTATATTGCGGAAACATATAAATTCGTTTCGAATTTCGAACGAATAAAAATACTTGGTTTGTTCCACACTTTACTACTCTGAACAAAAAATTGAAAAGGCCGAATGCAGTAGTACGAAAGCTTTCCTGTTCCCTCTCGGCAAGTTGTTATTTCATATTGACTGTTACACAAGTACGCAAGTTTTCGCGGAGAAAGCGTCGTAAAATAGCAACACTATGCAAAGAAACTAATTACACAGAGAAATACGATTCAATTTCCACAAAATTCATGAAGCAACCGAGAGTGAGAGCAAGTGGAAGAAATTCAACCGCAGAATTCAACCACAATGTTGATCCTGGACTTCACCGCTTACCGTAGCATGACACGAAATCGATAAGGAAACTGACGTTTGTTTTCTATCCGTTCCGTCGCGCGTGAAATAAGGTGGTATCTATTTTTGAATGAATTCGCGAATGTAAATAGCGTTCCGATTTTCAAACAAAACGAATCTCGCAGATGTAAATAACGCTTTGATTTCCGATTTTGTAACAAAACTTTAATAAATTACATTCGAGGGTGATGCGTTCAGAAACATAAAACCGGTGATCTTCTATCAGAGGAATAGAACATCAGCCCACGTAAGAAAACAAGTTAATCACCGAGAGAGAAATCATTAAGTATTTATGACAATTAAATGGGTGCCTGGAAGAAGGGCTTATGTCAGGTTTTTTAAATTTATAAAAACCAGTATGACATAATAGGCCCTTCTTCCATTGGCAAAATTTAGAAAAGCTGGCATAGGCCCTTCTTCCAGGCACTCACTCAATTAACACATCCTACAAAAATAGCAGTTATAAACATATTTTCTCCTAAATAGTCGTCTCACTAACAAGCGATAAACTTGCCGTGAGCGATGAATGATATCACCTAGTTAACAACTAGTTCTATGTTCGGTTGAACTCATACACCGTTGCGTACAGTTGCGGATAATTAGTGGGAGTTAAATGCAGTTAAAATGCACCGGAAGTGTCTTGCGGCTCCCGTAGATTTCGAAGCGTTCACGTGCATACAATTAACTTATTCTTTAGAATAATCCAATTATTTCGGACAACGTTCCCGCTACGAATTGATACAACCCCTGCAAAATATTTCGTGCAAATAAACTCCGGAGTGCATGTAACACGTATAGGTGGCACTGCGTGAGATTGCAGGAGATTAGTTTAGATTAGAGTCCCGCCAAGTGGATGTTCGTAGTTTCTATGCTAACTGCCGGCCTAAATGCATATCTCACTGCTGCTACAGGATATCTATACTCCTCCTTCTGGTCCTGTTGCCTTCTATCTCAACGAACAATACAGGACGAAGACTGTACAACAGCTACCAATCCGAATCTTATTATAGCACGGGCTATTATCATTTGTTTCGCTGCTCACCTTCGGTCTTACAATGTTTTAAATGCACTATACCATGAAAGACCATCTTTATGGAATAAATGTTCTTTTAGTAAGGGCAGTGATTTTAAATTTCGCGCTATTTTACCACGTTTTTATTAGCTCGCTTTCTTGTTTGTCTGTCTGTTTGTTCGGTGGCAAATTTTGCAATTGATTTTAAGTAACTTCCTCATGAGCTAGA
>CM052337.1:3823197-3845423 GCA_028455595.1 Lasioglossum vierecki | reverse complement strand
AAGGTTAGTGAGTATACAAAGTATTAATAAAGAGTGATAGAAGTATTAACACAAGACTAAAAAGCAGAAAATAATTATTCAAATAAAAATAAATTTTTAAAAATACCACGTTCTTAAAAACGGACTAAAAAGTATAAAATAATTTTTCCTAGTGCCATACAGATTCCTAACCTCGTACAGATAGTCCTGAAAATTTGTGATTGTGAATTTTGAATAGCCTTGAAAATACTTGTGAGATTTAAAATGAAAAACGTGGGGAACATGCGATAGATAATTGATGCATTTTGCGCTCCAAAATAACACTTCTTAACAGATGATCCTGTGTATTAAAGCAATTTAGAATAAGGAAGTCTTGAACATATCAAAAAACATTATTGTTATCTGTAACGACGATTCAGCAACATTAATCCAACTTCCACAAACTATAAAATTGATGTATTTGAATGTAACGGATTAAACTAGTCGTATACCATTCGCGAGGAAACAGCATCTAACCCAGATACATTGTTTTTCATGTATGGACGATGTTTTTTTGAAAAATAATTGATAGATACTCTTTTTGTTTCGGTACTGACCAACGTGGTCAAAAGCTGCCGGCTGCCGGAACCACCCAGCGATGAGTGCACGAGGAGATCTACGGGAACGGTTATGAGAGAAGGTGAAAAAGTTGCGATACAGGTGATTAAGTGGTATTTCACACCTCCAGTGGGCACGTCATGTTGTGAGTATCTTTATTGAAATCTTTAAATCGCTGCGAGTTCGGCGAAACACACGCATCGTGGTTGAGCAAGAATTCCGTGTCGTGTAACTGGCGGCGAGAGCAAACTGTCGATCGCGATAATGTTGAAGAGCGAACAGAACATTTTTGAATGTACAGAGATCGAATAACGAAGAGAGCGATGAGGGCACCGCAGGTGCCTTAAATAACATGGACCGGCGAATGTGGAGCATCGCGATTGGTGCTCACGAATCGCATGATGTTTGTTTTCGTAAATATGAAGGATTCAAACGGTGAAATTTGGCTAATTAGAACGATCCGTGTTGCTAAGCGGCTTCGAACAGCGGTCATTCTTCATCGATACGCCATCCATCCGCGTGTTGACACACGCTGCAAAAACGGGTGACAAGGTGAGCACCGTTATAGCTAACCGAGTCCGAATTTCACTGTTTGAATCCTGAATACTTTTCATTGTTATTGGTTCATGTTGGAGAAATGGCATATTACAAAATATCAGAAAAAAATAAAACGATTTTTAATAATATTTTAAAAACCAGATCATCCGCAAAAAGATTTGTTTCCAAATATGCAGTGTGCTTCTGAAATTTAGAGATATCAACTATTTTTTTCTCTGTTTCTATCTGTATCTATTCATCAAGAAATGTACCCCTTGAAACAGTGCAACTTTTTTCCGAGAAGCTTTTTTAAACATTAGCAAATAAGAGAGATTATTAGACGACCACAATTAGCTGCTCCACCCTGATGTTACGCATAAATAATACAAAGAATAACCCTCAAGTGGTAGAGTTGCTAATACCATTGTTGGTGTAGTAGAAAATTTGCTTCTTATCGTTAGTACGAATTTGAGTGCAGACTGATAACGCGTTTTCGCTTTTAACATACACCTCGTTCGCTTTCGTTGCCGTTTGCTGTGCTCATCTTCAGCATTATCTCCCTCTTCCCATTTCACATTCACATTAGCTTGTTTCCTTTTTGTTTCAGCTTAATCAGTTTATACCTTTTGCATCTACTTAATTTATGTCATATTGTATTTTCTTTATATTCTTTTTTGTATGCGCTTATTTCGTTCACAATATTTTTGCTAATTGCTTCCTATTGTTGAGCAAGTTCTTCTTCGCGAATGTATTAAAAGTTAATAAGTACAATATAATATTTAACTTAAAGTAATCCACTTTCTATGCATTTACCTAATCTTGCAAGTGATTGATAAATCTCCATTACTTTGGAAAGAAAGATCGAATTCAAAACAAACTTACAGTTTCTTAATTGCGATAACCATAATAAACAACCATAATACAATTGACTTGTACACATAATAAATATCGAATGAAAATATAGAATAAGCAACGGTGTAGGGAGCTCGTTTATTCTAAGAAAATCACAACGTAGATCCGAAGCAAAAAACCGACACACAAATTCCTTTGTATCGTGTGCCAAAGCATATCCTAGGACTACAGGAACCAAACGTAATTTGCAGTGCTTTAAAATTCCAAGCACAGAAGAAGCTAGAGCTGATATCGTGCTCCAACAAATATCTCCCTCGATGATGCAGTAAAAGTGCATCGCACGTACAACACAGACCCCATTTCTTCTGCTTAATTTTCCAACCAGTCGAATTACGGGTTTGCTTTCGTTCCGTTTCCGCCTCCTCATCGGGATGTGTACACTTGATAAAGCCGCTCTTCAATCTGGCAAGATACGCCATAATCGTGCGACCGTCGATAGTTTGTTCGCCAAAAGTTCCGAAAAAATCCCGATTCTGTCATTTCATCGTGACATTACACTGATTCAACCACTTTAATCATGGTAAAGTTGTTTTTATCTCAATTTTTCACTTGTCTCTTGTTATAGTAAATGTTCATATTTGAAAAATCACTCAGGTAAAAGTTTAATTGGGAATCATCCTTTAAAATCCAATAACACCCCTTTTCACTATCTGGCAATTCCATTATGGTTTCGTTGCTCATAGAAATTGACAAAGTTTTAAAAATAATTCATATTTTATTTAGTTTATAATACATCAGTTTCGTATCTTGTTCGATCGTCGATTTCAATTCTGGTTAGATTGTACTAAATAGAGCCTGCATTCTGCAATTCTGTTTATTTTGTGCAACTCTGTGTGTTTGCGTTACTATCTGTATCCTAAGGGACGATATCGTCCCAGCAATTGAATGTTTCATGGAGTAAATACGAATATCATTTAAACGACGGTCCGGTTTAATCAAATGAATTCTAGAATCTTTTCACGGTTCAGTTTCTTTCTGTATGAGTTCATTTCAAAGTTTCTCTGACTGAATATTTTACTTAAACGTCTTTTCTTGTTTCAAACTTCGCGACATACTAAAATCAAAACTTAATTCTTGAAGCATTTTTCTAGAAAAATTTTTCCCGAACTTTGTTGATTCTCTATTTGTGAAGTTCGAATTATTTCTTTTATTTCAAGCTAGGAATTTTAATTATCTGCTGAAAATATTTCAAGCAAAAAATAGTGTATCTGGGCAAAAATTGTTTATAATAGAAATATGTTTCTACAAAACTACTGGTTTTCACTTTTTTGCAATTTTAAAATGCTTGTGGTCAGATATTGTTTATTGAGTGTGAGCACATCCAATTTATTTTTATTATATCTCTAATAAATTAAAAATTTCGTGATACATTCTAAAAAGTAATTCGAAAGCAATGATAATTTTCACTACTAACTAACAAGTTACCATCAGGAACGTAACTCAATTTCTTAAATAAAGATTATCAAGTCATACTAATAGACTACCTTTATATGAATAGATTTGAATAAAAAAATTGTAGTCTTCCTCACAAAATTTATATTCAACGATTATACTTTCTATAAAAGCATGTCCTACAAAACTACCCTTGTGGCATAGCTCCCACCAGCACGGGACCCCTCCATAATAATACCATGAAACTTCGTAGCCTAAGTCGGAGTTCCGTCAGGGACGAAATTAATCTGTGAGATACTAACTAATTCAATGTCTACCGTCCCTGGGATTCGGACTGTAGGACAAGTTCTCGGAGAAGTTTCCCTGGTGACCAGAAAAATAGATGTAAAATCGACTTCAGCCGCGACTTGATAGTTTTGGGGTTTCCGGCGGGTTAGTCTGGCCGCGTCGTTCGACTGATTAAGCTCGCCATTGTCTGGATCCAGACACGCCTGATCTATTTTTCGATCGTCCATTGGATCTCCGGCATCGTAATTAATATTTCAATCTGAGACGGCGTTGGAATCAGAAGGGCTTGCCCGGCAGATCACCGTCAAGACGACGGACGGGTTAATTGCGTTTCGTTCTCGCGGGAGGAGACGGTAGTCTTGTTCCGTGTCTATATCAGAGTTTCGAAGGAAAGCCGGGTAGAAGTTATCGTATTTACATCGGACCAATGAACCTCCCTGGGACTAGCATCGAAAGAGGACGCCGTCAAACGTCCTTTGACGCGCCACCTGATTCCATTTCCTGAGATATACGCAGGTCGGCCTCGTTTGTCGGAATGTTCTGCATGGAATCCGCGATATCAAAGACACCCCCACCCCCCGCGCGCATTCCTAGTAAGCTGCTGGCTGTATTTTTACGGTTTGATTACGTAGTTCGAGTCGGTTATGGTACTTCCCGGGGTTATCCCGCGGATATTGTGCGCTGGCCGTACGCTATGGTGTTCTACGATGTGGCTTTGATCCGGGGAACAAACGAAGAATATTAGGATCCACCGAGAACAAGCAGACATCCATTACGACAGTCTGCGCGATGGAATGGGAATGAAATTGGCTCCTAACTGAGGAGCGAAGTTGTATCGACAGAGAAAAAATTGAACTGTACGATTCTGTCGAGAGAACTGTTGACTGAAAAGTTTCTTTTATCAATATTTTAGACACATTGTCGAATATGTTATCTAAGATTGTCTTCCTAGTGACATGCTACACGTTTTATTCTGACAATTGTGTAAGAAGATACACAACATCGTACAAATTTGTCTTGTAAGAAAGAATTTCTTCTTTTTCCGTATTATACATTGTAGGAGACTTATATTCATTTATATTTCATTCATATTGTAGCAGGATTTCACTACCAAAAATTCTAATTAGTTTTTCTAAGAATTACGATGCTACATGGAAATGGCTGATGACTAGACAGCTAGATTTTCTTGTTTTCAATTAGTGCTACTCATTTTTGTAGTTAAATAAAGTAAAAATAGTGGGGAATCTCTTAGAACATGACGGGCTAGATTATACTATAAAATAAAAATATTGGGTAGTTCTTTTCATTCTCGCACCAAATACCCAGATTAATGATAAATGTTTAGGAATAATAATGATTAAGTTGATATTGTGATGCAAAGCTAATAGAAGTACATGTTATATTAGATATAATTTTGTATCACCAATAGACGATGAATATGAATCAATTTGCAATCCTCGTAAATAATGAACTTCGCAATCTATTGTAATATAAATTAATCCAATATTCAATCGAAACAAATTTTCATATTTTAAAAGAAACGGGACCCTGTATTGTTTGATGCAAATAACTTTAAATATTCTTTTATTCATGAAATCATCGATGTCAGCGGTTTGATTGCGAACTTTTTTATATTCCTCGCTTAATTCAGAACTATGCATGCGATTCGCGTAAAATTGGTTTATGCTATTTGGTTATTCTCCAAATACATTAACTTACAAATATTGATCGCTTCCGGTCAAGGTTTAACATTTAAATCTTCATGTAGTTTTGTTGTATAAATTTTTAAGACTAATCCTTTTAACTGATTCGATAAAACGAAAGCCCGAATTATTTAATTTTGCTTTTATATATAAATTGCAATTGCTTGTAATTTCTTAAATTTTCAAGCAGATCTGGAAACTTATTTTATCGAGATAAGCTAAGCCCGCCATGAAAAATTTCAGTTGTTTATGATTACTAACATGCTGTTCCGCCTCTCCGCTAGCAGACACGAATGCGTTTTGTCTGTGTTTCGCAGGAAAATACTCGGAAATTTTTCATTTGCTTGCATGCCAACCTTTCTTGTTTCTTTTTATTCTGACATTTTTATCTGGATCAAATAAATTCATTGTTAATAAACTGTGAACGTACAGATTTGGAATTTCATGCTTTTAAGCATTATTCTAGTGTATTGAATTAATATATGATTTTATGCTTTGATTTTGTCTAAACTTTTCAGTTTAGTTGTAATATTTGTTGCGTGGGTGTATGTTAATATATCCATTTTTGACGTAAGGGTTATTATGAATAAAACAACTGTTCGGCAATAGAAACTTAACCGTAAACAGAGACATCTGCCTTTTACGTAACCGAATTTCAATTTATTTCTTGTATTTCACGCGCTCTATGAATGCATAAAATCGGCAATCTGGTTATCGGAATCGCTTACCGTGATTCCGGCTTTTATCTGGCGGAACGACGCGATACATCGTCTCTGTCAGCTGACGAAAATTTATCAGGCTAGCCGGGCTTGGCTTATGCACGATTACCGAAGATGGAACGTTTTTATTAGTAAGCGTTTAGAGGCGCTGCCGATGATTCGACCGATCAATTCGAAAGCCTCTCACTGGGATGGAAAAAAAACCCCGATGTTTCCACGGATCTCCATCATTCATGATCTTTGTTATATTTCCAACACAATCGCAACTCAGAATAATAGATACCAAGGAATAAAAGAATATCGAACCGCGTTCCAATAGAATACGAAATTGCTAATGAAATTTAATAAATCCTTTTTTCAATATCGCTGCGAAACGTCGGCCATCAAACTTCGCATATATATGCTTTGGACAATCCAGCGTATCAACAATATACATTTTTTTCTTCAATCTCTGTTATAACATCAATCTTTTCTACAATGAATGTCGTGTGTTTTAAAAGTTTTACTGTACCGCGTGTGAACAGCTTTTAATTGTTGTAGTTGACATCGTTGAAAGTAATTGTTGTTTCGTGTACACGAAATTTTTAGAATTGGTATAATATTGTTTTTGTCAAGGTAAATTTACTAACAAGTTTGATATTTATTTAAAATACTGTTTACAATGAGCTATAGTTTTGTACTATACACTGTACATTATGTACAATGTCACGTAAAAATTAGTTCACTTCAGTTTAATTGTTTCGAACAGTCACAGAGTATGAGCCAAGTCAGTAGCATATTTGTAACAAGGAGGAACATCCGGACCATTACACTAAACAATAATGATGAATGGAATGGACTAAAACTATTTTTACTATGTTATAAATATATACTGAAACGTACAAATGGGTTAAATGGGTACATTGTTTATTCAGTTGTTGCCAAAGAACTGGCAAACGCTATTCTAAAAATACGTGTCTGGGTCGAAAGAATCTCGTTTATTTAAAATTTCAAGGAGGAAGAGGAAACGTAGTCTAAAGTGTCCAGGAAACGCCGAATTGCAACGCGGAGCAGGCGTTCTAGGAGAAACGGAAAAACAGCCGTGAACCGTCGGGAAAATTGTCGAGTCACCTGGAAGAAATTATGGTCGGCGAAGTACCTACTTATTACGCGGTTCGGCGCGTTCACACGCCTCTGATTACGCTCGTAGGTCGGCGAGCATTACTACTACATTCGTAGCCAGCTTCTAATTACCTACTTAACTGCAACTATAGTGTACGTATCTGTATGTGGATCGCGAATCGCTCATTCCTTCTCCTCGCTGCGCGTTTAAAGAATCGAGACACGTCTGTGACGAATGAACACGCTGTGCAAAGATACTTGTGGCAGAATTTCGTGCTATGCATTACATCACCCTTTCGTTTACAAGATGTTTTCATTATGTTCAACTATACTATTAGCCCCCTTGTAATTTCAAACAGAGTCTATTAAATGTGAATGAGATCCCTTCTCTGTTATCAAATTAGTGGGTAGAATGAAAATTTTATAATAAAAGTGAGTGAGTGGAATACAAAATAGTAAATGAATGAGAAGAATCGAAACATACTGCTACATTTTTTCCAATCTATTAAAACAATTCAAATTGGAAATAATTTTTTACTTAACTTCTGCTTGTTGTAAATGATTGCCGACATTTTTTATTTTAACTTACCTTGGTAATTTTAATATTGTATCAATGTCTTCAGTAGGTAGTCTGTTTATGAAATGGTAGAAAATACTATTCTTTAAATAAAACTTTTCAGTAGTCATGGTACGTAAGGTACTTTAAGTAATACAATCTTTATCAGTTACCATGATTAAAATATGCATTGTGTAGTTTCAGCATGCCAATAAGTAATCGACTGTTCCTTTAATAGAGAAATAGCACAAGTTCAATTCGTTAAGTTTAGTTGAACAGATGCGCCAAATCGAAAGTCTTACTTTTACGAGATTCCGGAAACCATTTATAGTTGTTTTCACATTACCCTGGCCTACGTGGTTGCCATTAAACCACCACCCTATCGCAGTTGTCTGGGTACATTCGGTTCGAGTGCGGTAATGAGACCTTAATGGCTTGTGTGCTTCTTTTTGATAGTCAGCATTAAGGATGTTCTTGCGCATTTCGAGGGACAGCGTTTCATGTTAGTCGTCTAAAAACGTCCAGTGTGTGGCGGTTTTTGAGGTTGTCAAAATATCTGAAAAACACACTCTCAATCTTCCGCTGACACATCGATATAATAAAATTACCCTCTCACACTATAATCCAAATGGAGGGAGGGTAGTCTTATTTAAATAAATCTTCGCCTCGCTAATACCTTATTCAATATTTGCATTTTAATATACCCTGAAATTCGTCCTTGATAAGAAGAAAAGGAATATTCGAGAGAGAGAGAGAGAGAGAGAAATGTTGTAAAACGAAGGCACTTGTTGCATTTTCTTAATTTAAATTCGTTTCACTGATAATTGCTAGTCCTCTGTACAGATGAAATTTTTCAGTTAGTATCGTACGCTTTGCAGAATTTATTATTCGATTAAACGTCGGAAACATACTATCAAATTCAAAGAGTTAAAAATAAAACATATATTGTGGTATATCGAAAATGTAAATAATTATAAATATAATTAAAAAGATAAAACTAAGTATCTGGCAAGAATTGACTACTCAGAAACAAAACAAAGATCACAGATTCATAAGCGTAAGTCAAACTACAAATAATCGCTGACATTTTCAGTTCTCATATTATATTACGCTGCGCTTTGTACAACGATGCTTGATGCTAATTATCTGATTCCTCTGGGCCTATTAACGGTAGAAATTTTGTTATGGCCCAACCATAACTCATTCGGACGACTCGCCAACCCACACGAAAATAATTTGCAGCACACCCCCATCCCCTTCCACAATCGCAATTGAAATTATTCGCGTATATCGTTCGAGTAAACTGCGTTCCCGAAAACTCCCATAAAACAGTTGTATTAAATTGAAAGGGACCACTCCAATAAATTTATTCAGAAGTTTAAAGCAGCACTCCGCCCGATACGTACACACGCGTTGCCCTGCTTAATTTATACGCCCTTTCATGTGCGTTTGTACATACAAGTAATATATTTTTCAACGTCGGCTATCCCGTTGAAAAAAAAGAACGAAATTTCGAAGTTCTACGTGGCTCCCGCCGCTTAAAATATGGTAGACTTTTCTCCAGTTTCTCTCTCCAACAGTCCTTTCAAAGAAAATTATTATTTTCTAAAAAATTCTTCTTGCAACTTTAAAATGAAATTTTTTTATAATTACTCCCACCCAGCTAATTTCTGATGTAAAACTGTAATCTTGTCTGTTAAAACATAATTTTAATAAGTATAACCATGAAATCTGTTCTTTGAACGCGTTGGTATAAATTATTCTTTCTCATTTAATTTTTTACACAAAGTTGTGTCTCTGCTAGGAGTTCACAGGATTTTCATAGTCACATTTATCAATTTATATACTGTGAACGCATCAATGTAAACAGTTTTCTAGTATAATTACCGAAAATTCAGTGAGTAACTTTAATATTCGGCCACCAAACAATTTTTACGTCGTCGCTATATAACTTTGTTCGTATCGAAACGAAGCATAAGTACATAATCAGATATGACATTAACGTAATAACTAAATTTTCCGTCCTTAAAAATGAAATTTTAGAATTTTGTGAGCTATACGTAGAAATTTGTATATGTATAATTACGTTTTTATGGGGAAATGTGTTTACTGGCACGGTATTGTTATACCGTGATACGAAGTCGATATACCGTGATAAGCAGGACGTATAAAAAACATTTTGAAAAAAATACGAGGACTGTAGAAGATCCCCCCTGGAAATTCGTTGGAGGCGACACAAACACTTCGCTCAGAGTGTTTATCTCGAAGATGAAAGAAACATTTTGAAATAGCCACGAGTGATATCTTCGTATCATATTTTCCTTAGATCCTTTCGCCAGAATGCCAGTAATGCAATCGTTGTTGATCCGTACGTTTCAAACCCCTTAAACGCAGCCCCGGGCAAGATACAAATTAAACTACACACTGGCTCACCGACATTTTTCTACTCTTAGCTTTGTCGAGCTGTGCTATCGATCAGCTTCGCAGTTCAAGATGTTATTATTCCAAGAATAATATAGTCTGCGACACGGTATTCATCCAAGCAAATATTTCTTGTGTTTCTACTTCTCACTGATACGCAGCTCATTGAAGATACTTTAATAAATATTATCGAAATCGCTCGAAATTTTATAACACACCACGTAACGAAATGATCGCACACATTAGGAATTACGTGATTTTTAAGTCGACGGCAGAAAAATGGAATTTTGTTTAAAAGAAATCAATATTTCGCACTCGAGTGGTGACTTGGAGAGGCGCTATTAATATTTCTTATACCATTATTCAAAATATTTATTGTAACATTAAAATATCCAATAAATTACTAAACGTATTTAATATTTTAATAAACTACTTAAGATATTGTATGAGGTATTATATCAGTTTTATATTGATAAAATTAAGAAAATCATTTAAAATAGAAATGTTTCTGGCCGGAAGAAAAATTCTGTTTTCGCATTAGAATAGCTCCGACTGCAAAGGGTTAATAATATACAAATAGGGAGAAAGGATAGCGCGAACAAATCACTATAAAAGAATAGAGATTTGTCAACATCTTGCACGTGTTTTTGATCGATG
Source organism: Lasioglossum vierecki (assembly GCA_028455595.1). Taxonomy (NCBI): domain Eukaryota; kingdom Metazoa; phylum Arthropoda; class Insecta; order Hymenoptera; family Halictidae; genus Lasioglossum; species Lasioglossum vierecki. The sequence goes on along the minus strand of CM052337.1, from coordinate 3,834,561 downwards.
GAGCAGAAAACGGTTTTTCAACAGTTTTATCTTCTGCATAATACAAAAGACGCGCGTAAAGCCGATTTTAAGGAGGTTGCAAGTGTGGACGCGGTCTCCTAAAGGAACGTTTGCACATTATCGCCAACGATATGTTCTCGTACGATGTTTCCGTCTCCGAAGCGGTCACTGGCGTGAAATTGCAGCCGGAGCAAAGCGATATTACAGCACGGAAGACATTATCGACTGCATAAACGTCAGTCGAATCTCATAAATTTATTTCTTGCTCAACATCGAATATCGCGTTGCCGTTATCCAGCACTCGCGGTGGAAATGCATAGAAAAAGTGGATCTGATCGCACACAGGGGAGCTTTCTTGCATTTTTATACGTATCGTTTTCGTATTTCCATTTCACTTTTCTTTCTTCGTTCCGTGATCGTATGCATTTACCCGAGAAAAAGGTTCTAATTATCGTGGACATTAAATAAACCGAGAGAAAAATTGTACAATTATGAACGGCACGCTGGCAACGAAACATAAAACCATTATTGATTCACTTCAATATCCGATTGAAAAAGTGGTAATTATACTTTTGTATTTGTTTTGTAGATGTATTTGTAACATATTATCCGAGAATAAGAAGTATTCGGTTGGAACTAAATACTCAAAAAGTTCCTTGTAGGTATACGAATGAATTTACACACTCGATACAAACTGAAGCATTGTCCCATAGCTGTTTAGCAAAGGTCGTCCAGCATGAAAATTTCCTGAGAAAATTATGCTAAAGCAACTGGAAAAATATTCACTCGCGGATCTAACAAATTCGCCGGGATCGCAGGATCCGACACGCTTATCGCGCTAATGGAAATTAGGGAGATTATGAAAACACGCGGGCCCTCGTCTTAAACATGTCCTCGTAGCTGCCAGCTCGGAAAATTTGTGTCGCCCGCGGCACTCTCCCGCGCTGGTTTCGTAATTACCGCGTCACCAACACTCACACACGCTTCTGCGAGTGCATGTGGTACACGTAGATGACCGTCTTAAGACACAACACTGAAATTTATTGCCACTAAACACGGTACACCGAGAATCCGCTCCCATGACTGTTCATGAAATTGCGCGCATTCCCCATAACACGAATCGTTGGAGCCGCCATACGCCATAAACGCAGTATGGCCTACTCAGGGTCCACTAATCATTCAAGGCTGACTATAAAATTTTTCATAAACAATGAAGTTTCGTCGAGGGGTTCTAAATCGCAATGCAAAGATACACACCTATTTTTAAGCTAAAACAAAGAGCTTCTTAGATCAGCTGATTACGTTCGAACAATGAGAACGATGGTTGATGATGAAATCATTATTTGTAATTTTGTAGCCATGTTTATCTTGTGTACAAGATAAAAGGGGCTCAGGAAAGACATATGTATAGAACACATTCCAAGGATGCATTCAAAGGAATGTATTGCATTACAAATGCGTTTGATAGATTAGAATCTACAACTGAAACATGATATTTAGCGCTGTTGCGGAAGTCAAGAGGTCCTGTGTGCGCTCACTGTAATACTTCCGACAATGTAGGGTAGTAAACGTCGCAATCCTAATTGCAGTTACCATTGAACCTAATATTCTGTTACGACTTGTATCTGATATTCCGATCGCGTAACTTTAGTAGCGTTTGCGTTTAAGCTTGTTCCTTGTATGTGCAAAATTTGAGAAATAATTTATTATTTTAAGTTACATAATAAACGCATCTAATTTGACGAGTAAACTATTCAGAAGTACATGTATTATTTTGCGGTCTATAATGAAATTTATTTATTTGATGAAGCTCTGTGAATAATTCTATTACACAAATTAATTTTTAATCTGGCAAAACGATATCGTGTAAATCGCGATTCCCTTATTGAAAGTCGACGCTTTAACGATGAAATTAAAATCAACTACGCATTTAATGAACCTAAATCATATTATTCCGTGAAATGTTCATTAAAGTTGACGGTGGAAGGGCAAATGGTATTACACAGTACCATTGCGTTAACAGGCAACGCGATTTCGAGTAACGCATCGGAACTCCGAAATTCGTACGCTAATAAATTACCGGCCGCTAATGAATGATAGCCGCTGGCAAATTACTTACCGCTGCCATTTAATTACAAACATCGAACAACTATTTCCTTCGAAGTGATAAATGTCAACCAGCCACGTATATCGGCGTTGCATAACGTTGCAAGACACGAGGCGAGCGCAAAATGCGTATAGAACCCGAACAATGAACGATTGCGGCTACATTCAGCATTGTCTGAACAGTTTCCGTGGAGCGAATCCGGTAATATTTAGCGATAAACCAGTAGGGATGAAATGGACTGAACTATCTAAGGTATTCACAATAGGTTCTATGTGGACTCGTATACATCAACATCAAAATGTCATTTTGACAACGACGGTGCTCAAACACCCGAGGGACGTACTACGTTAAACAATCGAGTCTACAGTTCTACCTCTACCCAATCTACATATAGAAACTTTTCCTGGTAATTAACTCTCTCTAATTAATTTCTCCTCTTTCTAAAGTTCTCATAAATTAAAAAAAATATTTGAGAGAATTGAATACTTTTACATGGTAGTTTTATATAATAGTTAGTGTAGAATGATTTTCTACGGAATACTTTGAATTTGCATACAAAACTTTAAAAATAAAGATTGATATTTGATTCCATTAAAAAATTTTACTACATAAAGTGTTCCACTGCAAAGCAACAAATTTTGATGTAACACTGAATTTTATATTAAACGTTTTATAAATATAATTCGTCTTAAAATGTAATAGTACGCTTTTATACAAAACACTAAATATATTTATATAATAAATCAATATAAATATTTTTGCCATTGATATTACTAAAAAAATTCGAGTGAGGCATAAATATAGTTTATTCTATGGAGTATCGCGAAACTGCGAGTCTCTAAACAAAAAAGTTGTAGCCGAGTTCGTAGCAATAAGAGTTTATCGGTTCGCACGAATCAATAATTTCGCTGCTGCATAAAGTGTACTACGAACGTCAATAGCAGAGAGAGAGAGAGAGCGCAAACTAATAACATTTCACATGTTGTGGAATTTCTAAGTATGTGTATAAACAAAAATCGTGTAGCTCGGACCACGTCAGTCGAAGTTTTATACATTGACGGGGCTAGTAACATTTTACCGCTATACAACATGAGCTGCAATTGTCAATAACAGGGTGCAAACGAACCAATAATGTTTCGCTGCCACGGAACTCGCAAGTGTATAAACAAAAATCTTGTAGCCAGGTCTACACCAACGAAAGCTTATAGAAACGAGGACCAATAAAATTTCGCAATGACGCGCCGCAACGGTGGCGCCAGTATAAAATTGTATTTCATCGCTTCTCTTTTCTTCTGCACTCTCGGTTTACCTATAACACGACATCTATAGAAGTTACATTCCGCCACCTCGAATTTTCATAAACGCTTTTATTTCGAGTCAATTATAACTACACTACGACTTTGAAAATTTTTATTTTGCATGAAGATTTATAATTTAATTATAACCTACCCCATAGAAAGTATACCCTACCCCTTCGAATCATTGTTATCCTTTCCATTTTCTCGGTTCAATCCTATCTAGTCAGTGTAATATTGTAATATTTATTTTATATTTATTATTTTATATTTTTATTTATAGATTTGATGCATCCATAATCAAAATGAGAGAGTAGATCAAATAAAAAACAGTGAAGCATTTAGAGAATTGAAATTAGCTTTAAAGGAACTGAATTTAGCTTCTACATCCCCTGATTAATGCAAACAATTTTTATTTCATATTCAGTTTAATATGAATATTTAATAACGTCATTTCAGGAGTACCCAAATCTGAAATTGACTACATGTAGGTCAATGAAATAATATATTATCTAAACTATTAAATTTCAAATAAACACGTGTAATTAATATTAATTTCCATTATTAATTTCAATAGAAATGATTACGACAACTGTTATTTTTGGTCACAGAGCTATAGATTATCTGCATTGATACATTGCTCGATGTATTTTAGTTTAATTCCTTCCGATTTTGTGGAGACACGCGTTTCGCCATGTATCCTCCTGAACGCAGAGAGGAAGGAAAACAGAAGAAGCTGAACAACGCTGTCAGAACGTCGGAAGAATTTTACAGAAAATGTTTCTGTTTTTCTGCCTCGAAGCCAATGTAAAAAGAAGGATGGAAAAATCCGAGGGAGGAAATCCGTGAACGGCGTCTCGGGGACGGGAAACTTCGGCGGTTCCGCGACTCGGGCGGGACGCGAGATTGGCGAAAACAAAATCTCGAATACGAAAGTCGAAAGGTAAACTTCTTCGGGGGCGCGGCGGGTCCTGGAGGGGAAATGTTATGTCCGGTAGTGGGAAAGAGTAAATTCAATCGGAAATGCCGCCGTCACTCGATGTCGTGGCCGCACACTAGGGAGCAGAAACCGTTAAGGGGGTCTTCCGGTCTAAAGCATCATTTTGTAGGCCATCCTTCAAAATTTTTGGAAAGAAATCAGACAACTGTTTTGTATTCCCCTTTATATAGACCGTACTACAGTGTAATTGTTTGAAGTCAAAATACTTAAAATTGTCGGTGTTATACTTATAGGATATGCGTTATAATTTCTTAAGTTCTAACTTGTGCAAACCACTGATCCATATTTTTGCTAACATACGCTATATTCTATACAATAAAAATCTTGTAGTATTGATTATTTTTCCTATAAAAAAAGGCACACATGGCCTTCGACTACCAATAAATATGTGTACGATATTATAATTCAAAAGGATCAATAGCTTTCTTGAAAAAATTCCTAAATATTCATGCAGAAACGAGAACAACCCTTAACCCTTAAGTGGACCTTCAAAATGTGCTTGAAAAAAAGTGCAAAGATTAAATAAATTAATACATTTTATATTAATTTCTATCGGAATGGTAATTAGCACTTTAGTAAGATAATAAAATTTCGTCTAAAATTATTATTAATAACTACACATTAAATAATCATTAAAATTCTTTTAATTCTTCAGCTGTTTCGGAATCAAACTAATCGCGTTTTTATTATAAGTGCATAAAATCATCAGTGTGGTTACAACTTACAATTACGAAGACACTATCACTAAGTTACAAACTTTTGAGTTCTGTCTCAATATTTCCTTTTGATTAACGGAGAGAAAACTGTGATACATTATAGCTCAAGTCAATTTCACAAGTATTTATTGATTCTGCTCACAGACTGGCGGATTCCCATTTGAAATCTGTTGAACTTCAACGATTTCGAGGGTTGCCGTTCAAAGCCGTTTTACAGAAAGGTAATCTCCGATCGCTTATAAGTGATAGACTTTATAATTTAATGTAATGCAAATCCGCGCATTTCCCGGGGAAAAGTTTCGATACGGTAGCGCCATAAATCAGGGAGTCGGCTGACTTGGAGGATTCAATTTACCGACGTCGACGTAGCACGGTTACTGTGGTTAATTAATCTTCATAATCCCATGACCGAGGTAACGTCTCAAGATACCATTTTTCCCTGCTTTTCACCATCGCGATGAAACAAATATCGATTCAGTTTCTTCCGGCACCCTAGATATCATAAACTGAAAACGAATGGCTATAATTATGAGTATTATGCATTTATATAATAGCATAGGCCTTTATTCATTTGCGTCATTATTGGCCTTCTAAAATTCAACATGAATAAACATGCGATAAATTAACACGTTCGCTCCAAAGTCTTTTGGCGACAGTCTTTATAGTTTTTATCAAGCATAGTAGAACCTCGATTAACCGATCCAATTGAGATCCAGGTGGCACCCTCCAGAATTTTAAAATAGTATTATTGTTTTTTCTCAAACTTTATGCTTTTTCGAATTCTTCCACCGTTCATAAGTTAATTCAATGAATTAATTTAATGGTTTTGCAAAATTCGATATAAATAAATTAACACGTTCGCTTCAGGGTCTAATCGCAACGGTATTTATCGTTTTTGTTAACTCAACGTATTTTGTCATAAAATATGAAACGGATTGTTATCATAGAAGAGTTACACCCTCCATAATGTTATGTTATGTTTCATGTTATTACTCTTTGCTCAAGCTTCTTTGCATACATTTTGCACACCCTGTGCAACTTAATTTAATTACTAGCATATTCAAATGCAGAATAGTATAACTTAAGGTAATCTAACGCAGACAATGACAACAGTTTTATCGGTACCTTTTAATCTTATTATATATAGAGAGAGAAACGCGTTGCTCAGTTAACGTCAAATAATTAGCAGGAGAACGGTAAATTAATGTCACGACTGATTGGACGGCTTTGAAGTCGCTAAGCTTGTTTTATTGGCATTTTAATTGCAAGTTATAAATTGCGGACTTTGGTTAATATTTCTCGATAAGCTGTTTGCCACGGATGTAGAACAACGTGTTGTGCATTGTCAATATAAATATCAAATAAATTACGTTACTTAAAAAATACAATATTGCCAGTACTAACACTATATATAACAATAATACAACAGCTAATGGATGTGTGCTAATGAATGCATTTACATAAAATCAGAATCTACTTGTATCAGCATATTAATGACTACGTGCATGTAGACTTAAGATTTGTTAAAATGCTTGAAATTGTATTGCGTTTATCAGTGGTTCTAATAAATAGAATATAAAACAGAAATAAATTGTTTTGAATTTTGTGTATTTTACGCTTAGATTTTGAAACAACCAATTTAATGTAGAGTATAACGTACATTTAATGTAGTTCATCAAAATTATTGCACTGTTTAGAGGACGATGGTAACCATGAATTAGCAACAAATTGCAGACTTTATTAACTGTTTCTGGAACTTATTAAAATGTCCTCGATTAACCACATCAATTGAAATGAATTCAGTGGAGCTCTTTCTGTTCGTGGTTTCCTTCTTCTATTCATTTGATCGTTTGTCGTTTGTCATCGATATGAAAATTAAAAAAACCGTCGACCGACCAAATGAATGAACCGCGTGTTTGACTATGATGAACTGACATTCTCTGTCAGTTACCAAGCATCGTTTCCCTTTTCCCGCGACACTCTCTTCCTTCCGTGGCTCGTTTGCATACCGAGAGGTCGCGTCGAATAAGAAACAGATCTTGCACAAATTATTGTATCGATCCCACCATCAAAGACTACCTCGGCCACGTCTCTGAAGGAGCTGTTGAATTTCTTGGTTATGATCCCGTCGTTAAGCATCTATCGCGCCAAGAATGCAATCAGGTACGGTCAATTCGACAATTTGAATTTCATAAAACCATATTTTATCGCATGATGATCTTTAAAACGAAATGTATCTGATATATACTCGAATTTCCATAAGCATTACTGTTATCGTAACTCTCTGTTCGCGCTGCTGAAAATTGTAAATCAACAAGTAAGATTAATATATTCTGCTATTAATTTACTTATTAATGATGATTAATACACCAATTTTATGCATTCGCGACAAAAATTAATGTCCAGAATTTGAAACTGTAGAAAGGTTAACAGAATCGAACAGTATCGATGTATCACATTCGATTTACTAAAATTATTATAGAAGGAAAGGCAGTATTAGAAAATTTTTAGATTGTTATATAATAGTCTATAAAAAGAGAATGTATATAAACATTTACAGTTTGTTAATATTGTCTATTCCAATTATATATGAGTTTTATAAATTTTACACATTTTTTATTCTTATCAATTGCATGTTTCGATTTTCGCGTATTTTCTTAGTACAATAATTTCTTCAAATGTAAGTAACACTTGCACGAAGAATGGCATCTGTTCCAAGGATTTCAGCAGTTACGGAATGATTTGTATGTTGTTGTAACGGTAATACTCAACGTCGTCCATAAATCATTAAAAGGTTAATAGTGTTGGGACGATTACAAAACATGACAGTCGAAATTTGAATTATATCGTGGCACTTGCAATTCAGGAGACTATCTCAGATCTCGCATTGATTAATTCTAGGGAGTAAATTCCCACAAAGCCCGCCATTACGCTTAATAGGCTGTAAATACACGCAGATGCGTGTGGAACGTGGTGCATCATACATATGTGCCGCATTCTGTTGGTTTCTGTTGTTTTGAATCCGTCATTCCCCAGTCAGTTGAGGTTAATTGTAGGTCGATAGCGTGGGAGTATATTATACAATAAATTATTATGTTTGCAATGTAATTATAAAAATGTTTCTTATGTTCTCATAGAATACTTTCTTCTTCGTATTTTTATAATTCAATGAAGTTGCAGAAACAGTATATTTGATAGATACATTGCGAAATAAATCTTACGAATTTTTTAAACTATTATATACTTCAAATGAATATAAATGAATTTGTATTTCCAAAGAGATTCTTACAGAGTTTCTTCAAAGGGATTTTTACGAGAAATTTAAAAAAAAATTGTAAAAGAACTTTAAAGACAATTTTTTGTATAAGCTTGTTGAACTGTGATCCATAAATAACGTGAGTTTGGTATTTAATATTTATGTTTCATAAAGTCCATAAAGTAAAGAGGAAAATTTGTTGCAATTTTATAAAAATTTTTGGAGGAGCTTTGTTTAATCGTTTTCAATGCAATTATAATGAATATTCTTATAAACCAACGTATAAAAATGGAAGAATGTTGATGTGAATTAATGTAACGTCCTTAAATTCAAGTGATAAGAATATTTACGTACCAATGTCAAATTCGTAACATCTGCACTTTTATCTTCATTCGTATCGCATTGTACCTATCGAATTACACTTATCGAAACATGAATTTGCAGTACAGATACTACTCTGTATAACTTTATGAGAATTGTACGTAATGAGAGATAGTGTAATCTAGTATTCCGTGAGCGCGACTGCATCTTTGTTTATGATCTTCAATATCGTTTATGACTATTTGATTCGGAATCGACTATAAACGTCTCCGTAAACATAAATACATCCCGGGTTGAATGACCGGGATAATACGATTATTGCTACCTATGAATACCCACTATAAAATGTAATTGCAAGCTTGCTTATTATAGTACTGTGAGAAGTGAAATTGCTGGATACATTACGTTACTAACAATTTAATCCATTACGGAAGTGCTTTTTATCAAAATGTATTATACATTGCATACATTACATCATTGATTTTATTTTAATTTATTATAGATTTTTTGCAAAATTGACGTTATACATACAAATCGGTGCTTTTTAAAAATATTTTGTACACGTATTTAGCAAGTAGGTACATGATGTTTCCTCTTATTGTTAGTAAATAATTTCATCTTACGTTAATGTCCATGGGTTATTCTAATTCATATTAACTTACACGTTCGCTCTCTTCCAATAAAATGTACCTTCCAATAAAATATGGAGAAAGATGTTATTCCATTAAAGTCGTAATGTACTCCAAGTTTTAGGAAGTCATAGTATTATCCGTGGTATTTGAAAAATCTGAAAGAATTGCCAGTAGATAACGCGTTAAGATTGAATTCCTAAGATGATTCAACAAAATTGTCGTGACATCTGTGGCGCACGAAAATGTTTTGTTAGTATAATGAGATAGTCTAACGAGATTTTGCGATGGCAATCATCTAACTGGAACACCGAATTTCATGGGAACGCCGCGCAATAACGTGTGGGGTGTAAGTAAACGTGGATGCGTGCGGCGAGCAGTGAATCATACATATGCACCACCTTGTGTGTATCCTTCTCTTCGATTCCAGTTAACTTGGATCACGAGCCCAGCATGCCGATGTTACCGGTCACGGTTCCCGAGGGTTCGTCCTGCAATTTAAATGACTGCGACACGCAGCAAATGTCTCCCGGGGTTGGGCAACAACAGCAGCTTACCCGCAGTCTGGTCTCGGTTGGTTCCAGCGTCTGCCGAATATGTCACACAAATACGTCCAAGGAGCCGCTCATTTCGCCTTGTAGGTAAATGTATAATCGTCATTCCCACGACCCTTGTCGGGTTTCCCACCCTCGACACGTACACGGCCCTGCGTTCCGCACTCGGGTCCTGACCATTTTAACACGTTGCACGCCACGCGAATTGTAGTTAACTCGGATTGCGAGTTCACTATCAAAAGTTGCACCAGTTACGGGAGACCGTAGTTAGGTGACTAATTTTTATCACTGACCCCTTGGTATTCTGTTAACACGTTGCACGTTATGCGAGTCAACTCGTGCTACGATTGATAAAAAATTCCACGAGTTATGGACGACCGAAATTAGGTCATTAATTGATCGATTTTGAATTAATTGTTAGCGTGTCCAATTCTTATGAGTGAGTCATTGGTGTCTTGCTTCGTGATCATTTTGACACGACATTTTAACAGATTGTAGCTAAATCGTGATATGGTTGATAAAAAATTGCAGGACAGTACAAACATACAGGAAAAGTTCAGAATATTTATCTTGATGACATATATTAAGGTCATCGAACCCAGTGGAAAGTCACCTATTGTGAATACATGTTACAATTTACTATACAGTCAAGATCCTTGAAATTCCGAGGGGAAATCTCAATGATTAATACTACTATACCATTAAGAGCAGATCATTCATGTAGACAAAGTTAGTTGTTATGTATCTATGTGTCTATTTTTCCCACGTTTTTATTAGCTCGCTTTCTTGTTTGTCTGTCTGTTTGTTCGGTGGCAAATTTTGCAATTGATTTTAAACTAACTTCCTGATGACCTAGAGTCTTGAAATTGCACACATGGCTCAGAACTGGATGACAATGCATTATTAAAAAAAAAATTATTAAAAAGTCTTACCGTTTCGGAGAAAATAACAATTAAATATTTACCTTTTCATCCCCCCGCGAACTACGTCATCGCGTTCAGCGATCCCCACTTCGTTCGACAACCCCCTCTACTTTACTATGCGTGCGCACTCTGACTCGTCTCCACTTCACGGACCCATTTCGCCCCGACGCGCGAACCCAACGCGTACCAAGCAAAATTTACAGTAAGGTTAGTGAGTATATAAAGTATTAATAAAGGGTGATAGAAGTATTAACAACAAGAGTAAAAAGCAGAAAATAAATTTTTAAAAATACCACGTTTTTAAAAAAGGACTAAAAAGTAAAAAATAATTTTTCCTAGTGCCATACAGATTCCTAACCTTGTACAGATTGTCCTGAAAATTTGTGATTGTGAATTTTGAATAGCTGTGAAAATACTTGTGACATTTATAACGAAAAACGTGGGGCGCATGCGATAGATAATTGATGCATTTTGTGCCCCACGTTTTTCGTTTTAACTCTCACAAGTATTTTCACAGCTATTCAAAATTCACAATCACAAATTTTCAGGACTATCTGTACGAG
>CM052337.1:3720784-3822547 GCA_028455595.1 Lasioglossum vierecki | reverse complement strand
TGTAACCATAAATTGGATTTAATATTCTATGAGCTGAGTGTGGCCCCAAGGGTTGTTGTTCTTTTAATTTCTTAGCCAATGTGTTAGGAATTAACTTACGTGAATAGAATTTTTATTCGCATGAATAGTGAAAAAGCGTAAAATTATATGAAAATTTAATAGAAAACTTAAATTAGCATACCATGTGGTCGAGATAACTAGTTTTTAATATTTAATGAAAATTTAAAAATGCAAGGTGAGGTAGTAGCTTCGTTCACTATGAGTACTACCTACTGTTATTTGGAACAATATGAAATAATATAAAAAAATTTTTTCGTGGATAGAACTCTGTAGAAATTTCTTTCTTTTTTTGGAATGAAATACTAAATGTTATTTAACAGAATGCTGTTAAATGTAATGTGTTGATTAAATCATGAACGGCTTGGCTGTATCACAGAATTCAGAAATTTATATTGTACATATATTGTATTATTCAAGAGTCTCCGTAGTTACATAACACAAAATAAACATGCTTATGTCGAGATCAATTACTCTGAATAATTGAAACAAATCCTTGCGAAGCAATAATCTAGAATTTATCGAACATAGTAATATAAATTTGTCGCGGTCTGTTGACAAACGTATACATTTTGGCAATACGTTATTTCGACGTAACGAACTAATAACACGACAAACAGTGCTTACAGAAACATTAATCGCATATTTGAATCGCTATACTAAGCTCTATTAAATGTAGCCTCGTGTGATTGTAAGTTTTGTTGAATCCTACTAATGCCATGACTAAATGCTGTAAACACGTTCTCTGTGTTGGAATTACAGAGTCCTTGTAAAATACGCGGAAAGCGTTGTAATAGAATACATCGATGTACTAATATCGTATGTTAATAAGAATTTACATCCGTATCTATTTATTTACATGGGATGCGATTTCTACATTACGTTTAGCAGATGTATTTATTCATGGTGATCCTAAGAAAGTGTAATTATGTTAATATTGTGGATCATTGTGAAAAAATAGAAGTTTTCTAAATTGATTGTAAGGAACACGGGTTATATGACAATTTATTTCTTCATTTCATAATTCTAAGAAGTTGCAAATAATATAATAACATTTTTGACGTTCACAAAATTTTGAAACAATTTTATATTCTTTTCCACTTTTTAAAATTATTAAGGGAAGAGATAAATGTCTACGCAACCTCTGTATCTTGTAATTAATGCCGACCACTTTTATTTTGCATGAAAATCCGCAGTCTAATTATCACCACTGTATGTACCTCAGATATCTTCTTTCCAAGAACAGACCATAATTAGTACAGACTGCAACACGTTCATATTTTAAAAAGCTTTGAAAATCCAAATAGCAGATTTTTAATGAAAGTATTACACTAAAGTACATTTTCTTGTATATTTTTTATTTTACTTTCAACTTTACAGCATCTCCCTCCAAGATACAATTTTTTTTGTGAAACCAACTAGCGCCAACAGAAACGCCAAGTTGAAAAGGATTATGTTGTAAGCTATCCAAAAAACGAGGGAACGTGTCAAATTGCTCTGTAACTGCTCGCGTTTTATTTTCGATTATTTAATACTTTGCTAAGAATTGTATTGACTTAGTCGTACAGTCTTGCCGTGACTGTAACATCCTTCTTACGGGCCGCACTACGTCAAGCTTAACAATAGAAACAAATGTTGTTCCTTAGTTTCAATTGCTGTCTTGGTTGTGCGGAGAAACACATTTTCCCAGCGAGTTACAACTCCACTACGGCCATTCTTAATCGAATTAAGAGTTCGTTAGGTTGCTTCACGGTTTTAATTCCAGCCCTCGACCCCCTGAAGTTAAAAGAGGTGCCCGCAGCCTTTTCAATATACGAATAAAAAGCTCAGCGGCGTGTCCTGACTAAAGCCTTTATTTCTCTCCTTTCTGTGTTTTTTTTTTTTGCTTCTTTTCATGTAATTTTTCTTTCACTCTTCTGGTTCTTTCCTTTCCCTCGCGTCGTCGTACAGCTTGGCCATCCGTTCTACCCTTTGCTTCTCTTTCACTCATCCATTCCCCGCGTCATGTCCCCTGCCATCCGCCTTATTCTTCCTGTTTCTGCCTTTTCTCACTGTCTATGTCCTTTTCCGCGAGGCAACTTAATACTCGAGGTCCTCGCGAGAATTCCCGGCGAACGATACGCGTATCGCCTGACCCATTTTACACCACGCATTCCACAGTTTCATCGCGCGTTTTGCAGTCTCTACCCGTGTCCCCTTGTGACAAACTATTTTTTTTCCTTTTTAATAACCCCAAATTCAAATCCATGCATCTGTCCATTCGGATGTCTTAACAGTTAAGCATGCAGATGCTATTCCCAGTGGAGTAACACTGTTGTTACATGTCCACGTCTAATCTTCTGTTACACTCCTGGACAAAAGTTCTTTTGCAAATGTCAACTCCTCGCGTTGTTTTGTTAGCTGAGATTTCTCCTCATTTCCAATCGCTCAATAGGTCTGAAGAACTCGGCTAACACTAGGGATATTTGCAGTGATGCTTCTTGTGCGATTTCGCGTAATGTCAATATTGAAGTTGCGCCAACACGTATAACGTTTTCCCGGTCTAACAATATCGACGGTCTTCCACAACTTTTTACCTACCATAATTTCCTGAATCTCTGCGATGTTTTTACAATATTTGAAATTACGGAGAGTTGTTGATTTTTCAATTTAATAAGTTGCGATGAAATTGTCCAAGTTAACTAAATTGTTTTGATGAATGATTTCTTTGCGAAATCGTTACGTTTGTAACAAATGTTACGCAGTTCGGTTGGACCTTTGTTTATCGCGGATTTTCGCCAGCGATTCAACTGGTTTTAACAGAAAGTTGCTAGCAATTTTTACCTGGCGAACAGGACTACGTCATGCGGTATCCGATTACCCAGGCTATATGGATTACAATGGGTTACTGAGAATGGAATTTTATTCGGCTTATGGTTGCGATCCCGGTCCTCCATATTCGCCCTTCCGTTCCACCACCGTTCTATAACTCTGCTCCAAAAATCGCCACTGCGCATTCTAGCCTAATTAGACCGGGAAAATTTGTTCATTTGTGGGATGTGTTAGATCCAAATTTTATCCAGTTCTGGGAAACATGGTCAACTGGAATTGCTTTTCTTATACTTTTATATTTTCTGGAGTCGGGAATTCATTGTTACCTTCTTTGTGTAATGTAAATTTCTATTTTATTCTTTTAATTTCTAACTTTTAATCTATGTTTCTAAATCCTATCTCTATTTCTTATTTTGTGTATCATTCCCATCCTGCATCTTGTAATTGGCATCACTTGAATGCATCTTAAAATAAGTGCAATTTAAAGTAGATTTAAAAAATTTGAAAATATTTATGTGTTTATTTAAACTGATTCAAATGATTGATGAATTATGGATAGAACTTTAGTAATATTTGATGGAATATAGGTAGTCTCATCGATTAAGAAAAAATTTCATATATTTTCATCTCCTTTTAATTTTTATTTCGGAGAGTAAATTTGCATTCGTTCTCTTCTCGAAGTCTTTGAATCGCGCGTCCCGCTTTTAATTTGTCGCTACTGCGAAATCCAAGCAAACCAATTCCCCTATTTGATTTGCTTTCGAAATCTTCAATTTTTCCCGTATCCAATTGTAGCCTTGGCGTCGCCATAGAAGGAAACCAGAATTTCTCTACCTTCCTGTTGAACAAATTGGCTGCATCGGAACCGGTTACTTTTACCTTTTGCTTCGTTTCAAAACGTAACAAACTTTATAGAACTGGAATCCAATTTTTTGAAACTGAACTTATTACCAGAAAATACTTAATCTATGCTAATAAATAATCTTTCGAAAGGTCTCTTTTGTATTATTAGATGAACAAGTATGAATTAAAAAACGTCATTTAGATTTTAGACATTCGATTATGTTAAATTTTTGATCGATTAAGAAATTAATAGATGAAATATATCGTAATTGGTTAGGGAAAGTTTAGTATGAGGTTCCTGTTGAAACTTTGTATTTCTTCTAAAACTATCTTTGCTCTGTGTGGTCTAGCTTGTCATAGTAAAAAATAACTTTACCCTTGATGATGGTTTCTCTATTATTTATTGTATATTCATCGTACATAATATTATATGAACCAAAAAATTAAAATAATCAATAATTTTAACATACCTTAATTCTTATCACTCATCTAATTGTTAGTACTTTTTGAAAGTACAGGTACATTTCACACATTTATAATCCTGTATTTATTGAAAATAAGAATAATCAAATATTTAAACAAAAGAAATCCGTGGTTGGTACCTACATGATGATTAATATAGATGTAGGTGTTAATATTTCGTACAGTAAGTTACCGTCAGAAGACAGCATTACTTACAGACTTGGCACTCAGATGCAATACAGAAATGCTCTTATTAATGATCTGCCATTGCTGGTAGAAGGTATGAATGTATGTATTTGGTAGCCACGTAGGTCTAAGAGGATAGAATCCGAGTCATTTTTCAAAGGAGATTCTACTCGACCGGAAATATCCATATCACGTTTAAAGTAGCCTTCAGTAGACCAATTGCATTGCGATCTTGCACTTGCGATCTTAATATAGTTGTATCACGCACGTAGTATCAGCAAACTTTGACACCTCGTAACATTATTATACAAGAGATAGGCTGAGTGTTTACTAGTTATTAAAATTGCAAATAACACTGCAGTTAAGATCAGTTAATGGGAAGTACTTCTGTGTAAAATTAATTAAATTTTTAGTGTATGGAAATTTGACAGACACAAACCTGAATGATTATATCAAAATCCTGTTATTGCGAGTATCGTATTTCATTTTAATATTCATAAAATTCTATTTTTATTTTATTTGGTATAAGTAGAGTATGAATTTTATACATTTGTAGCAAAAATAACTAGACGAATTACAAAACTGTAAATACATTAGAAGAATTGAATAATGTTCTGTCACCGTTTTATTAAAATTGATTTTTATAATGATGACCAAACAAGATTTATTCAGGTTAATACACCTTTCGTTTATGTTTTAAAAATTTATGAATTTAAATATACGAAAAGATTATTAAAACATTATTTAATGTTTTTAAAAGGATCTTTCTATTCAAAACACAAGTCTCATATATTTTTATAGAGACGGACGACAACTCAGTCCAGAGAGTTTCTATTTTAATTTTCAACAGGTTATAACTGAAAAGAACGAGTGTCCAATTGTTCAATTTTTCGTCAGGATATCATATAGAATCATTTTTTACTGCCACCTGTGGCTAGACACTCTGCACAGGCTATAAGCTCATCATATGACACTCGAGTGTCCGCCATTTTGAGGAGCCTCTGTTGATGGGGGCACGCGATGAAAATAACGTCCAGCTTTGTTTGAATGCAGTCGGATATAAGCTATTAACACGTTGAGTGCCACGCAGTTTTATAGCGACTTCCCCGTCAGGCCGCGCGCGCAGGTATCGTAAGTACTACGACAGTACGTCAGTCACCGGTGACTGACGCTTACTGAACGGAAAGATCGGTGTCAGTCACCGAGTGACTGATACTGTCTGAACGGGAAGATCTGTGTCAGTCACCGGGTGACTGACGTGGCACTCAACGTGTTCACGAACGACGTGACGACATCATAGAGTCCTCTTTGATCTCTGTCGAACAGTCGCGATTTGATATTTTGAAGCATAAACGCCTGACATAACTGTTTCCGACATCAAGTTCCTACATTTTCGCTATTTTCGATCGAATAATTTAGAATGCATAAAAGCTAGCGAATTAGTTTACTTTCTCAGTTTATCTTCCGCCGTGAAAAATAATCGGAACTTGCATATGCACATACATTCTACGCTGATTTTTCTTACAAATTAGTTTTCTGTAAACACATTCTGACAATTATTATTGATATCTTAAAATTGATACGATCATCTGTTTGAACATTAATCGAGCCATCTTCTCTAATATGACTATGCTAGTTTTATAAAAATTCACAACATATTATTTACAGATGCAAAGGAACACTGGCCTATGTGCATCTTGCCTGTTTGGAGAGATGGTTGAATCAAACTTCACGTTCCTATTGCGAACTGTGCCGTTATCATTTTAATGTTGTCGAGACACCACGATATCGATTGTAAGTTCAGTTCGCAAAGTTAGTGTTTTATAAATAGATTGCAGATTTGATATATTTATATTTAATTATTTTGAAGACATTAAATCCTTAAATTTATTCAGAGAAACCAAATATCTACATAGATCCTGTATCTTCTAATTAATGAAAATAATTTTAATTCCTTTGTAATATTAGGCTGTTGCGTATGAAATGTCCGATTTTTAACAGTAACATTAAACAAACATCTAAATTAATTATAATTATAAATATTCTCTAAATTACGAATCTCTTGATCGTATTACGGTGGAAATTGAATTGTTTGGTTGTTCTTCAATTGCAATTAATTCATTGTTAATTCTTCATTGTTAATTAATCGATTAATATTGACCAAACATCTTACTTTTCTATTTATCCAAAAAGTATACTCGGTGATCACATGGATTGGTATTGTAATAATTACTTAAAAGTAAAATTGGATATCTAAGTGATAATTTAAGGTGAGACCTTAAAGATAAGCTTTGTACCTTAAAATGATGTATACGTGAATCTGTAGATTGTAATAGTGTTTCTGGATCAAACGCTTCATAAGATTTGCATCCGAAAATCGGACATTTCATATGCAACAACCTAATAGAATACATAAAATTCAATTTGTTTTCGACTTGCATAGTGATCACTTTTATGGGAACCTTCAGGCCAGAATCATTAAGAATATGGATTAGCCATCCGAGGAATCGTAGGAACATGCAGGCAGATTTGCTTATCTTCACATTACTTTCCATTGTTACGGTGGGTATGGTAACTGTTTGTCTTTTAGGTGAGTTTGATAAACAATAAATCGAAAATGTAGAATTTTCATTGAATTTTCTTGTTAAAAAGTTATTATAGTTTCTTAATAAAAATTTAAAATAATATTAATATTTCATAAAGTACAATATGGAATACCAAAGTCTATAATTATTTTTATTTCGTTTTCGACCTTTTCGATTTTTTCGCATTTTTAATTATAATCAGACACAATATTGTTGACATTATTGAAAATATATTATATGGACTATATAATATATAAAATACTATACATATTATATTATTCAATTTCAAAACCCATTTCTACTAACAGTAACCAAATTTTAACGTTAATCACCATTAAAAACATTTATATTTTGCAATTGCAAGTTTCATATAATTTGTAACGTTGATATCATTGTATTATAATGCAGGTATGCAATATTTCGTTATTGAGGGAAAGAAAATTGGCATTTCCAGACATTGGACAAGAAGGGCTGTTTGTTTCTTCTTAACCGTCGTCGTGAGTGGATACATTACAACAGTATATTTATTGGGAAAAGTAATTACATTTGATATTAATTAATATCTCGACATTAATTGTTATTAGCATTTACATTTATATATAATTACCTGTATTCGTCAAAATGGAACATAATTCCTACTCTAATGAGTATCATTTACAAAGTATAACAATATCTGAATTTAAATGAACACAGGGATGGAATTAAATGACCAAAGTCATAATTAACAGGAATGATAACAATATTTCCATTATTTTCGTTAAGCATAATGTGAGACAAAACCAATTTCTTGTCATTATTACATAAAAGGTCTCATAATGATTATTAAAATTTAATAACAACTGAGAGTTTACCATAAACCAAAATTTATTCCAAAGTATAGTCTGCAAAAGGGTAATTATTTACTTTGAGGGCCTCCTCACCGATTTTTACTTTTTTCTATACATGTTACCGTCGCTCGGTTTTAGTTTTCGAGATATTCGCAAAACACTATTACTAATACTAATAGAAAAATTCAATACAGTATTCGTGATACTTTTTTGCGAATATCTCTAAAACTAAAATCGAGTGCCGGTAACATGTATAGGAAAAAGTTGTTCAGAATGATAACCTTGACAACATAGTTCAAGTTCATCAAAATCGGTGAGGAGGCTCTCAAAGTAAATAATTACCATAAATAATAACAAGACTGAGAACTATCATTATTACAAATCAATACATTTCTGTCTACATCTACATCAGAATTAAGTAATTAAATGATGATTTCGATACTTCGGTCAATCTAGACCCGGGTCAGACGGTCGGATGATTAATCTACAAAAGTTTAAAAGTGCACAATGATTCACGTCTGTTTTTACGTAAACGTTGATAATACGCCCACCATTAATTTTCTTGCGGGGACCTTATTCCGTTCGAAATTACATCCCCTATTTTACTGTCGTTTTGGCTTCACGGTATATTCCCCCTGTAGCTGACCACGCAGAATGGTGTAAGTACTGAACAGGATTCGCATTGTAACGAAACATATTTAACTCCCGTTTGCTGCGCCCCAAGAGACGGATCGTGTTCTTGCAATTAACTGGCCGACTGCTGCTGGCATGCAAAGATTAGCTTCGCAAGTAAAGCATAAATATGATCATAAGTCCACCGTTTGTTTCGTAGTGTAATATCAGGCCGCAACATAGGAAATTCCTGTTTCCGAATTTGGCGTTCTTCAGCCGCTTTGCGCGCAGAAACAACGTTCGTTTCCAGACCACTTTTCCTAAAATTGGTTGTTGGTTCCTAGTCTTCTTCCGTCACGTGTCGTTCATTTGGAGCTCTCTGCGGTTCTATACAGTATAATTTTAACAGCCACTTTGTGTCCGAGGAAATTGAATTGGGGAACAGACTTGAATATTTCTGTAATTTGATTTGTGTAGAACAATTATTTCACGTATTCGTCGAGAAACAATTATTACTAGGAATATTTATTTCGAATGTGCCTCGAATATCTGGACATTGAAAAGACTTCAAATTAATGTCATAATTGGACAGTGGATTTTTAGGCGAAATAAAATTCTTTTATTTGTATTGCAACGAACTGAAAATAGAAATTTATTTTCATTCTTAATATGTTTTCTACTCTTAATTAATTAAATTTGAATTTATACACAAGAGTTTACTTATGCATTACGTACGGTAAACATGATGCAAATTGTATCGTGTTTGGTCTTGTTTTAATCAAAAAAACGTCAGACGTACGTTGTGAAAGTTTGATAAGAAAATAATTAAGAACAACAAATTTTTATTATTAGATTAGTTTTTGGTCTCACCAAGGGGTTAACGATTATGAACGTGCTTTATTTCCAATTCTACGAAGTTTCCCACAAAACGTGAATACTTCTACGTAGGTTTCCTTTAACTTACCAATTACGTAACTTAGAAATTCTGACTTAACAAACTGTTCCGAGCCAAAAAAGTCATAGCTGAGAAATGTTATTTCACTTAACGTTTTTATCGTTGGTTCTCGAGCCAGCCACGTTTACAGACCGCAATGGAAAGTAATACAGCCTCTAACAAGTTTTCTAAACGACCTTCCGTAATCTAAACTTTCGAGTTTTTTATGTCACCTGTGAATAGACCTTTTTTGCAAATGCATTCAAGACGTATTCTTCCCTCGAGTAATCCTCTTAATGGTATCGCGTTGCTGTACTCTTTTTTGGAAACTTTAAATCCATCTGGCACATCCGCGAGGTGGTCAGGCAGAAACTTGAAACTTGCCACCTTTGTTTTCATCAAGCCCTGACGGTACTTCATTTAAATATGCAGACATTTCGCGCGCAGCTCGCGTCGCGGTATCCTGAGAATAATGAAACTCGTTTCGCCTGCCTTTTCAAAAATTAGGAAGCTGTAATATTATAATGCTCGGCGAACTTCTTTTATTTTGATGGTTTTCGCACGGTCTATCTTCTTTCGAGGAACAGAAAATTTAGTTTACTTCTGGGGCGAAAAAATTAAGTCGCAACTTTTAAATTCACCTCTGTGTGAAACGTTTCCGTTAAATTATTTCACGGTGACGGGCAGATATTTTGTAGCGCAACGCTATTTATGTTGTGCTACATTGTGGAATTGAAGAAAATTCTATTGAGAGAAAACAGTATTATATCTATATATTAACACTAAACCTACCTAGCACTAAAACCGACTAAAATGTTTTACCTTACAAAAATGACAAAACTGTATTCACTTGGATTGTGCACAATTTTTATTATAGTAAGTGCTGGGATAAAAAAATTTATTCAAACATTTCCCATGGAAATAGCTGTACAATTTTAATAGTTGTGAAATAAAAAATATGAAACCGGTCATTTGAGAGAGCGGCAGTGATAGGTTTAGTGTTAAATAGCATCTATGAGAAGTTATGCAACTTGAGTAGATATTATGAAAGGATTGCATGCAAATTTTGATAGATATATTTTTGTTATTTTTATAAAGTAACGTGAAAGTTACTTGTAATGCTTCGTACACTTGTTAAAGAAGTTAAAACTTTTTCCAGAGTGTGTGCAAATATATTTTTGTCAAATACTGTATCGCCGTGAAATTTTTCTGCGCGCAGTGTGTATCGGGTAGTTTCGATCGAGGAATAAAAATATAGAATTTTAGTGGAGCAGCAACATTCGACAATGACTGGAGGGCGGGTATTATAGGTCAGCAGTTATATTGTTGCAGCTCCGCGACTGTCTTTTCTGGTTTATGTTTATGCGACGCGGTTCCCCCGACCCAGATACGAACCTGCCCCAGAGCAGATACACGTTAATGCCCGTCGCGAAGGTGAGACAGGTGCGGGTGACACGCTCGACTGCGTGGCTGCATCGCCGACTTGGTGAACCGGAACAAAGGCACTCGCGACGCGTTCTTTTTGGTTAAAGAAATTGCGCGAAAGACGCGAAAGACGAGGACCGATAACGTTGAAATACCCCGGGCATCTTCAAAATGAAACGACGATGAACATGAGACCGCAACGTCGCGCGCAGGAGGTTAATAAGGCTCTTCACCTGTCTGCTTTTGTCCTTTGTCCGCGTAGCTCGTTCTTAGAAGCATGTCTCGGGTCACGATCACGATCTTTGCTTCCGACGAAAATGAATGGATAAAGATCAACGGAGAAATACAGCGAGCTGCATAAGTATTCGTACACTCTCTAAAAGAGAATACCTTTTTTTTTATTGCACAATTGTGAAAATCCATGTCCAATTTCAAAGTTTTCAGACCGTTTCTGAAGAAAACAGAAACAGCAGCTTGTAAAATGTTTCTAAACGTTTCTCAAAATTTTAAAAAGATATACACGACGTACTTTTTTAATTTTTTTCTTCAAAAATCTTTGTTTCCTTGAATATACACAGTATGGTTGTAACATAGAAAAATGATGTAATTATATGTCGTATAATATTAAAAATTGTGTGAAATAGTTTGTATCTCTATTGTTGAGCATTAAAGTATATTTGTCGTTTCTAATTATTGATTCTGATGGAATTAATCTTTACAAGTCTGATATTTCTTTAATTGGTCATTTCGCAAATAGTGTGGTATGATCTGGTGATTTCGGTAAAAATCTGTCTTTATAGATCTCGTGATTTTCAGTTCGATTACTGCAATTCCAAGTTCCCGCTGTACTGTATCATTAGTTATCCGTCCAACGAATTTTTGAATGAAATCGTTCGTATATTTCAACGTTCGAATCCGAACCCCGCACTTCCGTGTCACATGTCCACATTGGTTTCGATTTGCATTTATACGATGTGGTTTTAAAGTTGATTGATAGTTTCAATTTCGGTGCTTGTAACCAATCTATTTTACGCGGTTGCGTACTTCCTTTCTTGTCGAATGCGACGCATTTAATTGATCCTACACAAAAGGCTTCCTGCAAGGAAGGAAGCCACTCTTTTATTAATATAGAGTACGCGATAGTGAAGAACTTGCTAAGGAGAATGACTTAATTTCGATGAAAATAAGTTGAGACAGGCAGGAGGAGAGATAAATTATGAAATTTTATAAAACATCTTCATGACGAAGCCTGGAAGAATAATGAAAGACTCCGGAAGAATATTGATGCAGGAACTATCGGAACGAAGTTCAAAAGATCAACGTTGAAGGGTGCTTAATAGAGGCATGACAAGTTGCTTTTATGCGCCATCATAGTAACGTCAATCAGCGATTATGAAACTTGGTTTTATCCGACCCAAGTGTGTTACAATATTCGCCGGATTTCACTTTCTACATTTTTTCTCGATTTTCTACTTTAATATTCCTCCTTTGAAGATCTGTTATTCGACATCAAAGCGGCCGTTGCAAATTTTCTGGGCTATATTTTATAGTATCAAAGAATTGTGAAAGATGCTAAAGAAGCGGGGTTATTTTAATTATGAAAATCTCACCACGGGTCCAGCCATATTTTTTGCTCGTATCTTAGCACGTGTTTTCAAGAAAAATCCGTTACGAAATTAACACTATAACGTGTATATCAATGGAATGGATAAGAAATACTAAGATTAATTAGAAATTGAACAAGCACAGTATTCTAAAATGCAGATACCTTCAATAAGATTTAGGACATGCTAATTCATCGAATATTCTCTTCCTATTTGCTTATGATTAAACATGAAGCTTTCGATAGAAAGTTGTGATTTTTACAATTACTTTTTCTTACTCTATTGTTAGGTACATCCATGTTTAAATCTTGAAAATGTGATTAAGAATTAAAGGGCAAATAACTGTGTTTCGTAACGTTAGGTACACCACTTGTCTTGGTGTAACGGGTTCACGATAGACGGTGTTAGCGATTTTTAAGGAGTGAGCTGTAATTGAAAAAAAATATTTGAAGTGAGACATGTTAATTGATCCTTAAGAAGCATGGGGCGCATAGCCGAACGAATATCTCAACAGAAACGAGGCAAGAATTCCTAGCTATGCCTTGTTCCTCACAGCATAAATTCAATTCCCTTCAGGTAGTCGAATCGAAATCCAGCCAGTGCACATTTAATTAAGAATTATTGCGAATACGTGACAGTGCGGAATCAGTTTCGCCCCTTTTCGATCAGGCCACCGCCCGAAAGCCTGGCCACTTCGAAGACACTCAGGACTAATTTATCGGGGCGGAGTGTCTTTTGCCCGTGACAACCGAAACTGTCTAGATAATTTAAATTAGTGGCAGTGAATGGCCATGCTTGTACAAATTTTCCTTTCTTCTCCAGCCGTGTAAAGGCTCATTTTTCTGTTCTTCAGGAGCAAGTGTCGCCCTGGTACAGGTGGTGGAAGAGCACTGTCAACGTCAGACTTATCATGGACCCTCAACTATTTAGGAGACCGTCGAACGAATCGTTTCAAGTTTTCGAAACTCAGATGACGGGCAATGCTGTATTGAATAGTATCAGGTTCGTACTACATTGCAAAATACGATAGTTATTCGATATACAGGGCGTCTCACGTGAACAATAAATTGGGAAGTAATTCTACACGCAAAAGTGAGTCGACATTTGACGCTTCGTTTTCGAATAAAATGCGTTTGAATATTCAGCGAATCCGTGCGCTACAGTAGTCTCTCCGTAACTGTTGAGTCTGCGGAGCGATAGTTTTAGTAGAAGAGTAATTATAATCGTAACTATATCGTGTTTGGTCTCATTTTAATCATAAAAACGCCGCAAATATGTTGATAAAAGTGTTATAAAAAAATTATTGAAAACAGACAAATTTTATCGCGAAAATCAAAGTACATGTTACTAAATGAGCAGTAGCTTCGCTATTTTTACGAATTGGTTTGCAAAATTTTGAGAGAAACACTAGAAAGATTAGTTATTGGATTAGTATCATGTTATAAATTTTCATGTTAATTGCATTATACTTTTTCAGGCAGGGTGATGCTAATCCTGATCCAGAATGACAAGAATACCATTATTCATTGTATTTTTACTTTCTGCAATATGTTCATTGTAAAAGTAACAATAAGTAGCATTTTACCGAGGAAGTAGTTTACACAAATCATAGTGTAAAATATTTCTTTGGTTTACAATAAAATTTGCAATTGACATGTTGTTTGAATCTGGTCTTCGATAATAATCTACATCACAATCTTTCAAACGCAATGGAATGACAGTGAAGTCAATTAAAAATTTCTAATGACACATGTGACTGGACAGTAGCGTAGAGTAAAAAACATTGTACCATAAACTCCTAAGTAATTGTTACTAACAACCAGGGTTATTGACAATCAACGTGTCAATGGCTTGATATTTAAGCAAATTGTGTAAAGTTTAAAAAGTTGCCAACAATTATTTCTCTTATTATGAATAAAGTTTGAATTTACAATGAACTTCGTTATATTTTTTAATTGAATATTCATAGTATCGGTTAAAAAATATTGGTTTTCTTATTCTGTACAGAGTATAGGTATGCAATTTCATCTGGACTGTTTTCTTAAATGTTATTAATGAACAATTATCTATATTTTAGAGGTATTAACTTATTGTTTAATTCTGTAGTGATATAATTTAGTTCGCTAGAGTCTGAAACGGTGGAGAAGTTCCGACTAAACTCTAGTGACAATCTCGTCTTAAGGAAAAAATATATTGCAAATGCAGAGCATTACGGTAAGAACTAAGCCCGAGTATTTTCATTCGGGTACAATCTAAACTACGCAGATAACCATAGTTGTTTGTGCCCTAGCCTCGGAACGAAACGTATGATAATAGCGCAATATAAATAGTTGGCAGACCTCCAGGTGAGTTAATTGCTAGATCAGCAGTAGTTTCGTTTCCTGTGTCCCAGCACGTCCGACTGAGCTAATTTTTTCTTGGCAGAAGGTGTGCTTAAGCTGGCAAGATATTCCTGCTTAATGCGCCGCCCTAGGTGCACCTGCATTTGGATCTCATTTGTGAGATTAAATCTTTCGAACGATGCGGGAAATATGTAAACTTCCGAGATAGAAGAAAACCTAGAATTGCTGGGAGGGTTAACGGCATATATTATATAAATATATCGACGTATTATTATCTAGCCAACTCATTACAAGGATTTTATGCATTTATGGAAAAAAGAAATCAGCAAAATATATTTATTACTATATTTATAGTATGTAATAAATATATTTATTACATACTTATTGATTACTATCTACCCAACTACCGTCAGAAAATATTAAATCACTAGATTGAAAATTTTGTATATTTTTTAAAAATAAGGAGGTGCAATTTGAAACACTGAATGTATCAATGTAATTGGAGATCAATGTAATATACTATTTTCATCGTGTTCAAGAGTGGACTTTTTTTTACTATTTTATAGATAGACTGAGCCAAACTTGTTTTATTATTCTATACAAGGTATTTTTGACAAAATAAAATGTCACAAGAACGAAAGTCCCTTTGTATACAAAGGTTTTCTCTTCTTGAAATTGTTGGTGCCGCATCAAATGTAGTTTTTATTTTCAAGCATCGACATCGCCGTCTGTTTGTGAAACAAAAAGAAAATGGACAGAGAAATATTTCAGCTTTAAAACACGAATAGTGTATTACTTATTAATGGTGCTAATATAATATGATTTTAATCATTCGCATAGTTATCGGACGGGTTTCGATTGAACCGTTTAAGCGGTCGATACGAAACGCTTCCCTGATGTGTGATATTTCCGTTTAGCCGAAATTTTGCGGGTAAAGTCCAACATGGCCGGTCGGTAATTCCCGATCTCTTTCGTGGTTGTCCAAATTTATAAATCAAGAACGCGGATACAATCGAACCGCCATAAAGAGAGCCCGTCAAAAGCCGATAAAAAGAAATCCCGACGGGCAGCTGCGCTTTCGCCAAATTTTCTTATCGCGGAAATAAATCGGATAGCTAAAGCCCGGCAATTAGCAGTAAATATTGTTCACCTCGTTCTGGATAATCCGCGCTTAAACGCCCGGGCCTCCGGTTCGTTCGACTTTATCCGGTAGTTAGTTAAGCTCCAACAAACCAATTACAGTGTCCCGCGTCGCACGAAGGAGCACTGACTATCGTTGGATCAGGGACGAAGTGAACTGCGCGGTTAGCTTGACATTAAGTGCGGAACAGCTGATCCTTAATGACCAATTCGCGGAATTAGGCAGTGTAATTAATGGCCGTGCAGACGAGCCGCTTACGATACCGAGTTAACGACACTTTGACGCGTGCCGCCCAGATAGCTGAGGGTACACTGTGACGGATCACGTTTCGAGGACTACGAACACCTAACGAGACGCTATCATTTCGACTGGGGTTTTCGGGAACGAACGTGGGGATTGGGATTCAGGCACCTTCTGTCTCCTCCCCGCATCAAAAATACCAGACGTATGATTCTTCCTGTATTCCTAATGTTATAGTTTAATCAGTTCCAAGAATTTCGATAAGTTATGTAAATACACTATGGTGTTTTTGGTGTTTTATTGAAAAATTGATTACAAGGACGTAATTTTCATTATTAATCGACAGCTCGTAACTTTTGTGCAATTGTTTGGAACAATACAGTCTAGTATAACTGATATTTTTCAGTATATAAATTATACTTTAAGTACTTGAAACGTCGAAGATACAAATTATCGTTTAAGTAAGCGACAAGTACAAATCCAATCCATAAATGACTTTAAATAACTAAAAAGGGTCGAGAGAAAGCACATAAAAGGAATATATGATACACGAATGCAATATATGAGACATTTTAATAACTGGGAAAAAGCAGTCGACCATAGATTTTAAGGGATTAAAACGTATTTTACCATAGCCAGAAGGGACCGGTAGGGAAGATATAATTCACGATGCACGTTACACATCACTCCACCCCTGGGACCTATACTTATTTCCTTTTTTAATTGTTAGCATTACTGTCTTCAAATACTTTAATTATTCTTGACGAAATTTTATAAGTAATTAATTTAACGATAACGATCGTGACTGTTAATGTTATCTGTAACGTTTAATTTTCGCCAATTATATTCTCAGTGATCATATCATTCCTAAATTGAATTAGGGACATTATATTAATGTTCAACATTTTTTTAGAATTTTTACAATTGTTTAATCAAACACCATTTATTTCCTTAGATATATTGCGATAAAAACTTTTCTGGATGACTACAATTTAATAACATTAATAACAAATTAATGTGAAATTCTTAGATTTAGTGGTCCACAGATGCGATGTTAAAAATGATCCTTTCCGTAGCACGTCGAAAATTCGCCGAACAAAGTGTAGGAGGAACGGGTTAAAAAATGATGTGTCATATAATACTTTATTCCGGTCGCGGACAGTTTCAAGGGAAACTGGCGAACTTTTCGTAGGACAATCAAGTATTCACGACAGAAATGGCTGCGCGATTTATAACGCCATTTAAGAACCAAGATCTGCGCAACAATGCTAGCGAGGGGAAATGTGGTCAATGCTTTACAGACGAACGGCTGAATCGTTCTGGAGTAGCTACTTGCATCGCAAGTCGGTCAAAGAAACTCGCTTCGACGAGGAAAATTGCGGGAGAATATCGACTGTCGGCCCTGTAATATTTTACCTACGAACAGGGGATAGAAGAGGGAAGGGCTCAAGGGGGTTCAACGAATTGAAAGCGTCGAAAGAAAACAATGTGTGTATTTGCACCCCGATACCCGGTAAATGCTCTTGTACGCGAGGCAAGCACACAAGCTAGCCTGTCTCATCTTCTGTGCAGTTTCCCAGCTTCGCTAACTATTATTCCTGCATTGAGATATTTTCTCATTTAAAATTCGCCGAGCAGCTGTCTGTTATATTGCTGTCGGACGATACTGATATATGAATCCCGATTATATTAAACTGATAGGTAAAATTCGAGAATCACTAAATTTTACTCTCCATAATTGTATAGCCAAAATTTATTCTTTTTTAAAATCTTGAGTGTACCTTTGTTGGCATTGCTGTAAGTAATATGGAAATATTATAACGAGTGTATACTGTAAAATATATTATAATGTTTCGTTAATACATATTAATCCAGTGTATTTAATTAAATATATTACATTTATTAACTGTGAAAAACTTATGGGGGATAAATACTCTATTTCTTAATATTTATGAATATTTCTGAAATTATTTGCGATGTTTCAACTTCTTACAAGCAGAATACAGAAAATTCGTTTTATTTTTAATGACAATGCACGGCAAAAAGTTGCTACAAATAATATATTACTTTAAAAATCGTGGATGTACTGATAAAAATTTCAAACACGGTTGTCTCAATTTTTTGGTTTTGACAATTTATTTTCCCAAAAAATAAAGCAGATTTCAATTAATCCTGCCGTTCTGTCGTACCATTTTCTGTATCGAAAAACACGGTGCTCCATTGAAAATACTAAAGTTAATATCACCGTAATGAATATGAAACAATGTGATAGGGGTACGGGTTCAATGGACGGCACTTTAATTATTTTCTCTTGATCCGCCTATTTCGAGCTAAATTTGCCTATCGCCGGTGCTCGATAATTTACAAGAAATTCCACTCGTGCCAGCGATCCTGTCAAAATAAATTTCAGAGGATACTGATGCTGAATATTATTAGAGATTTTTCGATAGAAACATATTTCTGCAAAATTTCATTTACGGTACACTATGATCCCATATATTAGGCATACAAGCTTGATTACTATAGTGGTTACAAATCTGTCAATTGAACTTAATATTAGAATCAAACTGTGCATTTTTCTGCACAACTCTAGAGATATTTTTTACTACTCGTACGCTGTCCTGTTTGAATTAAATATATCGAATAGTAGCACAATTAGAGAGATCAAATATTTTACAGCATTAACGAGGAAGAACAATTGAACTTTCACGAGAAGAGCGCATGAGGGCTAAAAAACAGTCGAATAATAAATTAAACGGATTTAACCCTCATCACTCCGAGTACAGCATTTTTAACAACCAAAGTTCTGTTGTAAATTTCAACATCTCCTACAGTTTATTTTACTTTTAATTTTATTGTATATTATCATTGCACAAATTCTCACAATATTATCGATTGGAATAGTTTCCCTGTGAGAACATAAGAATAAAATTTTTTCATCCGAAGATATAACGATTACGTATGTGATTTCAATCAATTATACTTGTTGCATATACTATAGCACGCTAACCCAATGGATCTTTAAACTCGATTTTCTCAAAAACGTGGAGTCAAACGAAAAATTTAATTCCTTCTTTTCGATTTATATCTACATGTAGAATCACCCCCAGAGGGCTTATACATGTTACTCGCACTCTGTATAGAACAAGTCAAGTTGTCAAAATGATGTTTTGAGTTTTCCTCAAGTTCTATACAATTTTAATTATGCGTATCATTGTGCAGTATCTAAGATGACAATTTTCAAGTTGAAAAATATTATAATAGTGGAAGAATCATTTTTTGTCGTTTATTCTCGTACGATTAAATAAATTGTTCCGATTTTTCGTGACTTTTGTGACAATAGAGTTACAGTCGATACGATATGTTTCAATAAAAAGAATTTTAAACGTCAGTCGACAGTCAGTTCGAACTATGAAACAAGCATGTGACTGACAATGGAAGGTACAATGTCAAATTGAACTGGGATTCCCGCTTTTACATCTACGTATAGCAACGCATTTCGTTTGCCCTCGGTGAAAAGGAACGCGGGTCAAGATGGAACGTTGAACTCGTGAATGTCTGATGATCGCGAGAGCATCAATCATTCAAGCATCCTGCTTAGGAACTTTAAATTATATCTGTTGATGTATGAGCCACATATGGCCGGCTTACAACTAACGGGAATAATTAGAATTTCAATATTCATATTCTACCTGCATGCCTGATAGTCTTTGATGATGACGTTGGTGAAAGAATGGCGCGATTAATGATCATTATCACTACACATGCTCATGCATTTATATCCCACACATACATGAAACACACATTAAAAATTTGTAGGCTACACGTGATCGTAAACTTCTAACGTATTTGTAAATTAATTTTTATTACTAATTTGATCGTCAGAATAAATTTTGCTTCTGTAAAACGAAAGTACTTCGACTAAAAATCTATTTGAAAATCATTTGAGTTGCCGATAGCTCTAGAAAATTGCAAAACTGATAGAGAGGTTTTCCTCAGATGGATCGATCCCCAGGAACTTAGCAAATTCGTTTGTCTTAATAATGGACACGTAAATAATGACTCGTCGTTCTGTGGACTTCACCCCGATAGTAAAGTATTAATTGAGAGATTCCTAGGAGTAAGAGCATTTCTGGAGAAATTGTGTTTTGAGAAATTCAATATGAATGTTTTATTGCACTAACAAAAGCGTAATACATGGAATATAAAATCGATTTTGAACGCCGCTTTTCCATGCGTCGGGTTTCCTTTGACAAAAAGTATTGGAAGAGTATATTGTAGGATGTTATATTTAAAACACATTCTTTTACACTATTTGTGAATAAGTATTTATAAATTTATTTATGTGGCACATTGTTTTATTTTTTACCTTTTAAATATCGTATTGATGTGATATTAAAGCGGCTCGAGGAACAAATTTTGAAGTCGTCGCCATTTCACTGGCTGCTGATCAAAGTAGTCTGTATACAAAGGAGATTCAGAACCCCGTTCGCAGACAGCAGCTACAAATGCAGAATTTATTGTCTGTTGTGTATGCCATTCCTAAATTAATACCACAAACTTGTGGACGTATTTTGCTTTATAAACTAAGTAAAAAGAATTACAATAGATTTTATAATGACAGAGAAAATCCTCTTTCATTATTCATCGTGATTTCTATTACTATAATTCATATGGACACGATTGCATTGAAGAATAATGAATATACAGAATGTTTCGCATAAAACAGGCTTCTTAAATATTTCCTCTGTCTGCTATATTGAGAGTAATGTTTGATAAATAACGTAATAATGTAATAATAGTGATAAATAATAATTACATAGTTTGTTTAACATGTGGGTAACGCTGTACATTGAATTGTAGGAATTGTAACTACAAATTAACAACGAGAAGGTATATCGACTAATTGACTAATTGTTAATTTTAATGAAATTTTTCGAAAACTCCATTGTTTTGTTATCATTTCATATTCCATTTTACAGTCGCACATTGTTTATAAAGTTACGAGATACAGTTTACATGTATGAAATTTCATTATTGAGAATAACTGAGAAACAACGCAGTGGAGTTGTAAATAAACATCTTCATGTATGCATGCTCGCTGTTGTACGCATACTGGGAACGTAAATGGAATGTAATATAATGGTACGTTTATATTGTTAAGTAACCATTTTTTCGAATGCTCATAAAATGTAGATATTAATTTATAGTTATATTATATAAATAAAATCCCGTTTAAATCAATGTACAATTGACAATTCTATCATTTGTGAACACGAATTATATGCAATATACATGTTATACAAGGTTACATCGCTATTTTTTATAATAAAAAGCTAGCTGAAAAGTGTATACACCCCTGAAAGAAGTGTTTCGAAGAAGATTTGAAAAAGTATTCCATGAAATGATTTCCATTAGTGCTTTCCCGTCGAGATTTAACTGGCTGACCTACATCCGATAATAAATGGCACACTAAATATATCAGAGTAGTATTCGAAAGATTTGGGTGGTCGTAATGGGGTAGCCAAGTATTCTGACCATCGGATTGCATGAGTTCCGAGTATTAATAATTCTTAGGTAAAGCATCGTATGACTTTATTTAAATTTTACGGTCACGCATTCTCCCTTGCAATAAAGAAAAGGCATTTAAAACACACAATTTGTAAGCAAGACGAAGCTTTTAGTTTGGCGATTCATTAGCTTTCACAATAGAGTCAGAGATCCGGAAAAGTCAATTATCGATATCGCTGACTATGAAACAAATGGTAAAGCGTGAAACGCAAAATAGTTGCGGTGAAGCATTTCGCGTTGACGAACACAATTTTTAAAGTCTCTCAAGCATGCGAAACATTCCACCGATGAAATATCTATCACTATACGAGTGGGAAATCACAAACAGCCGAAACGGTTTTACATCAATCACGGATGACCAATATGTAACCGTTGAATGACCATAGAATGGAATAAATTCTATGTATACATAAAATATAAAGACACACAAACCATAATCTTGGAACACGGCATACTATCTGAAAAGTCGGGTCTATAAATATATATGCCCATTATCATGAAAATGGCCTAAGTCATATATTTCTTTTTTCGAGATATTTAAAGGAAAATGATATTAACTCTAAATGAATTCCATATAATATTGAAATAACAAGCACTATCTAATTGTTCATTTTTGACAATATCCTAAAATTTACATTGAATCAATTGAAAAAGAACCATTGAAAAAATTGCAAAAAAGCCAGTTTTTGTGATTTATTTAAGGGAAAAATATTAAAATAATTTAACCCAACATTTTCAGAAAAGTAAACATCATTTAGAATAGTAAGAAAACACATTCTTAGTTTACTGTATACCAGATTTGTTAAAATAATGTAATGTGAAATAACTGATTTATTATATTTTTTTAAATTTTGACTCAGGCCACTTTTCAATTATAAACACATATAATATACGCATGCGATAGATAATTAATGCATTTTGCGCCCCACGTTTTTCGTTTTAAATCTCACAAGTATTTTCACAGCTATTCAAAATTCACAATCACAAATTTTCAGGACTATCTGTACGAGGTTAGGAATCTGTATGGCACTAGGAAAAATTATTTTATACTTTTTAGTCCGTTTTTGAAAACGTGGTATTTTTAAAAATTTATTTTTATTTACATAATTATTTATTACACTCGCACGCCTATCACGCAGTATATACGCTGAATCTATATGTTTCCTAGGCAGCCTGTATGCGAAACGTAACGATACATTGAATATTACATTAAGGTGCTCAAAAATTATTGCAGCTGCGGCAGCAAACCGCAACTCCAATTTCCCCGGTAATCGTGGCAACGGATACCAAATAAATTACCCATGAATTATTGGCGAATGCACTTTTACCGGTGTTAGAAAACCGTTGCCAAGAAACAACGTCGGTGTACAGTAGTTTCAATCTCTACGAACAGAACTTCGTTGCTGGTTTTAGCCTTCTCTACGGACTGGTTGGGTTATTAAAGCTGCATTCCCGTGTTTCGGTTGCTCCTGGGAACTTTATAAATTGTCAAAACTAGGTGTGTCGATGTGTTCTCCTTTACTGATCGTATTTTCGGCCTTAGCGAAGTATCGGGGAACTGAAATTCCGAAGAAACTTCCGGGAAGAAAACGAGATCGAATGGTGTTCTCTAAGGGTGTTACGAGTGAATTGCGTTTGTTACTTGTCGAGACTCATATTAGTACAAATATGATTCACCAGTAATGACGAAATGCAATATTTGACTCATTGACAACTTCGTACATTGATTTTGTTATCTATCTTTGCAGTTGAAATCGTTCTTAATGTGTTTATTTAATTTTTACACTTTACTTGTTAACCCTTAAGAGGTTTAAATTATCTTCGAGTCTCCTTCCAGTTTTCATTTATCCATATTTTAATTTTAACAATAGTAAAGCATACGTTTTTGAGATGCTATTTTTCAATGAGACTTTGAATTCTTTATTTATAATACATAAGGCTAGAATAATTGATATAATGCATTATAATTTCTATACTAAAATATACAAAATTTATATTAAATTGTACACAGCATTTCGTTTTACAATCACAGAGTTTGATTCTAGTTTCATAATTGTAGACTGTAGACAGAACACTATCATCTACACCTTATAAATAAATTTTCTGCAGCGTAATTATTAAAATGAATTCAAAGTTACGAAGTTTCATAATGAAAACGAAGCGTGCGCTTATTATCTCCCGTCTAATATTTCTTAAAGAAATTCATCTATTAAGTTTTCATCATCGCTGCATAGGACATATAATACTATCGATGCTATAGAATTAGTGTATAAATATACATATCGTGACAGAAATATATTTTTACAATATATTTTGTTCACATTTTGTTCTTAAAAACTTGAAATATATATTGCATTTGCTTAAGGTTATGCGTCACTTTTAAAATTGCAAGTAACACTTCCTATAATAATTTTATGGAGCAACTTTAACGACTCACGTAAAATCGTGAAGTTATCATCGTAAGGTATCATGTTAATATCAAATTTGTCTTTTGAAATATGTGCGTCTGTTAAAGTCAGTGTCCTACAAAAATCGCGTTGGTCAACTGTTGTTTGGAAACAGTCAGGTCAGTTTAAAATTGGGGCCGGTTCGCATTAGCAGTAAAGCACCGAATCGCACTCGAGTGTCGGTATTACGTTCGCCCGCTATATTTTTGTTATAATGGCACTTTACCATCATAAACCAAAAAGAAGACACGGGTATTGGTAGCGTTCGCTGTGCAGTTGATGCAAAATCCAAGCGAGCTTGAAGTGGAAGTGAAAAAGGAGCAAAGCCACCTCTAATGGTTATGACTGGATTGGATGAACCAACTATCTACCCCTGTGGTGTCCGCAATTGCGGTGGGTTAGATTATCCCACGATTTGGAAAATGACGAAATTTGATAACGAAACGACCGGACTTTCTACTCGGACCTCATATAACACTCTATAAACCTATTTCATTCTTAATAGTAGCCAGTAGCCATCGGAGAGCCGGATCTCTTAGAATTTCGATAATACCAATATACACCAAGAAAAATAACTAGGAAGTTTTTTGATTCAACTGTAATAATATAATTTTGATACAATTATAATATATACCCAGTTATTTTGGATAGTATGTCTTATTGGCTCACCCTGTATTATCGTTAACTTATTAAAGAAGAGACAAATTTATAACTGCTTCCAATATTAATAACTATTGTACATACTTTTGCAGTTCATAGTGTTCCGAAAAATCTGTCGAAGGTGGTGCTGAATTTTCCGAACAAACAAACAGGGCGATAGAATTCTCCTCAAGACTTCGAGCAGCATAATTTCACTGCCCACAGTTTTTACGCAACTATAAACAACGAGAATGTTTTTGTGTTTGCAGAAGTACGGTGTCTGTACCAGCTATAATATCAGGTTCGCTCATAAAAGGCAGGTCGGACAGCGAGCGAGAACCGTGCTCATAATAATCGCATAAAGTAGTCAGTTCATTACGGCTCTACTTAAACGTAAATTGTGATTTTCACGGTGCGCAGTTTCCAAGAGCGCGATGATGCTTGTCGCCGAGAAGGACTCTTCGTTAAGAACGGACGTTTAAGGCACTTTATAAAAGATCCGAATCAGACTCGCGTTAAAGGTGTCGAAAGTTTCCGGGACAGGGCGCTCAGAGCCAAGCGAAGCTACCTAAAAGTGAAATAAACTGCCGAAGTGTTTCTCGACCGAGTTTTTTCCTCCAATCTTGCCTCTCTCTCTCTCTCTCTCTCTCTCTCTCTCTCTCGCTCTCTCTCTCGCTCTCTGCCTCTCTGTTCACGCGACAATGCGACTCATAGTTGACCACGATAAAACGGAAACAACGAAAGAAGAATTCGAAATTTTCACAATGCATTTCAATCCGAAGTTTCGAGTTCTCATAACTAAATGGAATCCAACAAACCGTCGGGGCCTGGGCGGCGAATCCTGGGAGTGAAATCGGAAAAACCTCGTGGACCGTGGAAAGCTCATGCAGGAACTTTCGCGACCAGTTTCGTTCTCTGCCGGCTCGTATTTTCTTCCTCGGGGCTCGCTGCGAAACAAATACCTCATCGACTGGAGAACGCTTTTCACAGGATCCTGGGAGCTCCCTCTCTGCCCCCGTATATCATACTCGAAACAATCGCGTCAATCAATTTCCATCGCGGTTCGGTGATTAATGCCTGGTACCGGCACCCGGCGCTAAACGGATCTCGCGGTGGAGAAAAAATTCGTCAATTTTTGGGAAACGTAATTACAGCCATCGGCGGGAAAACATCCTTGACGGCCCTTTATGCTAGCCGTTGTTGCGACGCTTTGTCCGCCTGCGACTGGACCAGCTGCGCCACTTGTTACCCGTAAAGATTACAACAACAACAATTGCGAGCGTGAATGCCTGACCCGCTAACCCGCTTTGACTCGCTCCACATAGCCGATAATTGGATGCCGACAGAACCTCTGTCGGAGGGGACGGATGATTCAGGAACAGAGGGCACGGAGGAAAAGCTGAAGGAAAGTTATTGGACAGAGAAAGAGAAAGGTTTACATAGGCGCCGTCGCCGAGAACCCATCAAGTTTTGCGTGATTCCGCCGATAATCCCCGATTGCCAGACGATAGCTGTTTGCGTTTCTACCGCGAGGACACTCCTACTCGAACAAAATTCTGCGGAGACTAATGGTGCCGTTGCATGACAATATACCGTTTCGCGTCAGGCTGTCGCATCGAGGACCTCTTTGGAATTAATGTACATACCATAATGAGCCTTATTCAATGGATTTATGATCCGGAAAGAGAATATCCTGATACGATATCAAGTTCGCCGGGATGTCGAGAACGTATCGAGGTGTTTGGAGGATCTATTCACTTTGGGATTTCATGAAAATATCTACTTGTTCCTTGATGGTATGTACTGTTGATTTGTACAAAACTACTTTTCTGGGTTCAAAAGGTCTTACTTGGACTAATGCTGTGATTATGAGGCAATTTTTGAGAATTTGTTTCTAGCTATATGTTATATACTTAAACCAGTTTAGTTTGCAGAGTAATTTTCAATGTTGGTACACAAATTTAGTAGTAGCCTTTGTAGATCAGTATTAAATAACGTCCTCCTCTTTTTTAAATCCAGCGATTTATATAAACTATTATAAATTCACCTTTGTATAAAACACTTTTGATTGTAAATTTTGTGGTCACTAATGACCTAGCTGTCAATGCAACCACATTAAAATAATCAATAAATAATAAATAAAAGATGATACTGCATTCTAT
This sequence comes from Lasioglossum vierecki, assembly GCA_028455595.1. NCBI lineage: Eukaryota > Metazoa > Arthropoda > Insecta > Hymenoptera > Halictidae > Lasioglossum > Lasioglossum vierecki. Next base: position 3,795,659 of record CM052337.1, on the reverse strand, counting down.
CGAATTTTATATTCTAGAATCGTTTGAAAATTTTCAGATGCCATAAATGCATAAATATCCGCATTTTACTAATCAAGGTGTTGATTTAAAATAGGCTACTCTTCTATATAATTGCAATTTTAGTAATTAGGTTAGAATTCTGACGTTGCCAATACGTCAACATTTGTTCTGAAAGGATTAGAAGTCAAAATCCCTCTCTTGACTTTCCGCAGCGCTTGGCAAATTGATCAATACGTCGCACGACAAGTTGAAACTCATTTTTCTATTAGCTGGCGCAGTGGAATGTTTCGCAGTGGCTAGCAAAATGAACTTGTTCCCTAATGAAATTGAGGGGTCGTCATCCGTACGGGGCTGACGTATCACATTCGACACGGAAATCTCGCGGAACGACGACTGCACCCAATCAACCTACCCTTGACAAGCGGCCGTTCTTGACGAGAACAAATGAAAACACGCGTAATCCAATCCCAGCCGTATAAACTCAATGTCTGAACGATATCGAGCGAGAATTAGTCCGTAGCTCGGGTCCGAGCTTCACCGACGGCCTCGAGTCAGCTTCTAATTAAGCGTTCCTGTATTCTACGACCAAAAAAAGATAGGAAGGGAAAAGATAAAAGAAGGTACACGCTGAACCAAGCTGAGATCGACAGCTATTTCTCTTCCTTGAATACCATTCTTCACTATAAGCGTAGGGTATGTTTCTCGGTCCATCTGTGCCACGAGCGAGGAAATTCATTTTCTTGAACGGTGCTTCTGTGCATTAGCTGACCGTGGTAAATTGCAATTGAGTTCCTTTCTACGAGAAGCCAACTCTATTTTTATCGGCTTTCCGGTTCCTCCGATCTTCCGGTCGCCACGTCGAATGCGCGTTCGCTGGGAGAATAGATGATTGCATTCATAACAGGACGGGGAATTGCAAATCGTATGTATGCGTGTGATGTCGAATGCATATAAATTAATACTTGACGGCGGTGTGATTAATTCTAATTATCTCGTTCTGCAGTTTCAATGGAATAGTCAGTATTATTTCTACATTTTACTTCGATGATACAGTGGCTGTTCGAATCACTGGAGACGATTGTGCGAAAAATGTGTATTCTCTATTTGTGCGGAGATAAAATTAGAGGATCAAGGATAACCAATTTTTTGCATTGGAATCTCTTTATTTGATAATGCTTCGTAAAAGATACAAAAAGTTCAATGTCTTAAGCTAATTAAAAAAATAATAACATAGTATTTGGCAGTATCGTCTTCTGCTGATTAACTGTTTCAATTATGTTCGGATTGCCTTTAACACATTGTGTACAGTTTACTTTTAGTGTAACATTTCCGTGCTATATTGTTTTTAAACGGTCTACCTTGGAGCTTGTCTGTAACAAGTTCCTTCGAAAGTTCCTTCTCCATAGGCTCTCTCGATTAGGTAAAGACCAATAGAAAACTTTTTTTTTATTATAGAAAATCTCATACGAGATTTATGTCAACATGATGAAGAATACAAATCGAAAATTACAATGGCAGGATATTGAAAGTATAAAAACATTATAATGAAAATATGATAACCGAACACAGTACATATTTTATGCATTCACACCTATCCAGTCTGTACAACACAAAATCAAATTCTCAGTTTACATTTTTTTAAAAACTTATAGATTAGAAGACAGAATAGAAAGCTTTGACGCCTTTTTCTAGCAGAAATATGGAAACCCTTTTGACTTTAAAGAAGAAGAATGTAGAGTAATTATGTTCTATTCGTGTGAAAGCATACATTTATATGAAGTGCCCTAATAATTTCAGCACACCAACTGTGCCCAACTGTCTAGTTAAAATCTATAAAATTCTGGTGAATTTTTTACTTTGATCCAGGGATCAGTGGCTCATTTTTTGTACTCGATATTTTCGTTGTTTTTGGAGCATGTTCAGAGGCTCCGTGGTCCCACGAAAAAATCCTCTCACGAAAACCCGCTCAGCGCGTTAAGAGGCTCTAACGTGACTGGTCTAGTGGCGATCAGTGTCTCTTTAATCCTTTGCGGACGAGACACGCCGAGGACGTGAAAGTCCCCGCGGGACGGGAATTTTAGTGGGGAAGATACAGGTATATTCAGCGTGTTAAACATATTTTATTCTGAGAAATTCAAATAAATTTTTTGTTAATCGATTGTACAGGATGATTCTGGAACCTGGGTCAAATTAAGCTGAATTTTTATTTATAATAATTAATATCAATTTAACTAAATAAAAAAAAATCACTTGTACTTCGAGATTGTTTAACAAGGCCATGTTTCATATATGCAATAGTTATACTAAAAAATTTCTTAAAACTTGCTTTCACTGTTGTTAAACATTTGCGCTGCTTTGTCGAGTGTGACTCGACATCACAGAAAGAAAAATGTAAAGGAACGGGTTTTTATATGTATTTGCTCCTTTCTTTACTTATTTAATTTCTCATTTTTTAGTTAAAAACAAATATAAATTACAACAAAGTTTGGTAGCTACATTTAAATAATTAGTAAACTAAATTGTTTAAAATAGGAGTCGAGAAACTATCAATTCAAGTAAATTTCAAATGAAACACTTAAAATAGTAGAGAATTGTTGGCAATAAAATTGAAAAGTAATTCGGAGTGCAAAGGGTTAAACGAGATGCCCTTCTCACTGTTCCTAGGATTGATCAACCATACTGTTGAGTCGAATTGGAAGCTCGATGACAGGTCAGCGATCATTAAAAATGTCTAAACGGCTGCCGCGGAATTCGCCGCGCAATTCGCCGCGCAAGACGCAAGAACGGTGAACTTTCTCGGTCAAGAGTCTCCACCTACAATTCCTAACAGTTCCAAACTCGCGGCTCGTTTGAACCAGACACAAGAAAATGCAGTCTGAATGTACCGTCATGAATACAGGACCGCGCATGCATCGGTACATGTATATAGTATACGTGACTTCACGCGCGAATCCCGAAGCCCCGAAGTTGCCCCGGAGCTACCGGAAAAACGATTGTTCGCCAACTCCAAAAGTTTCAAGCTTTTTATCGTTCTCGAATTCTGCCGCAGGACAGCCTTGAGACAAGCACAAGAGAGGCTGATGGAGAAATGAGAGAGCGAGCATTGAACTGGCTGGACGAACAGAGACGGCGCGAAGAGAGAAAGAGAGACAGAGAGAGAAAGGGTAAAGGCAGATGAACAGAGGAGGAGAGCGCAACGACGACGAATGCTCGGCACGTATCATTTCAAATGCGTCCCGTTTATCAGACGCGATTCTACTTCTTTAACTTTCCACGCCGTCTATTTTCTTACGTCGTAATGATCCCTGGCCCGTTTTCTTTGGTTCGGCAGGAATTAAATGCTTTGCGGTCCGGGCAAACGCTGAGATACGCCAGAAATAAGTAGAGTGAAACTTTTGTGATTTGCGTCCACACACTGAATGTCCATTGTCTTCGGTGCGTCTTTGTGTAAGTTTCCACCCTTAAAATCAATGGATTTTCTTTTATTTCTGACAGTATTTAAAGAGACCCCTTTTGTATGTCCTGATTGTGTCTCCTTGTGCCGTGATAGAGAAATGCAAACGTTTGATTTGGATAAAAGCCAAATAAAAATATTATCATTCCGTAACAATATCAAAATTTCATTCTAATATTATTTTTATTCAAATTAAACAGTTACTCAGAGGAAAGAATGTTTATTTTGGTGAATCATTCTGTGATGATTAAATTTACATCGCACTGCTTTTTTTTAGTCTTCCTTAAATTGTTTAATAAAATAGTTCAAGAACATCAGAGAGCTAATTTTGTTTTTCTCAGACCGTACAAATTTCGCGACATTACCAAGTTGCGGCACAATTTCAGCAGCCGTTAATATGCTCGAGAATGAAGAGAGCATAATTGTCAGTACCAAGCGACAGAGGAACTTCATTTTAGTGTCCCGTCCAGCAGTTACATTATTTCCTATAAGTGTCGGTCAACGTCCGAGGCAATATTTAATATTTCACGGCAAATCAGAGTTACGAGTGAATATAATTCATTATATAACAATTTGAAACGTTATGGTCAAACAACTTCTGTTTCTGAAGCTTCAAATAGAATAGGAGAATAGTCCCCGACGCTGAACTTTAATTACTCGTTGAAACTGCGATGTAGAGTGTCGGCGGCAGAACAAGAGCGCAGAAAGAATTCTGTAATATTCATGCGCCGATTACGAACTTTCTAAAACATTACGGCAGCCATAGACGGTAGCAGTGAAGAAGTGTTAACACTTTTCTACCCAATCAATTATTAAAGGATACTTAGTTACGAGATCAGGTCTTAATGTCTGTGTTCTTGATCTCTTTCTCTTCTTTGATTCTGGGTACTCTGACTTAATTGAGATTATCACAATGATCTGACAAATAGTTTTATGTTATACGTTTTATTCGAAATAACATGAAATAGAATAGAATTTTTAGACCATTCACAGTTTGAGGGATAAATATGCAAAAAATATTGTTATTTAGATACGAGCTGATATTTGTAACGAGACAGAGCAACAGTTGTCTGTAAACTCGGTTCTTCGGAAATTACAAATTCCACTCCGGCTGTGATCTGCATCACAACGGCATTATTCGTCAAATCGAGATGCGACAATATTTCAGCAGACGTGCGACAGCGTAACGTGTGCAACCATGTCAGCGCGCATTGCGTTTGAAAAATCAATAAAAGTCTGGAAGTTAAAACTCATCCGTAAACACGGCCGTTGCAACAATCAAGCAAACTTTGTTGACCTGACGTAGTGAATGGATTTGGTAGGAAAAAAATCTCCAATCAAGCAGCTGGGCCGACGAACGCTTGTTTATCGCGTGGCTCGGAGGAAAACAGAGAATCGGAAAAAAGAGGGGATTCGGGGTAACCTATGCAACACGGGAATTGGAAAGCAGTGCAATCTCGAAGGCGTATCAAAGAAGCGGACAGAAGTTTCTGTGGGTTCACTAATCGCGAGTGTCAAGTTGAATCAGACCGTATCGGGTGTACTTCCCGGTAATAGGAGTAAAATGTATGAAAGGAGACAATCCAATTTCCCATCCGCCGACTCGAAATGATGCTTATCGACTGGCCGGAGGTGGGACATATTATTCCTTCCTTTACCAAGCTACCCAGACCCGCGTGTACCTCTCCTCTTCCTTCTGGTAGCCACCCCCACCCTCGACCGAACTCCGTTCATAATTTTCCAAGGACCGCTTCACTGATAACGTGAAAACGATTCCTCTCCTTAATCGTTTCACTATTCGCCCGTATTCGGGTTCAGGAGGGCCGATTGATTGTTGTAACATCTACTTCTTGCTCTCTTACAATGCTCTTCAATACGAGCATATAAAATTTTCTTTTCCGTCCTCTAGTGAGCGGATTGGGTTTATGAGGTACGTGGAATCGTGGAATTCCTTAATGATTTTCTGGATCACTCAAACAGACATTGTTTCAATAGTAACAAAAAATAGGAGCATTTTATGTGTGCATATGATTCTGGGACTGATTGAACAAATGATTTTTGTACAGTAATGCTTCTATACATGTGTCTAAGGTATTCATGATTCTTGTGTAAGATTTATCTCCACTACCACTGCACCATTTGTGTTAGTCAAGAAGCTGTTTCATATTTTCTAAAAGGAAGCGTTACATTGTTAAACGTAAATTAAATTTTGTATATTTTTTTATTCTGACGAACTTCTACCATTTTTGAATCTGTTCAGATATTTATATTTGCTCGTGCACAATAATATGAATAGCACACTGAAGAAAAATCAGCAGGACTTTTTGTCGAACCCAATATTAAGGGAATGCTTTCTGCAGGGTATGCTTTGTTGAATCCTTTGCATTGACTCCTATAGCACGACACTTCGGCCTCCTGGGGGATCAAAGCGAGCTGACCTCGGTTTCTTTAAGCAAAATTGTATTGTACATCTGGTGCAGAAAAATCAAATTTGACGCGACCCATTTCAGTATTTATTTATTAATTCTGTAATCATGACCTGGTGGCTGTCCACATCCAAGCGTAACCAAACGAACCTTGTATCTCCTTTCCTTAGTCGTAGAATTTAATATTATACACCCACTTGCTACTGATTACTTTTCTTCCTTTCGGTCGTGGAACCACATTCCAAACCTGATGTTTTTGTATCGACTTTATCTCCTTATTCATGCTATTCATGGCTGATCTCCATTTCTCCCAATTGTCCGAATCTTTTGCTTGTAGCAGAGTTTTTGGAATTTTTTCATCTACTATTATCCCGGCGTAGTTCCTATCACGTATTCTTTTAAACCTTCTCTTGCAGACTCTTGGTCGTCCCATATTTTTATTTCTTGCTTCCTCTTCTTCTAGTTCTGTAACATCCTTTCCCCTTCCACCTTCATCTTGTCTTTCATTCTGATCATGGATTCCAGGATACTGTCTTCATCTTCTGTAATCTCGTCAATATTTTCTTCTCCATTTCAAGATCATCAATGCTTTTCTTACAACTTATTAAAGCAATTAGAAACGAAATACAAATTCTTACATAATTAATCACGACGATGAATCCTACAATTGTGGGATATTTTATAGGAATAGGAATTGAACTTTCCACATGGCAAGAAATATATTGATTCCATCGCGTGGCACATAAAGAATAGCATAATTTCAATATTGTCAAACTAGGCTTTGTATATAATAAGAAAAAGTAAACACCTCAGGGCAAACATGCTAACAGAGCAACCAGGCATCCAAACAATGTCTGTGTCGCGTGACTTGGAAAATATCCGGACTCGATTGTTCCGTTGTCGTGTACGAAATAATTTCGACGGAATGTTGCCCGCATATTTATATTTTTATCGGTAGAGAAATATATGTTGATAATTTAATAATACGTGTAGCAAATTGCAGAAGCCGAAAGCTTGCGAACAGTCGAACATCAAATTCGATTGTGCCCACATTGAACGTACAGAACGCACGTGCCAATGGAATTGTTTGAAAACATGTTTTGTTTTCCGCGCACTGGATAAATGCACTTCCTGCCGCTAGAATATTGTATTCAACAGTCGAATGGATAACTAATACAGAGGCGTCGTCGTTCTGGAACTCTAATTCCGTTCGCGTTATAAGGTCAATTCCGCGAACATTAATGAACGTGGATTCCGAAATCAAATAACTATAAACATTGTAATATTCGTCGAGGATAACGAATTTACGATTTGTAATTAAACGCACGCCGGATCAATAATGCCTTTCTTTGTTCTCCGACTAACACCGCGCCGGATTTTATACAAATTGCTGATTTTCATCTTGTTTTGCCCACCTTTGTCTCGGAAATAATTTCCACGTATGAAATTTCAACCAAAAATTTGGCCGATGGAGATTTGTTTATTTTATAATTGAACAACCCGTCCGCGTATTTCAACGCTGCAGACGGAAATACGTCGGCACATATTCGATGTACATTCACATCGTGCTTCATAAATGCCATGCTGTCAACAAGTCTTCGATAACTGTCAGTGATTGTAATATTTTATAGGAAATTTCTTTTATTGTCGTCTAAGAGTAATTGAAAAGTCCATTAATTTGAAATGTTTTTGGTCGTTTCACACATCTTTGTATGGAAAAATTGCTAATCTCACTAATAACATGAGGCTCTTTGTCAATCAAACTTGTTTCCAATTTCTTCTTTACATGGAACAGCTGAAAATAATTATTTGTAATAATCTTTATAAGATTTTTGTACAGAGAAAGCGCCGGTCTTCAAATTCATGGCAGATCTAGTCTCAAACAAAATGTTTCAATTTTTTAAAAATAATTCAATATGTAGAATTTTCTAAAAAAAAGTACTCAGGCCCCCCCTTGTAGCGATATATCATGGAAACCCATTTTCAAGGAAAATGAGCGATGCATGGTGGAAACAGAGAGAATTCAAGCTTTAATCTAAAAATGTAGACAATTCCTCAAAAATCGGAAGTTTGGTGTGTTTTTTTAGAGTCATATCATAAAATGTTGAAAAACCGAGTATTCAGCTTTTCATGTAGGATATCATGTAAAAACGTTTTCGGGGAAAATGAACAATGGATCGTGGAAATAGGGGCTGCAAGCTTTAATCGAAAAGTATCGACAATTCTTAAAAAACAGGAAATTCGATAGCCGGATAAAATACAGACAAATCTAAATCATCACATTGTTGCAGCGTCCTTTTCGCGTTGACTTTTCAATTACCGTTTCTTGTTAAACAATTCAGCTCCATGATCAAGGAAAATATATCTAAATCTAATAAAGATTCGACGGTAAGGAAGTTCCCGAATCCATAAAGTTCGCGTTTAGTGACCGAAGGACCGAACGGGTATTATCTACGACCTAACATTCGATTGTGGCCCGAATGAATCATTTAACCCTAGTTTTAAAAGAAGGATCAGGGAGCAGCACGATTAATCGAAACGCGGAACCTAAGACTGATTTCTTTCTGCACGCGATCCATCTAGATTGGAAAAGTTTCCACTTTTACTTTATTGTCGGATAGCTGCACGAAGATCGACGTTCGCCAAACGTCCCCGATAGCCCGACGCTGTTCCAGTTTGCCGCCTCCGACTGTCCCTTCACCCTTCTTACAACGGAATAACGACTTTCTTTCACTGTACGCGTGGAAATCAAAAGAAGGTGGAAAGAATTACCGCTTTTAGAAATGTTCACCATGAGATATTGGCCGCCCAGATATCGGCGTAATAACGTCATGCCTTTTCACTGCACTACATTGTGCCTCAAGTTCGTTTTCCGTTTCGCTTCTTTCTCTTTTTTCACCTCTCTTCCAGCCCCTTGCTTTTGGCGAACGAAAACCATCGAAAATGTAACAATGGATTGAAACGCCGCCATGGATATGAAATTCCAAGAATAAAAGTTGGAATGCAAGTGTACAGACTGTTAGCGAAAACATTTAACTACGTGAATTCACACAGTCTCTGTGTCTTTGAACGTGAAAATACCGGTTTCGTAGCACCCTGACTTTATAAATGCAACTCTGAATATTTTCTATAATTTAGTGTACATTTCTGCAGCATTGAGAAAAGTAATGTATACGCTTAAAAAAATTCCTTAAAGTGGTGAAGAAATGGCATACATAACCAGAATATATAAATGTAGATAATATCACGTGCAGTTTGAAATACTTTACTGATTGAATGATTATTTTGGTAAAAGGATTATTATTGGCGAAAATTTAATGATTTTAGAGGAAGATAGGGCTACACAGTATAGGGTAACAATACGTTTCAGTTGCAATATCTAAATATGAGATTGTGCAATACCCAGCCGCGTAGGGAACGCTCGATATTAGTGTACGTATCAGTTTGCGAGGATATTAAATTTCTACGAACAGGGCAACGAAAGATATTTATTAAAGTATTTCACGAAAAAGAACTACTGTGACAGACGCTAGAAGTCATAAATTCAAGCAGGCCAAGATCAGAATTCCTACGAATGCTTGATTTAATCACGAATCCCTGCAACTATTTTCGAACAGAATATTATTTACACAGTTTACGTTGTAATCAGCGGAACCGTCGTTGCGATTTAACAACCAAAAAGTCTTCGAGTCATATTTCGATGCGCTTTCTGGAAAGTTTGAAACATGCAGATAAAACAGTGCGCATTAAAAATGCCTTCGTTAACGCGGACAGAATAGTGTAAACCGAAATACACGCGAATCAATAAAACGTTAATTTATCGTGCTGCACGAACGCGTAAGTAAATATAAGATACTGAACAACCTTCCGGATGAAAAACATCAAACTAACCGAGTCCCTATTCGAATTCATACGCAAACCAGATGAAAAGTTTGACTCCGCGCGCTATAACTCTGCCTCGAATAGTGAGCGATGGCTGGAACCAATTAATCCCGCACAAATCAGTCAATATGTCCCACTTTTTGGATATACTGTTCGAACGATTTGCAATTATCGACTTTTTCACTATCGGAAACATTTTTCTCGCGGACCTTTATCGCCAGCTATGTAACTTCATCAATACGGCGATGTTGGTGCAGCCAAAAATTGATGCGACAGGTAAAACAGGAAAAATAATAAAAATTATTAGAAGATTTCAAAGAAACAATTTCTTGAAAACTGGATTTACAGATTTACCGAACGTTATTAAGAATCTATTTCATTCGAAATAGAATGAAAAATAAAAATTGAAAATTCATTCGTAATGCATTTATGAGAAAAATAGGTGAAATAAAAAGCTGTAGGGATATTTGACAAATTTAAGAGTATTATTGTATTATTTTCGGCTTATTAAAATTGTTAAAAGAAAACACATTTTCAGTTAGCTTCTGTTCGTTACAATTCCCTTAGATAGTATTCATTTCGCATAGTTATCTACAGAATTGTAATATCTTGAAACACTTTCAATCAAATTATTTGATTTATTTAAACATTTGTTAAAACGGCTTATACTAATGGGGGAAGTATAAGTATAATGGTAAGACATGGGACTAAAGGAACCTACGTTTTGTTCCAGGTTACTCAGTGGACTTATCATTAAGGTTGCCTAGCGAACCTTTTCTTAGATGTGACGAATCTACTGTTAGTTGAGGAAACTGTGTACACGAACCGGGTGGACTTTAATTATCCTAATCATGTCTACTATTAATTAGGTATCTAGAAAAACTTTACTCTTCAGGCTTAAGATTACTTTCACGATTTCAATGGGACTTGGAGTACTTTGAACGACCTTAGTTAACGATGAATGGTGCTCTGTCAACCCGTTGAAATTCTTCAAAGATCCACTAATTTACAAAAAAGAAAAACAATTATTATAATAATGAACCGATGCTGTAGGAAAAAATTCAAGACGTTCCTTCTTCACTTTATTGTTGTTTCCTGCAATTTAAACAATCGTACGCATTGTTTTATTTATATTACTGTTATGTGTGTACAAATACATGACATTTACGTGCAATTATCGTACAACGAACCCGCTGGGAGCGTGTTAACGAAGTATTACCGTGGTCAACAGCACTATTTGTTATTCAGTTTCTCGTAACTATTAGTAAATGCACAATGCGCATGCAGTAGCTATTTCGGCTAATACAAAATGGCGTGTGCAAATAGCGCCGAAACGTTTTCATTAGACATTTTCATCTGTTGCGTGCACGTGTTCTTGCGCATTCCAACATGTCCTTTATACGAAATCGTAACAATGTTCGCAAAGGTCTGAATAACGCTATAGGGGTTCGAATTCGTCCCGAAAAAACCGTTTTTTCTGTAGCCAGGACGTCGCTCGAACGACGGGAACGGGCGGGTTTAAACGTTTAAACATAGGTTTGAATTGATTTCGGCCGAGCAGAGATCGCAAAATACTATTTGCTGTGTTAGTAAGGAAGAAAAGGAGAATCGATACTTTCAATGGTAGCTACCGTATATCCTCGGTGTATCAAAACGGCAAACAAATACTCGCCGTTGAATACACGCCGCCTTCGAAAGGATTCACGCGCCCCGAATGCTATTGGCGCCGTTAAAAGGATTACGAATTTTTAATGAATCTCGATTAGATGTGTAGCAAACCGGCGTCCTGAGGCGTCGAGGCGGTTTGCCGAGCTACGCCCACCATTAAGTAATTAAGGTACCTCATGGATTTTTCAATTGACCCACTTAATTATTTCGATTTAAAGCGATCGGACGCGATTCACAGTTATACAATTCAACACAGATGTATTACAAACAAATGCTCCGAGCATTAATTGCGAACACTGCTAACGTGGCATTTGCTACCGTATCTCGTATTTTCCATTGTTTTCCCAGTTTTCCGCCAAATTCGTCCGTGTTTTTCATTCGGAACGATTCTGTAGATAAAGCTGTCTTGATTTTCGTTACGGTTTCATTGCAGCTGTTTCGAATAGTGCAGTTTTTGTTACACAAACGACACTCAAGCCACACGTAGTATACACTATCTATATTTATACAGCGAAAACAATACAAGGTGAAACTTTTGTAGTATCTTTTACCACGAGTGAAGCATCTGACGCGTTTATTGTGCCATTTTTGTGGTTCATTTGTTGATTATTATTTACGACCTGTGACAGGAAGTAATTGAATTATACAAGTAGTGTCTCAACAATAAAGTAAACCGACAATCTAATCAAGAAATGTATACTGTTCTCAGGAATCGAGTGGGTTAGATCTTGACGCGATACTGCGGAAGTGTATACTGAAATCAATGTGGACGTATGGTATTCTACTCTGCTGCTTCGTGTTCTAACATTCCAATCTTGGAACCGAGAAAACTAACAATGCCTTGTGCCCTATTGCGTCTAATTTTCTTCATTCGTGGGAACCTTCTGTATAAGTATTTCTACATATAGTAGTTTACGGAAAATTTCAAGTTATTTGATAATTATAAAACTCGGGCATCAAGAAATTTTATATCATATGTGTATACTATAATATGTATATGTTCAAAAATGTTTTAATAGAATGTTCTGTTTTAAATATCAAAATGAACGAAAAAGATTTTACAAAAACTAGTTTGAAAAATATTTAGATGTTAATTGACAATATTACGACAAGAATGCGTAGTCAAACTTAAAAACGGTGAAAGAATTCAACAATCTATCACAATTATTAAGGAAAAAAAGGAAATTCTTAATTGCTCCTGTCTTTTGTAACAGTCACGTTGAATATTTAGTTCGTAAAAGTCTGTATAGATAAAATAGCAATTTGTAACTCCAGAATAAATATCACATGTAATTATAATTACGTGAAATTGATAGCATAGACGAAAAAAAATGTTATAGCCCTACTATTACTTAGTGCCTATTATTCACAAGAATTTACAGTTTGTAGCATGTTACAAGTAATACGCGTGTCGAATATTTTACCCTCATTACCGTCACATGCACGATGAAGTACACAAATTTGCGAATCTTAGGAAAGTCAGCGAATACCGGTGTAAGTTAACGTAATTACGCTGCAAGTTTGTCCAACAACTATGTAACACCTATATTTTGATCAACATGGTGTCTTTCTAAATTGCGAAAAGGCTCAGTTTAGTTGCTGGAGTATTGTCATAGAGAACTTTCATCGGCGTTCATTCTATAAAATTTCAAGTCGTTGCAATTTCACTTCCTAGGAATGCCTACTACATTAGCTGATTAAATTGTTTCCTTCACTAGAGTCGAGAAATTTAGCAACACCAAAGTTTGTAAACTTTGTGGACAGAAACACAAGAACAAAGTTCTTAATTTCATTATTCATCAAACGTTATCGTGTTGATAACGTTTTCCAAACAATTTCCTTATCAAGAATTAGGGTAAAGTAGCCTATTACGAGATCAAATTTTTAGGAGAGTCATAACTCTTGATTTAGAACACTTTTATTAAAAATTATTACATGTTTTAAAGGTACAATATGTATTCTTATCGAAACCTGTTTTAAAAAAGTAAAAATAATTCGGCTTCTTAATAATGAAATAGAAACGAAAGTGGTAACAAAACGCGGATTTAAAAAATGGGCTCCTAGAATTAAATTCGTATGTTAGTTAATTTTTTCTTTCTTTTTTCACATACAAAATCTAGAGCATATGCACTGACAACGTCCTATACTTTTAATCCCTTGTTTGCCTTGTGCAAAACAAGAACATCTTACGTTGTCAATGGTATATGAGAAAATATACACAACTATGTCACACTCAAGTGTGCTCATTGTGCTAGAAGCTGATTCGCGTGTTTACGTTTTCCAACGGGTGAAAACTGAAAACATAATATATGGTTATTTGTGTTGATGATGTTATACTAGCTTCTAGAAATTTCAATGAGTTAAATCAGGATAATTAATTACATATAATTATTTACTCATTTAATTAATATATAAGGAGCTGATCTAATATGTTTGATTCCCTTGTTTAAAAGAAGTTCTTGAACATTTCTATTAGTGACTTCAATCCTATAGTCTGATAATATTCTAACTGCTTCAGTCGCCATATCATGTGTCAACCTTGTTGCAATTCATAACAAAAATGAGTAAGTGCAATGTAAAACAGAAAAATCATTAAGAGAATTTAGGAGCATTGATGTACTCTTCGCAACTTTCTAAAATTCTTGTATCTTTCGTAATTAAGGCAGAAAATATTTTGTATAAAGATCCGGAGCTGATTTATTAGGCCCCTTTACAAGAATCAATTTTTATATCCCATCAGAACAAACGAGTTCAGGCCGCATTTAACCGTACCAACACACTTCGCCCGCGAAAATCCCCGGGAGCCCATTCGTTTGCATCGACTCCATAAATTCCGTTATCATATGTAGATACATACGTATTTACCGATAAAGCACGATTGCTTCCTTCTGTTCGCCGCAAAGGAAGACAAACTTGTAATACCTTGGCCCCGGGTATCGTACGTGTATCTCGGCGCGACTCTGTTTTCCTTTTTTGGCCAATAAAAATCGACTGTTCCCCACTCCCTCAGGAAATTCAACGCGGCTCCATTCGCTTCCGCGCGGAAATCTGAGTTGAGCCGGAAATTCGTCGATATCGACTTGAAAACAACTTATCACGACGTTCCTTAAATGTCTTATCTTTATCGGCGGCCCCGTATTCGAGTTTGAGCGATGCTCCACTTAACATGAGGATCCAAGCGCGCCCGCCGCGCCGGTGCGCCTGCGAAATTATTGGCAAACCGAACCGGCACACAGCATCGCGAATTCGGTCTATATTTAATCGATACCAGGACCGGAAGACTCGGTGCCGTCGCGTCTGTGTCACTGGCCCCTGGATACTGGAAAATTATACGTTGCCTCGTGCACATACGCGCCGCTCCTTGTCCGGCGTCATTTTCCACCGCGTGGAAAAACCATTCGCGAAAAAAACTCAGAGATTCTCAGAACAGCCGGGAAGGGGTAGATAGGGGAGTATTTGCTACACACCCTCGTTCCGACCACCCCGCCAATTGTTTTTATGAAATGGAAGAAATATCGTGACAAGAGGAAAATACGTTTAATGGGTTTATCGATCGCTGCGAGGAAGATTCTACGGCGAGATTCTGACTTTTGGCTTTCTGCTGCCGCGGGATTGAAATACCACGACCCGGGAAAATACGGACCGCGGAAATTGAAAGTAATGCTCATATCCACAGTATGCTTTCTATTCTGACGATTTCGAAACGGTTCCCCTGTGCTCGGAAAGTTTCTTCTAATTTCACTGTGAATCTTCGTATAAATCTCAATTTTCGTTGACAACTTTTTGTAATGCAGTTGCCTCCAAAAGGAATTTATCGATAGACATATTTTATCTGTTCAGTTCATCGCATATAAATAACAACGAAATAATAATTTGTTGTTAATAAGAACTTGATTAATTTTCACTTTCCATAAAAAATTATATGTAACAGCAGCTTTACCTTTTCACATTGATTATGAATAATTCTAGCAATTCTTACGTTTTCCAATTAAGCGTTTCTAAATAGAAAATAATCTCTAGTTATTAACGAAATAGAAACTAAATAGAAGTAGAAACTAAATAGAAAAGTAGTTTACACTTTATTTAATATATTTTGTCCTTGTATTTTATGAATCTATGACCGCCATAAACTCACATAGATCTACGATTGATAATGTACCATGTTAATCTATGAGGTGCAGTCATCTAAGTATAGACATTGGCATACAATTTTTCAGCAGCGAATGAACTGTGGATGAAAATTATCGTGTTCAAACTAATACTCTTAGAGTATTATCCATATACCGTAGGAGTTACTCACATACTCAGTGACAGTGCTGGAATTTTGCACTGAAAGTTCAGCTGGTTTCCCACGACCTTTTCGATGCTTTTTACAATTCCAAAATGCGAGAGAATCTTTCCGAAGGAATCTCTGCTTGAGGGAAAGGATGCAGTCACACGGAGAAGTCAATAAGTTTTCGACATCTTTCGTGCGTTCAAGATCCAAGGAGACATTCCTTCGGTTTTTCTTGGGTTTGTAGGTGAAGCCTTTTGGAAGCAGAGTCGCCGTTTTCCATATACTCTGTTTCTGGGAAGTAATATATTAATTCACTATCAATCTTTCTACTGTCAAACTATGATAGGAATTTTTCGAAAATCGTCATAATCTTATCTATTTTTAAAGAACAGGGGCTTTAAAAATCTCTTATATTTCGTCTTTTACAATCTCGAAGATAACACAAAAAAATTATAATCGATCGTTTTCATTACTCCTAATCTGCGTTTTCAAAATGCATTCTAACAGTGTAACAATTCCTGTGCTGCTCCGGAAATGTTCATTAAAGTTTTCAGGTAGTAGTATCGATATACATTGAATTGCAATCAACACAGTTAATTAAAGTAAACGAGGATATATAACGAATACGAATTTTCCTCTTTCTACAGACAATTACTCAAATTATACAACGTAGTTCTAATTATTGTAGCTACGAAGAAAATTGTACAATAAGGGTTAGGGTTATATGTCATGAAAAGTGTATAAACTTTCTTCATACACAAGTATTACATGGCTAAACGTTTTCAACATATTCTAATCTCCTATTAGTGGAATTTGGGGCTGGATTCTAGACTTAAGCTTTTGATCGATCGGCCAGTCTTGTCTTAACTATCACAATCATGGCGTCTTCTCTAGTTCTGTTAGTCTCCTAAAGCTTCTGAAGGGACTAAAGGATCTTAACCCTGCATTTGCATTACCTATAGTATGCATAAACTTAGTGAAACACTTATACGTTAATAGTGGTATATAATACTTGGCTAGTACTTTCTGTTAGAAATCTCAAAGTTAACCACTACTTGCACGAATAGAAAATATTGGGTGCGTGTAAAAGACAAAATGAAAAAAGGGACACGTGTAGTATGTATAGATTTACTGAAACACTTAACCGTAATAGTGATATACATATGTACCATCCAGTTAAAAGGAGTGAATCAATGCCTGCAAGAGACCAATTTTATAAAAAATTGAAAATGTTTCACGAAGTTTTCCAGATCATGTGTAATTAAATTTGAGTATGCCAACTAAGTGAATGATAACCAAATTAATTAATATTTTTCAAACAAAGTATGTGGCTTTAGTCACGCGAGACTCATCGTTTAAAACTCCTTTAACTTATATGTGTCGCTCTAGCATTCAACACGAAAGTAAGCCATTGTCTTTGTTTTTATCTCTTGCTCTGGAAACGTATAAATTAATTTAATTCAGGATTATCCGTACAGTGCACGCTCGAGTGACATAATACCGAACATAAAGAGTTAAGTCTTACGAGTTGTGCTTGTCTTATATTTTTAGAAAACTACTTCGAGTTAATTACTCAACTACTTTTTCGTATTTCCTTATTTCACACATCTGTAGACACTTTTCTCATTAGCAGCTGCTAACACAGTAACGAATTTGTCAGAAGTTGGAAAACTTCAAAGTAACACACTTCCACATAATTCTGTGCCAGAACCTCATGCTATTTGTTTCCAGTTTCATTTCACCTTTCATGTTTTTCTTGCAGGAAAAATTTTAACCGTCTCCCATGCATCTCATTATTCCAAATACAATACAGAAAAATATTCAAATAAACATTCATAATATTGTGTCAGTATTACGAATATCTTGAAAACGTGCTTGAAGAAAACAAGTTTCCATGAAACATCATCCATTAGGAATTTATTCATGAAAACTGGAAAGTACGCAAATATCCACAAAAAATCTTTCACAATTTGCCTCAATAAAAGGTATATTATATTCATGCCATCTGTGTTCAGTCAACAATATCAAGACCTGAATGCGGGATTCTTCATTTCTCTGTTTCTCTTCTAATTCTCATTCTACTTGGTTCTTACAATCTGGAATATACATATACTCGTTGCAGTCTTTTTTTGCACGCATTTTTGCCGGCCCCGGCAAAAAGTGCTTTTGTTTCTTCATTTTAAAGTGCTCGCGAGAGTCGTAAAGTTAGCGAAGAATGAGCTGGGAAAGGAAGAGCAGGTACGATGAGGAACAGAAAATGTAAACGCGCTCTTCCTTTTCCGAAGGCAGAGAATTCGAAATAGGTTACGTCCACGGAAGATTTCCCAGCACGCTGCTTTGTGAACCTAAATGGCCGGAAGCATATAGATGACTGTTATTTGGAAACCGCAATACGGTTTTAAACATTTCGAATTCGAATTTCCCGGCAATCAAAACGATAGAATGCGAATCGAATTTTCGGCTTCCTTTGACTACAGCTTCGCAAAGGTACTCGATTTTAAAGATTAACTTCCCGTCACCATTCAGACAATACCCATTTTCTTTTTAATTCAACGAATAACTTTTTCATTACATTGTATCATAGTACCGATATTGGTATAAACTATATTTTATTTACAGTTGGTAATCAAAATATTATGAACAAATGGAAAAATTTCACAGAGATAGCTCATTTGAATATTATTGTAAAATATTGTAGTATATTTCCTTACAGTAATGATTAAAATAAAGTATATTAAATCTTTTAAATATTTTTAATGAGTGATTACTATAAAAGTGAAAATTACTATAAGTATGAAGGTATAAATATCATGTACAATGGAAAGATTTATCAAAACCAATATTAATTGACCATAAATACATAGCAAGTTTGAAACTTTATTTGTAAAGTTGTTTTACACAAATTACTTGAAAGTAAAGCTGCCATTTTATTGCAACAGTTTCGTCTCTCACAAATAATATGAAGTGATGGTATGCTATCTAAAACATAACGATATATTATTACAAGTACAATATTAATTCCATTTGTTGCCAAACTTCAAATAAGTTTAATTAATTAAAAGTCCAATAACGATTCTGTTAATCTTGATTAAAATCTTTTGTATCATAATACTTCATACACTTTAATAACCTATAAGTCCATAAAACCTGCGGACCGACCATAATTATTCAAAATGTGGTCACGAAGGCCACGAAGATTACAAACTCTTTACATAAATGAGTTGTTTAAGCCGTTTTAAATGGAAACTTTATAAGGAATAGAATATTGGTATCCAGTGTCGAAGGAAAATCTTGTTCTGATTACTTAAGACATTGTGTAATATAATAGATATAACGTAATAGGTTTCTACAAAATTGCAAATATGAAGTTGTGCCACTAAGTCGTTAACTAAAGTTTATACTGAAATATATAGCGTAACTCAAGTTAATAAAATTTTTGCAATATTATCTTTCAGAAAACCGTGTTGTTAAGTCGTATAAAGAGTGGTTTATTGAAAATTTTGTTATTACCATTCAAAACTACGTAACATGGACAGTTTATTTGCAAATTTTACCGAAGTGCTCCGAGACATGGTGGAGATGATTTGCTGTACCGGAAATATTTTTCTCGATTTTTATTCAAATAAAGAAAATAAAATACTTCTTTTGAAATACGTCAGACAAGCCGGACTAGTACTTGTTACAACCGGCTATAAACATTTGTATTTTTTGAAAAACGGTTGAATGTAATGGTTGCTCGTTGAATAGTTTAGCAAAACGGCACATTTAATATTGGGTATGTATGTAATTTTTTAACTGAGAAGCTTGTATGTTTTTATGACAAAAATGGGTACGTGAAATACTGTTACATTATTTTTGACTCAAATGTTCTCTTAGAAGATATTTTGTATGAGTCAATATATTGAGTCTTGCCTTTTCTAATACTACTGATTTCACGTCAAATAATAATGAATTATGGTTACATATATCACGAAGCTTCATCCATTAAGAGATCCAATTCCGGAATGAACATTTATTATGGAACATAATCGCAACAGATTAGCAATACTATTTCGAGTCTAACGTACTAGAAACGCAATACTCACGGGAGTAAATAGATCGAAGAATGACAGTTAACATGCAACACAGCTTGGCGAATTCGGGAATGCAAAGTGTCATTTCCGCGAAGTCTCCTCCGGGATTTCCATTGGTGACTCTACTCCTGAGTCCACTGGGCCGACATTTTCCAATATATGTACATATAGGGCGTACTAATCTAGAAATGGATGCTTTCCGAGAATTAATCAATCGAATTTAAAGTATTCTCACGTAAATCTACAATGTTTCACTAACATTTTTTATGAAATCGAAATTTAATATGAAAACCGCTCAGAGGTTCACTAATTTTAAATATGAAGTTGAACTAAAAATATAAAGTTTTATATTAGGTTGTACCAAATGTTTCTTTTACAATGTTGCGCTGGAATGACGTGTCACGCACGTCGAAAGGCTTTGCAAAAATCGGAAGTGACGTGCCTCACACATCGAAAATTCTCCCATTATTTTCAATTTTTTTATTTCCTTATTTTCTTCAAAAAATCGTTCAACAATGTTCAGCAATTTTGTCACGCGAATTCGCGGAGTAAACAATTCGCTCTGTTAAAGCAATATATACTATATATAACGAATTAACGCAATTACGAGATAACAGGACATAAATTCTAATATCTTCGAATGAAATAGGTTTGCATACAATTGTGTGTATATTAATTTAATTTTGTTCCGTTGACTTTACTCTCAGCCGTGCCAATCCTTTAATGATTCAGCTAATTATACATTCATTGAAGCGTCCTTACTGAATTGAATATTATGCCGCCATCGTGTTTACTCGCACATTCATCTGACTTCTTAATCGATTTTCTCTCCCAGGAAATGTCCCATTTGGAAAAACTAATATTATTGTATGATTTAGCAGGCGGTTACACAAATTGCAATATCAACGTTCCCATTTAATTTTCATTATTTCTCCCAAACCTACCAGTCTATCTTAATTTCATTTCTACAAAAATTGGTCGAAGGACGCTTTATTTTATCCATTATATTATTTATTTAATTTGAAACGGTATACAAATAAATTGTTATTCCATGTAGCTTTCAGCGTGTTTTCAATTTTTGTATTATTAGGTATGTGAACGAATTCTTTCCAATTAACAGTTTCGTACTTCTGTTGCATCAATATAACAATTAACAGAACATTGCCAATACTGACCGTTGCAGCAGAGAAGATTTGAGTAAACCAATAAACGCAATTTAAAATAAAACGTGGTCCAAACGTAACACAAATTTATAGTGAATTAATATTCATGTTGATAAACTGTTACATTGAATATAAATACTATACCTTTTATTATTGCTCTAATTAATGCAATTTAAATGTCGGAGTTATTTTATACCGAAGTAGCAAAAAATTGCCTTTAAAGAGATTTCAAAGACAGATACGTCAATACATCACATTATTGTGATACAGTAATATTCATAGGAGCTGTCTCTATGAAATTTTTCCATCGGTTCATAATATTTTGATCTAATATATTGACACAGTGGAGAGTGAAAGAATTGAATCGACGTGGAAATAATTTTTCTTGAACGCGCAAAATTAAATATGTAAATAAAGACTGAAGATAGGGCGTTAAAAATTAACTTTGCACCTTGAAACAATGTAATTAAACAAAAGAATATTTTCATTCTGAAATTGTACATTTCCCATGCAACAGCTTAATACATCAAACTGGATGTACAATGATGTCTCGCAGGCGCTCCGTTTTTATCGTAACCTTAATCGACACACAACTCAGGAAAGAATTAATTTCCCCGTAAACATTTGCCGGACAAATTTAGTCAGAAGAAAATGCGGTATATGACTTCAGTGACCATGGAGATTAATTCCCGTATCATCTCCTTTCCCCACCCGAGCTCGGTGGTAAGGCGAAATTAATTACCGTAACGGCATTGTTCTGTTTGTCCCTGCAATTCTTACCGGCATGGAACACTATAGGTATACTCAACCCTTTTTCCCCTGGTTTTCTCTTTATGAAGGGGGCTCTTTGTAGCCCACGTAATTGTAACTCCCTCGAATTCTGTAACGACGCGCGCTGAAAAAAGAAACCGCCGCGGAACAGCTGAAAGAAATGGAAACAAAAGTGATTAACAGAATAAACCTCGAAGAATAAGAAATACTTATACGTTCTCGGGAAGTTGGCAGGATTTCCAGGGAGACGATTAAGCCGGGGCACAGACGGAAAGATAAGGGGAAGGCAACGGCGCGGTGGCGGCGGCGCGGCGTATCGAGAGTAGGAGGCAAAGACTGAAAAAGACGGAGCTCTAGATAGAATCTCGATATCGTCCACGAAGCACCTGAGGGACTCGCGCCCGCCTTTACAGAAGAATCCACCGAGTTGCTCGGTGCTGCGATCGTACAAGGTTCGTACGAATATCTGGCGATAAGCCAAAAAAGCATGGCGCTGATCGTCACATTTTCCTCTCGAGGTTTCGTCGAGGTTCCCGGGCCGGGACATCCGGGAATCCGTCGAATGGTCAGTTCGACTTCGAACTAAATCATCGGTCGCTTCGTGGCCGATCCCAGACCGGTTCGAAGGCGACCGATTAAATCTCTGGAGAATGTTTTTCCATTGTCTTTGACCTGGAAGCGATGCCCTAAATGTTACTCACAGGACCCCATTCCTCTTCCGAGCCCTCCGCCAAACAGGCACCTCGTCTCGTGCTCTTTTTCTAAATCCGAGTCACTGTGTAACTGGACCGTTTTATACTGGAACTGTGTTGAATACAGGAACCAGGGAATTCTATCAGATAACCGAGTACGTCCGTGTCGCTTCATTAAACTGTGTATGCAGGCTCGCCTGGCATGCTCACCTGAAATATGTTGTTTTGAATGCTGTGAGACTCCGTTTATCAGAACTATCGATGCGTTCTATATCAACGTCAAATCTGATACGAAACATATAGTGAACCACGAAAGTATTAGAACGGTTCCAAATTAAATGACGATGACTATAAGAAAAAGTTGTAAGCGTCGTGTTTACACGTGTAAAATTTTAAGATGATACACCAATGTTAATATTAGTTATAAAGTATTACTTGGAAACATCAACAAGCGGAGAGCAATAATTTTGAGCATTTGTTTTAATAACGCATTAATGAACCGTTATTTTCGTGTTTATTTAATTAGTATCTAACTTTAGTTAAACTAATTCTTCACAAAAGACACACTATCAGACTATAGGGCAAAAATATACGGTTTCATTTATAAAAATTAAATTGACTTTGAAAGCTACCATAAGCTGGGGAAGAGGGGGTATTTGAAATGCTC
The DNA here is from genome assembly GCA_028455595.1 of Lasioglossum vierecki. Taxonomy (NCBI): domain Eukaryota; kingdom Metazoa; phylum Arthropoda; class Insecta; order Hymenoptera; family Halictidae; genus Lasioglossum; species Lasioglossum vierecki. The sequence continues at coordinate 3,772,587 of CM052337.1, read as the reverse complement.
AGCCTTCCACTCAATTCAAACATACCAAACTCGTAGAATTCAATGATTTCACCCTTGACTTACTCGTGAAACAAACTCTGTTCATCTTCGCCCTCTGTCCTCGCCATATTTGAAACTTACCCTAGCTATGACGTCTTCAGACTTTAATCTGACTATAATGATCCTTATGATTCCTAAACCCCATCCGTCTAGATTAGAGCCTATATACATCATTGCCCCTCACCAACACAGAGAGATTTTCCATTTTCGAAGATCCGCACATGCACTGTTCAATTATCTCAGAACCACCGTCTGTCAACAATGGGGGAAGTTGTTAGATTGTTGGGAAAAGGTAATTGAAAAGGTGAATGTTGGACTGCGGATTTGCATACATTCATGAGAAAAATGGTTGAATAAAATATAAAATAGTAAAAGATACAAACCTAGGAATGTTGTGACGTCATTTTCAATTAATCGAAATTAATTTTTATTGAACTATTGCTTCTTTAAATCAACGCAGTAGTACTTAATAAGTCTTAGTTTAGTCGACAATTTATATACAGTAATGTCTCAAGTTCGAAATTCATTTATTTAATATTTGACGAAATTTTCAGCATGGAGTTAATTCATTGTTTCTCTAACTTCGTTATCTAACAATTCGCACTGCACTATTACTGTAATAATGGTCAATATCCATTTCGTGTTTCGTGTCCCTGATATGTCGTGCAGAGACATTTCTTCGATTTTATGGGACAATGCACCACTAAATTTTGCACCATACATCTTTAAGGTTCCATTACGCAGCACACAGTTATAGATTTGTCGCATTTAATGTGAGGTTAACCGCAACGTTTCATGGTTGACTAATAAAATGAAACGTACCCAATATATTGGCAGTAGTTCCAATGCACAGAAACATTAATAATTCTAGCATTGGCATTGCAATCATAGCGTTGCAACCGCCGCAACGATTCATCAACAGTATCCTCCATTTAGCGAACTAAGCCCTCGGAGATTAAAATATAGAATGAACGAAATGTGATTCAATCTATCGCACAGATTAATCAAATTGTATAGTTAGCTGGCCGTATACAAATACCATCCCGTTCCTTAAACAATCACGCGACAAACAAATCGTTTGTTGAACGGGAAACAAGAGTTTCATTACATACGAGCATTCAGATTATGCTAATGAATATGATATGCATGATCTCTTTCATTTGAATTTTTCATAATAATGGCCGCTAGATTTGAATGCTAATATTTTATTATTAGTAGATAGCGAATATTTTATGCATACATAATAATGTTCTCAATAGACTGTTAGAGAAGGAAGTCAAATGAACATGCACTGATTCTTTCAGTAATTTTCATAACTAGACATTCGTAGCTTATTTATTGTTTTCGCTGCAGCATTTCTGTTAAGTGAATCAATATCTTTCCAACTTGTTTAAATAATAACTTCGTCCCATTATAATCCTAATATTAAAAAGTGTGACTCTAAATATATCGAGCTACAAATACTTAAAAGAGAAAGCAGACGTGCCCCAGAAAATAATGCTAGTTAAAGAAGGATCAAATCAGATTTACTGAAAAATGGAAACGATCGCAGAGAATAATTTTTAGCCCAAAGAGTGGTTATATTCAGCACGTCAAAACGAGTAGCAATTAATATTCAGCCATGTCAATTATTAGAAGGATCATCGTCCAAAGATGGCATCACTTGTGGAATTATCAGATAATGAATGTATTATATATCGAAGGTGTGAATGACATAGCGGGGCACATCGATGCTATTATAGATATTGGGTCTGATCGACTCTATCATTGAAACGGTATCTCTCCCGTCTTGTCTCGGAAATAAGCAATCTAAAAGAGGCACATCCGCGCGCTCGAGGACCTCTTAACTGTGTCTACCCGTTAATTGTGTCAACTTTATCCGATGAGCAGTGGCGAGCTTAAAGGGGAAATTGTGGTCCCCGGGATTAAGTTGCCGAGATATCGTTCTAATCTTGTCTCGCTTCTCTCATTACTCACGAATACGATGTACACACACTTCGTACTCTCCCCCTCCCCTCTTAACCTGAGTTCCACCGAAATTTCTGTTAAAATTGTCAATAAAGCCGCGCGTTGCCTGCCTAACGAATCTTCTGACGTGAAACTGGTTATCACGGCACTCGGGCGGAGACGTTAAACGGAAATCTGTATCGTGTTATGTACCACAGCGTGTCAAGCTTCGCGAATTTTCATTGCGAGACGCTGGCAAGAGCTGATTTCTGATTATTTCTGTCATCGATAATCCATTTAATATTAACGGATCCGGTTCGTTATATTCGGGGAAACCACGAGCAAGAATCTTAATTCCCATCTATCCATTTGATGTGCAATTACAGAATATTAAAAATTAACAAAATTTGCTTCTGCGATTTAGTTTATAATAAATTACTTAAGGACTCTGTGAATGTCGATGTTTTATTGTTTATTAGAAACATGATTTTCATTAGAAAATATCTGAAATGGTGAAAATATTTTCTAAAATAATTTTATATCGGAAAGAATACTTTACTGATTCATAAACTTCACCAATGGTAGAAGAAGAATTAGAAATTCAATAAATAAAATAAATATAACTATGTTAATGTATCGTAATACTTGATACGAGATCCTAACAGAAATATTTTATATTTCAAAGGAAATTGTTGAAAGAGAATAATTATAATTTAATTTATCTTGTAGAGAACTTCCGCAGGATGCCAGGCTTCATATTAAAAAAGTTTCAACATTTAATAAACTGTTCGTAACGGTATCAAATTAGGATCCCGGTGTTAACTTGCTGGAAGAGAAAGGAACAAGAGACATTTGATTTACGAGTTCCACTGAATAACGGGATTACTTTCAATAAATTTTGATTATAGGGCGGATATGATCTACGACGCACGACATCACGTATTATATCAGGCTAGGCAATTATTCATCTTCCCGATGGGTTTGATGTCTCCGAAAATAAAGAAGCATTTCCGAAATGGCTTGTTATGTCCAGCTATGTAATTTATTCTTTTAGTTTGAATAACAATGCGCAACACATCGTAATCGTAATAATGATTACAGAATTAGCTCAATAATTTCTTCAAGTGACTTCAAATTTTTATTTCAATCGCAATTTTCAACATTAATTAAAAAATTGCATCCTTTAAAATTTCCTTACCGTTATCTGGAAGCAGCATCTAGACTTATAACAATTTTTCAAGTGGTACGTATGAATTCATAAAAACAAACTTTTACAAAAATTCATCTGACACAGCTGCACAATTTTTTTTTATTCAATATTTCAAAATTATCTTTGACAAAAATGTACAACTGTTATTAAATTATTTAAAATTTTGATGTTGCTAGAAGCAGTAGACTTTGTGAGAAAGAAACGTGAATATCCCTTACTTGCTACGTACGGAAAAAAATTACTACCTCCTCTTTTTAAGAGATGAATAATGTGCGTTGGATAAATTGAATAATGTGCGTTGTTTAGCAAATAATTTTTAACTTGGGTGATTGGTTATGACCAAGTGTAAAATAACGCGATGCCGGATTGGCCCTCACCCCTAATCTGAATGCGGCGAAGATCAATGTCGTCGACGTCAACTATTGTTGGAGTACAGCCAAACCAATCTGTTCCGACGATGCGTGCAATGAGCAACGATTTATTTACCGAGGCGATCAACCGATACCTCCGTTTCATCTCGATTAAACCAAACACTCGTCCGCGGCGTGGCGCCACGCCGGAGTGCCACGGAAAAATAGAAAATCAATGAACCGATCGGAATTCAGTTAATCGAGCCGCGACCCAGATGCATAAGGGTGATTTTTAATTACCCAGCTGTGGCCGAATTTCGAAATTCATTACCGACGTGATCGATCTGCGATGCATTTACCGTAGAATGTCGCTGATCGACGGTCGTTAACGAAATGACCCGTTACTGATCGTCAGTGGCCCGATACAACTTCGCTGTAATTTTATGCCTACGATTATAATTGCATTTCGACGGCGCGACGACGATGCTGACTAGATTATCCAACTTATCACTATCGCTAATTCTTACACAAAGGCTTATCTTGTTTGGTGTTTCTATTATGTATTATTAATCACCAAGCTTTTTAAACCAGGAAAAGGGACAATATTATACTAACCTCCCTTTTTGTACCACCAATTAACAATCGTTTAGTATAATATATGTGTTGCATTTAACGCACAGTAATTCTAGTATTAATGTTGCATAATTTCTATTAAGAAATCCATCGATAATTAATGTAAACTCATCAAATTCACCGTTAGCAAAACTGTAAATGGTATTCGTTCTTTTCGAGGAAACTGCCACAAGATTGTTTTCATCTCCGCTGCAAGTACCGCTGTAGTATCGTAGATTAATATTTATTTTGAATGCCCGCTGGATCGTTTTGGTTTATTGGTAACTACTTAAAATGCCTTGCAAAGTTTCAATATAAATTTAACAGTCCCAGAGTTACCCGGCTGATGGTTTCCATGTTTCTCTCATTTTTCTCGCCGCAGAAAGCCGGAGCTCAGTGAAAATTTGTGGTGTGATAAAACTAGACGCGACCTGACATCGAGCAAATAAAGCTTTAAGAGAATAATCTATGCAAATGAACGTGCGTATGCGAAGGGGGATAAAACACGATACGAGTGTCCGGTGGAATGAGGTCATTGGCAGGTTTTTCCCCCGGTTTATTTTTACGGTCCGCCGTAGAAAAAGTGCAGGTGAGATATTTGCGTGTTCGAGTTAATTACGGATCCTATGTCTTCTGCAGTCTATAATTATGGCTGCCGCAGAACATTCTTATCTTAAACTGATCTTTTTTCATGTCGTGTGTCCGGGGCGTAGGGAAACGACGTTTACGTTGTTTGTTTCATACCTATAAGTCTGCGAGGTAAATGACCCATAAAAAATGGAACTCATTTTACTGCTTGTAATTCAGTTAAGCTACCAAGGAACATTCATTCCGATTTTTAACGTGTTCAGTCCCTAAGTGATCTTAAAGGTCTTCCATTAAGGAACATTTCGATATTCTACGCAAAAAAGTACTTCATTATTTGATCTATTTATTTACTGTCACGCCTCCGTATACTTAATACCTTGTTTATGCCAATTTTCCTATCAAATTTGGAAATTTATTTTCATATTGGGTAAACGAAACTTTCTCATAAAAGCTACTTATTACTAAATAAGTTATTTTGACTTGATTGATATGCTCTCTTTGATTTCATAAAGATTGCAACAGGACGCTTCCGTTCGGAATAATTATCTGTCCAGTAAGCCGCTTTGACCGTCGTTCTTGATTTTCTTTTGAAAAATCTCGCAGAAATTGTGGGTTTGCAATAACAAAGCCGTTAAAACGGAAGAGATTAGCTACGCAGAAATACGCGGTGCGAGGAGGCGGAAGAATAAATCGCGCGTTCATAAAATGCAGAGAGAGTGCGCGCGGCCCCGTCGTAAACGCGGAAGCGAGATTGTCAATTTGACATGAAAGCAACTGGTTTTACAGCTAATTTGCGGTCGGCGTTTGCCGAAATCAACGAGCCGCGCCCCAGATGTCCGCGGAATGGCACCGTCAGTCAGTTAGCCTGGTCCGGTCAGTCAGTTTTGCGGGCCTTTACGCGAGCGCGGGGGTAGTTCGAAGGGGCGGCGGTGGTCGGTCGACTTGGCGAGAAACGCAACGTTCAATAAAAAAACAATTACCATGGCCCGTGACCGTAAAAACGTGAACGTACCGTGTCGCTTCGGCTTCACGTTCCCTTTCTCCGTTCCCGTCCGGCAACACGGACTTTTCCCGGCCGGCGGCGGCTGTCCTCCTCTTTTCTCTGCCATGGAAAATTGCTTCTGCGAACGGCGCACGGACAAATGCCGGGAAAATCGGATTGCTGATTGCTGTACTGCGGGAAACGTCGCCTTGATTCGATTAAGCGGCACGAGAATTTCGATCGTTACTTTGCGAACGATACAAAATCGCCTGACAATTGGCGTACAACGCGCGTGTCGTTGCTCGTCGAAGAATTTGTTTCCTCTTTTTCCTTCCTTTCTGCTCCCTTTTTCTTTTTCCTTCTTTTCTTTTAGTTTTATTTCTGTGCTCCACTTCGGCCAATCCTCGCGTCATTTGCTTGCGGAACAGGTCCGGACCCTCTTGCCTCATGATTTGTTTCGTGACCGGGCTCGCGAGAGTCACTTTATTGCTGGCGATTTGTCAGCTGCGAAAGTTCTACATTTCATATGGAGATTTTTCGGCGTCACCATGAAAGGAGTTAACCTCAGCACTCTATTGGCGCCACTGGGGAAATGTTCACGATCGGTAGACTGCGGATCTTCATGCTGATCAAATGAAAGTGTATTTCTTCCTTTGATAATTATAATAAGTCGAAAAGAAGAGAATAATTCGATTTTAAAAACGATTTAAAAACGTATACAATTGTTATCGATGTGTCAATATCACAGGGTGCGGCACCTAAAACAGGTCACCTGAATAAATCGCTTGCTTTTGAAGATAGAAAAAAAGGATGTTGTCACGCAGTTGACCTTGCGTGACCTTGAATGACCTTCATAATAGGTCATTGTGTATTGGTCTTGAAATATACTATTAGAATGTAAATAAAAAACCATACCGTTCCATTTAAAAAAACACAGTTGACGTCTCCACCTATAAAAAAATTAATGACATCAGATTACGAGCCCCTCGATATCAAATATGTTTGGTCTGATCCTTTTTTTCTATCTTCAAAAGCAAGCGATTTATTCAGGTGACCTGTTTTAGGTGCCGCACCCTATATTTATATAAATAGTATAAAAGTATATAAATAGATAACTATTTTTTTTTAGAATCCTGTCGAGCAAGTTTCGTTACCTCTTTCATCTCTTTTACCTCTCATTTTTATTTATAAACAAGAATAGCATCCGTATTGCTGTTTTTAACATACGTCACCTCCGATCCATCATGACGACAAAACTTGTTACGCGAAAATTAAGTAAGATATATTTCCCGGAAATATATCCAAGTGCCATGATATATTTGTCAGAGCCTGGGACAGAGGTAGAAATGAATTAAAAATTAAAATCAAATTGTTATTCACAACCACGAAAACTGTGTCAAGTATATACGAAGGACAAATATGTGTTAAGAAAAAGTGACGAAAGTAGTCTGCATTTTTATCGTCTCAGTCCTCATGACAGTCTAAGTCTGTGTTGCTCCACTGGCCGAGCTCTGGTGCTTTCATTTTTCACTGGCCAGGCATTTAGTGTTTCTGATTGCCCACAGGAACAGCGCTTATGTAAATGATTGGAAACGAGGCAATTTAAATGTACAACGGTGGCGCTACAAAAGCGAGAAACATATTTTTCTTACACGTTAGCAGCGCGGAACTTGGGCAACCAAAAAGCTGCCAGATGCCTCGAGCCAGGAGAGCTTTATTCAACAATCCGCTTGCGTGAATTTCTCCAATGAACTATATGACTGACTTTCTTTTTTGTTCGGGAGAGCGACTTGACAGTAATCGAACTTGATAGCTGGTTGTTTTATTTTTATTTATTGCTGTCTATAGCGCTATCCCTGGCAAACATTATTCGATCAAATAGATCAAAGTGTTTGTCATTGTACTTGTTGGCATACATGTCCAATGGGAAAAACATTTCCATTAACGATAATGATAGATTTCATGTTGCAATGAATTTGACGTTGGAAATTCTTTGTGTCTGACTACCGGTAGGTTGTACTACTGAAAACAAAATACCACTGTTGTCTCTAAACAAAACCTATACGCTTACAGTGTTGATGAATGTGTCAGATACAACAGAATGTCAACATTGATTTCATCAGTTTCGCATCATATTTCTAATTATTAATTGTAATACATATTGGATGTCTCACCTGGTATTGCCAAATATGTTATAATTATAACAATACAGCTGCGATTCGCTGCAAATGCAGATACCTGTGGTTAAATAAATATTACTTGCAGACAACGATTTTGTAATCGATTGACTGTATTTTTCTACTTTGTTATTAAATAAAATGAAGACATGAGCGATAACCAAAGGAGTTTGTATAACGATCGTTTCGGTCGCAGAGGGTTAAATATAAATATGTTAATATTGGCAGAATTCTAGAGATCGCGTTTAAAAACGTAACTACTTTGGAATAACGTGGTATGGCCGACAAAAGCGCTAATTCTAAAGTAATTTGTGATTCCAGCATGACTAACTGCAACACTCGTAGAACGGGAAATTATGTTTCGCTGAAAACGCCGAAATGTATAATTTCAGTCGCGCACTCGATTAAGTCGGATAATTTATACTTCGGGAAAATTCCCATTAACTTAAACGCGACCGATTAGATGGCACCCCTGCCAGACTCAATCTCAATGTAGGCCGCTTAACTTGGGTGATAACGATTATCGTCGACTCATCGCGTCATAATGGTAGGTTTGTGCGTCGCGCTGACGATCACTTTGCTTTCCGACCACTTTCGGGACGTTCTGCAAGTACTTCGCGACGAGTTTTATGTAAGTTTGATGATCGAATGAGCAGATGTTTGAAAATCACGCGACATATCACGATTCGAAGCGGTACTAGACAGAACACAATGAAAATATTGATTGTCCATTACGCACGACACTTATGGTAACGTTGCTAATCAACTGACATCACGTGGTTTAGTGAGCACTCAGTTGTCCATAAAATTTTCATGAACAGAGTTGTACGTGTATTGGTATTTCCAGTAGAGAAAGCTTTCGAAATTTCTCAAATTAACGAAACTGTTATGAAACAATAATAATTCTGTTTCGTAGCAATTGTTCACAATCTAAACAGTTTCTTTTTTAATGGAAAGACATTTGTATTAACATTCGTGCGTGAATACTATCTTTATTGATACGTTAGTGCGACAGTTCGAAGACGCGCATGCATAAGTATTATGTACAAAAGAAACGCACAAAAGGAAGAAAATATGCAAAAAGCATATGCAACTTGTGTACTATGTACAATATCGAAGATTTGGTATTCGGACGCTTAGGCTTGCAATTAGGCTCTTCTTATTATTCGTTTGTACAGTGGTTGAAAGTAGACCACTGTCAAATGTGTATTAGGCAGAGTATATACATATATACAGTCATTCTTGTATTTTGTAATTGTATATTTTTGTGATTTTCCGTCGGGTGGGGCGACAAAGAAATACTAAATAGGTGGGCGGGTCTCGTTCGCAGCAACCTCCACGTGGTAAATCTTTACGCTTGTAGTGAAAACATAAGAGTATTCACTCAAAATGTTGTTATTTGAAAATCCAATCCAAAAAGATTGTATTGTATTCAATATGATATTTAATATTTTATTTTAATCAATTTTACTTCAGTTAATTTTTATTACTAGTTGATTTGTATGAATATAAATCAAAATTAATTTTATTAATAGTTGGTGCGTCTTCATATAAATCAAACGGAAATTATTTCATACATTTTCCATTACTTTTCGCATCAAATGACTCTGTTGTAAGGGATTTGCGTCACCCGGTACAAACTTGCTTGAACACAGATACGATTGACAAGACACAATCGTGAAATTCTGTTCTAAAAATTTTATATATTCTAAAAATTCCATAAATTTTGTACGTACAAATGTTTCTTATTCGATAATCAACGATGTACTAAAAATGCGTTCGGGAGACCACGATTAACAATTGTGGAACATTCTAAACTATTCCTGTGGGTCTGATGTGAAGTATGACGAATGGAGTATAATTTGGAATAATCCCAACTTAAGAAAGACTAAAAAGTGGAAAATAAAAAGTATATAAAAAAAACTTTTTAAAAACCATGGTTATATTAAAATGCACTAAAAAGGAGAAAATAATATTTTTAGAAAGTAGTGACTATAAAAAGCGTGGAGCGCCTACGAAGATTACATTAATATAGTTTAGCGCTCCACAATTTTATTTATAGTTACTAATATCTAAAAATATTATTTTTTCCTTTTTAGTGTATTCTAATATAAGCGTGGTTTTTTCGCTCTTAACTGAGAACAACAATTAGTGTGCCATTCTCGAACCAGTGCTCGTCGTGGACGGATAATAATATGTTTTGATGGAAAAGTGCGTGTGTAAATTCCTAAAACCCTCGTCGATCAAGTTACAATGACAGATGTTACTGGCGAAATTGTCGCACTATTCCCGAAAAAATGTTACGAGGACGAAGGTAACCGGCTCCGCGGGTGTATTCTCGAAATTATCGAGAAACTGAAGGCAGTATAAACCGGTATTCACGTTCTTCCGGAATTGGCACGCTGCGCGGATGCGATAAAGCCGCGTCGTTTCGAAGGGAAATCCTTGCGGCTAACTGAGCGCAATTTGCCACGATGCACGTGGCCCAGCAACTGTTTGCATTGGACAGTCCACTGCTTTTAGGTGTTCATGACTAACTCGCAACTGTAATGTTTCCATGCAGACTCCCGACGATCCCCTGGACCATCGATGAAAATTCGATAGCACTCCTGGACTGGATAAAAGTTCGCCCCGGAAATCCGCGCGAAACAGTTCGCTAAGTTAAATTAAGAAAGGAGCTTCAATTAGCGCGATAAGTCGGTCTTCCTGCCTGGGAACTTTTGTCACTTTTGACGGCTCGGCTTCCGTCGATGTCGAGCTTCTCTTCTCGGTCATGAATCATCGAACCGAGATTCCAAGATTAACTTGGCCGAACGTTCGACTCAGGCTTTTCCCGAAGCCTCTCGCCTCCGTCGCCTTTCTCACGGACACCGTGAAAAGCGATAATAACTCGGGCATGATTGATTCTCGGGAATTTGTTGGCAGGGCTACTGTTCCTTTGTCAGGGATTCAATTTATTCGAACGATTCCACAAAGTTCCCCGAAAGTGTGTACCGGAACGGTGGAACTTTATTAAATACTTTAATTCGATGCTGCGAAGCTGTGTCTGGCTGACTGGTTAGTCTGATTCCCCTATGAATAAATGTAATTATGAACAATTTTTCAATATACAGTCGGTCCAAGAAATATTTAAACACTGAATTTCAAGTGCCTATATTCTTTTTGTTTATTGTACGATTGTAACCTCAAATAAGAGGTTATTCTGCAGTCTATATTGCATACATAATATTAGAATAGTAACATTATGATAATAGGTGTTTAAAGTAATAATTACATTATGTTAATAGTTGCAGTACGCGATATATTAACAGTACGTGACGTTATACACATAATTCACAACATTTCAGGAAGGTACATAAGATTTTACATATAGTATTTGTAGGTCCTGTGGAGTAGAACATTCCATGACGTGGGAAGAAAAAAATCGTAATCTCAGGTTAAATATAAATTTCAATCTGTGAGTGTCATGGATAGGACATTGCCATAAGACATGATCAATATCCTGTGCCTCATGTCCACATGAACAGCCAGGATTCAGAAAGAAGTTAAGACAATTAAGATAGATTTTCCCCGCGCGCCAGGGTTTCCTTCTTTCGTCGTGGAATTGTTCAAAATAATTTTTGCTTTTATATCGGCCTTTGTTAATTATATATTCATGGGTGTTAATGAAAGAACGCGATTTGGAGATCCCTCTTAAATCAGTATGCGGTATTTTGAGAGAGCTGTCTGGGTCAGCACTGTTTCTGGCAATATTGACTAACTCATCAGCTTTTACTTATTATTAATATCCAGACGATATACGCTAAAATAGAATTTATTTGTATTGCCTATATCACACTGTGCTGATGTAAAAATTTGGACTCGTTTTGAAGCTTGGAGCCTCGAGTATTATAATCCATTATTTATTTTATTCTAGCACAATTTTAATTACAATAAATGCTTCAATAAATAATTAGCAATCAATTACGTTTAATATTTAGCAAGAAAGACACGTTTATTTTAGAAACGAGTAAAACTATACTTTATACAAAAGAAAATTGTTAAGCCTTTCGCAGATAAAGCAAATTGAACATAATATACAGTACATTGTATATTACGAATAAGTAGTAATTAAGAGAATAAGTAATAATGTATAACCAGAATAAAATATTAAAGCACAGTCATTAAAGCGTCTATTTACTGGCTTCCGGTAGCTGAGTAGTTAATTGTCGCATGATAAAGCAAGAACACAAACAACAAAATTACGTTCGCGTGTCTCTATCCGATAACTCATGGCTGAAAAATATCACGCGTACGCGACAGGCTGTCGTCAAAGTGTTAAACCGAGTAAATCGGGAGTGCTACCGCGGAATGGATTGCCAAGGTGTTGAATAGTCGAAGGAATGCGGGCCTGATCGTTATCTAATACTCCCGCCATTGTTTGGAATGCAATAGACGGTCCTTCTATCGAACGGATTTTTATTGTTTACCGAAATGGTCAGATCTGCAAATAGAACTACGTGATAAAGAGAATACGAGTATACAGTACTTTGAAAGTGTCAAAGGTGAGGTCATGTGGAGCGAGAGAAGTATTCCCCTCGCTCCTGTTCCGTCCCGCAAACCAACTTGTCAACTATGCACAGAACTGGGGACTGCAGTCGCAGTTCAGATGACTGCACTTTAGATCGCAGTTGAATGCACAGTATTGTGGATTCAGAAGACTGTACCTCACATGACAGTACTGTGCGGAGAGATGACAAATTGGTTAACGGAACGATAGCGTGGCTGGAGTCGGCAAGATTTGTGGATGTGACCATTTTGGTCTATAACGACAACGCTTGCGACAAAAACAAGGTTACTATAAACGGCGATCGAGCTATTACCCTATTAGTCAACTATTCTTTCAATTAACGACCATGCCATTATCAAACTTTTATATACTTTTTGAAATTACAACGATGCTCCCATTAGAAAATGTTAAGTTTTCTTCATTTAAACCCATGTTATAAAAACATAGCAAAAGTCCTTATAAATTCAGTCTTGTAATTTTCAGAAAATGTATACCAGTCATATTTTATTTTCAGTACGGTTACTGTTTATGCACATTATTAATGAAACCAGTCTCATTAGATGAATTCAAACAATCCGTAACGAAATTGCACGCTCTGAAGATATTAAAAATCCTATGTACCATAGGATTATATCTTTGATCCCATAATGTTCAGGCATACCAGTACTGGTTCTTGCGGACAAGAGCCTTAATCGCTCACCGTAATCTAGAGGCACAGTCTAACACCTCGTAACTCTCTGTTCAGTAGATAGAGCTTCGACTACTAAACTAAACAACTCTAACTGTCGACGGTAGTTCAAGCTAGTCCTGTTAGATAATGTGACATGATCTATACGAGTTCAGACACATTCCGGTAACAAATATGCCCAAAATAGTGAAATAGGTTTTATAATATTTTAGTCGAATGAATATATGAGAAACCAATAAATGTCATCGACAGAAATAATAGTTTCTTGCTGGCAGGAAAGCGAAGTCTTCGATTTTACAACGTCCTGTTTATGCTGGTACCACCCTCGACGGTGAATTGATTACACGCCACCATCTAGAGGCGTAGAGTAACACTTTGATACTCTATCGAGTGCTATAGACGTGACCTACTCTAGAGAATAGTACTATTCAGTTTTGATGTTTGCAATGTTTCATTTATGCGACGATACATGAGTAGATACTCCAAATACAGTAGACCATTAGACAGTAGAATACATCGACGATCACTTTTATAATATTAGACCTGGATTTTTTTGAGGAATTAGAACAATTAGTTTACTGCATGACGTGACAAATTTTTGGAAAAATTGTAATTCGCGAAATTCCAGAGAATTATGCATTTACTGTATATTTACTGCCGCATAAAATACATACAGAATTTTTAAACAGTTTCTTTTTATCGCATTATGTGGTAGTCTACTGTAAACAGACATAGATTTCTTTATGAAATAGTTTCTTAACCCTTTGCACTCGAGGGCTCCGGAGCGGAGCCATTTAAAATTGGTCTTCAAACTCGAGGGCTCCGCTACGAAGACATTGTAAATAATTTGCAGTTCTTGACATAAAAACAATTTTAATTTTTTTTTTTATATAACATTTGTGTTTATAAAGAATTAGAAAAATAATAACATACAACGATGACTTTTCTTTTAATGCGTATATCAAACTCACATCTGAATATGATCTTTTCACTAAAATCGCTTCGAGTTGCTAGTAATGCGAATTAAAAAAAACTTCGAGTGTAAAGGGTTAAATATTCCTCTACTTTTCGTCGCTTAAGGCTTCGTTCAATGCATGTGTCTATATTTAAATTGTCCTGAACAATGCCAGAGGAAAAAAAACAATTTTTAAATCATACTGCCAACATCGAAATTCATTTCAGTTTGTTATTTATTTCATAGCACAGATAAAATTGTCAATAAACACTTCTTTACGCTGAAACTCTTTCAAAGATTGAAACGACTAATAACAAAGTTGTACGCTTGTTGGTACCTTACTCTCCGAGTTTAAGTGTCTGTCGTTAGTTACAAATAGTAAACACCTCACTTCTTTCAACTTCCCGAAACTTCGCAGAACTTTGCACCGGATTCAAGGAAACTTCTTCCCTCAAAAGGAATCGAAGGATTTCGATTTGTGTGTACGCGATATTATTTCCAAACACTCGCATTCACGGCTAAATGTCGCGGGGTCGAACGCTCCATCTTAAAAGTACGAGAAGGGAAAATTAAACGAAATATCACCACTCGATAATGAGAGGACTCGTGCACCTATAGCAGACTAGTCGCCGCGCCGTGATACGAACGGCTTATTATGATTGTCGCAACTTTTAACGACAGCAAAGAGAGCGCGTGATATCTGCTTCTCACGTAATGAGCTTAACGCAGAAGTTTCGGAGTTCCCGTTCGTTTCAATTCCGACTGCAGGCCGGAACTTTCTTTAAACTGCATCCGTCTGACCCCCATTTCCACTGGACATTTTTATGAATCGAGTTTGAAGCCTCCGCAATCGTTTCCAGCGGCCGGTCACGATATCACGTAAAACGTCATGGATAAACTTTTGATACGTGAAACCGTTTCTTTCTTTTCGCCGCCCTCGATCCACTCCGTCCCAGCTTCGTCCACTTCCCATCGGTGATTGTATTCGAAACTTTTTAATTTCGCCGGAGAGCTAACTTATGAAGATCTAACTGGTGCAACTGTAGAACCAAATGATTTTTATATTTTTTTTCTCGACTGACGATAATGAGATTTTTAATATGATTTAATATGACATCTTCAAAATTTTGGGAGCATATTTTCCAAATGCTATAAAAATTGATTTTCCGAACATGTTACATGAGAGTCCTTCCTTGAACACACTACGTGAATTGAAAAGAAGCTTCGATACGAATCGATGGTGGCCCGAATTCTTCAAAATTCGATTTATGCGGACATTATTGACGTTAACCGAGTTCTGATGGAAGTGAACCTGGAAGAAGTTCCTGTCAATGCGGAACTTTCTCTTTGACGAATCGCATCTATTATGCGAGCGCACTTTTATTAGTCGATTGAATGGTGGTGATGCGCTTGTAGCAGGAAGCGTTTTGGAATTGTTTTTTAAAAATATTTTTGGATTATTACGTATTATCCGAATGATAGAATTTTTGTCTGTAATGGAAAATTACAATGCCGATTGATAACTAACGACGATGTGGCATATCGAAAGTGTACTCCACGGCGCATGAACGTCAATTATGCACTGGACGCAATATCTGTCGAAACAGCTGCTCGTAACAGACGTAAAATTTCTCTGTTGCAATTTTCATATAGATTACATTCATACGTAATTTCTTTATCACGTACACGGAAAAATTATTGTAATCGCTGTAATTTCTTCGTCGTAATTGTTTACGGGCATTACGAGTTGTAATATTCTGTATGCTTTGTAATATTTCACGATTTGCTCGTTTCGATGTGCTACAATTTCGCGAGAACCATGTTTAAACATTACAAGTTCAAATAATTCTTTGTTGCACGACTTTATTGCTCCGGTGGAAAATACTTTGATTAACTATTATTTTATTCTTGCAATACTGCAAATAGTATTATCACGAAATTTTATTTTATTTATTCAATAACTGTAAAACATAAAATTTAACACAATTTAGGATTCGTTTTATTTGTGTACTGTATGTACAACGACATCAATGGACTAAAAACAATTCATTTAATTGTTTTCTATTAGAATAAGAAAAGTTATTCTATAAAATTATTTATTCAGAATGAAAAACCATAAAACTTTCAGTATACATTTGGCAATTTGTAATTATTATTTTACAAAATACGTCACAAATGGAACCGAATCATCAGAAAGTTAATTTCTACTAAATTCTAAGATATTGATTTTCTTCCAGAAAATGGTTGAACGAGAATTGTCTGTTGCTTCCATTAAGGATATTTCTAAACAAAATTCAGTTTTCGGGTAACTGAAATTCTCGTTTTGCCCTTACCGCGGTATCCTTTAATCCAATGCTCCGGCGTGTATGGCGTATTAAAGCGGAAGCTCGCGAGGATTTTCGATAGTTCAGAATCGTGTAACGGTCGAAAAAGAATGCGTGAAAATCCCGGAACGTTTGGGATAAGCACTGTAGAGGAATTTACCATTCCTTATTCAAATCGCAGGAAACCTCGGTTCGATTTGTGGAGTGCAAATGCACTGTGTGGTTTCGAGGAACATGGGGAAACGTGCAACGTTTGGCCGGTCGGTGTTTGTACCTTTACTCAAAACGCTTAACAGCGAAAAAGCAATTATCACTTTTGAGAAATGAATCCAGTCCTTGACTTCCAGGGACTTTCGCACGGTATTGCAGCACGATTTCGTCCAAGCTGAACGGAAGACCCAGTGAATTAATTAAAACACAACAGCGCGTATCATATGAAGTCGAAAATGGATCCTTATGAACAAAGAAACTTTTACTAAAATCTTGACAATTAATTCATTTAAACAGTTAAACAAACTTCAAATTTGTATTATCATTTAATTTCTTCTTTTAAAAATAAAATCATCGAAAAGAAACAATGAAATCTGGTAGAAGTATGGTATCTAACTGTGAATATTTTTTTATTTAATAAAGATTTCAATTTCACGAAGAGAAAATTCGGAGGGTAACTAAGTGTAGATGGTAAAACGGTGAATATTCTTGCACAGGCAAGTGGTGGGATCATGATAATTCATCTAGGTGTTTGGCCAAAGTAACCAGAAATGGCTGGGGCACTGCAGCGGGTTTAATATTTCAATCGGATCCAGACAATCAATCTTCAATGAAGCTCTTTACATTGGCGTTCCAAGCAAACACAGTAGTTAGCACACGGAAATGGCTTCCGGATTGCTCTGGATTCCTGGATTTCCCGTTATCGGTGGTGTCCAAGTCACGTAACGGAACGTAAAGACGACTTTGAGCATTGTAACGATAGCTCTCGCAACGTGTAACGCAATTGGCTGGCCTCCTGTTGGTACACACGTTTTGGCAGGATGAACCAAGAACGAGAGGATAGAGAGACCGGTCGCCGACGTAGCAATAGCTTTGATCCAATGTTCTGTACAATGCGTGCACGTAAACGTGCCAAATCTAGTTGTTCGATCGTTCATTCGGTAGGTTTGACAAATCTGTCCGATATGCGGGGCCTCTGATCTCGGTATTTGCGACAGTATCATTAGAAACATCTGTGCTTTTATTGCTGTTCTCGTGGTCACCATCCACCATTGATCGCGTCGTGAAACGTCGAACCTCAGCCCATACTCTAGTCTAGTTAATTACGTAGGGCAGTTTATTCATTCCAGCACTAAGAACTAGAGTACAAGATCCAATTCAGTTTTGAACGTAGATAGTTTTAGAATAGTTATAAATAGACAAATTAAATGATGAAATTAGACTTGAACATAAATATTGTAGACACACAAGACTTTGCGACGTAGGTAAATTCAAACCAGTAGAAATTTTTAGTGGTATCATCAACTCCTTCACCTACAATATCCCGTGAAAGACATGATACTTTGATCGAGCTACACGTGACAAACTAGAACTACCGAACTAGTCAAGATGACTAGAAACAAAAAAAAAAAAAAACAGAAAATACATGTTTTTTGTGGCAAAATAAAATTACTTGTAACGATGTTAGTGTAAGAAATTGTCAGGAAATATCCGCTTTGAAAATTCTGGGGTAAGCGCCGTGTACTTTCTCACAGTCCTCTCACCAAAAGGCATTGCCTTCCCCACTCCGTGTCCAGATCCTTCATAACCATGTGTTCTTATTATTATTTAGCAATACGACGTCGGGTCACTTGCCTCCTCTAAAGATCTCGCTTTCAATAGAGAGTCATTACTATGCGGTTCTCAGTTTATTGCATCGTACGGCATTGGAGCTGTTTACTAAAATCACGACCACTCGCACCATAATTCCCTGGCATAAATATGTCAAGGAACCAAATATTCGTTCGGTCGTTCTTTCCGGAACTCCTCCCCAACCGCGTTACCGCTAACATGTGTAACCGACCTTTGTTGTTGTTTACGGCACGTGCTCTCGGAACTTAAATCGTAAGGCAAGGGATTAATAACATCTCTGCTTTTATTGCTGTCTTTACGGTCACCATCCACGATTGACCACGTCGTTAGACATCGAACTCGAGTTAATGGTCCAGTTAATTGTGTGTGGCGAAGAAGAGAATTATCGATTTCAGAGAAACAGAGAAGGTACAAGTACATGAGGTACTTCTTTATTTATTTAGTTGTTTAGAGCTTCAGAATAGTTAAACATAGAAACATGGAGTGTAGAAATTGTCCATAAACATAAATATTCTCGACCTTTCATGATTTTGAATTCTTCACTTTCTCTCGCACGAACCATTGACGCATGTTTTATCATTGCATTTGCTATTATCGTCAATAGAAATATTTTCCACGTTGAAAATAGGACTAACTACAATGATTAAACACTTGATTTGTTTGATTTGATAGACCATGACTTGACGATTGGACGCTGGAGGAATCGATCCGCGGCAAAATCAGTTGACCCTTTTGCAAATGCGATCCGACCGGTTCTATTTACCGTTGAATCTGCACAGAACTTCTGAAGTCCAAATTTAGATGACAAGCTACGACAAGTTCGCCGCGCGAAACATGCATGTGTCAATGAATAAGGGAGCACGAAACTATCGCGAGTCGTGCGATTCGGTTCACAGTAAAATAATCTCCGCCTTCGCATTGTCGAAGACTCAATCGATATTCCCGACAGGGTGCAAAGTTCCGTCGCGCGACAACTGCGGCAAGTTCATCCAGAAAAATGCAACACGTCTTGGTTACCCTTTGTAGAAACATTAGCTTATCGGTAGTTGAATTCTATTCGGTGATTTGTTCCGTTGTGATAATTCAATCAACGAGGGTTAGTTGGGGGATAACGAATAAAATTTATTTAGGAGATAAAATTATATATTTAAATATAATCTAATACTGTGGTGCTCAAGGTGGTTCGGAATCCACCTTAAAAACCGTTGTTCCCGTCGCGAAGTAACCTTAGCAAAGAGTTGAGAGCGACGTAAAATAAATAAAAAGAAATATCTAAATATAACTTGAAAATAAGACCCATTAGCTTGCCTTAAGCTTCCTATCCGAAAATTTCGTTTCATACGGACCAACCTGAGACTGCTTTGACGACAGTGGAGTTACGGACAATGGACACACATCATGTATTCCATTTGCCTTCAACAGCTTTTCAATTGCTTCGTCAATTCCGTTTGATGATATGGTTAGCACGTTTTCGAATGTTCATTAGCAAATGGGACGTCATGGGACGAACAAAGTAATTCCTATCGAACCACGATTCCGGAGAGCTAGCCAAGGTACAGTCGGAGTGGATTCATTGTCCTGACGATGATTAAGTGAAATCCGTTAAAGCCACGTGATT
Source organism: Lasioglossum vierecki (assembly GCA_028455595.1). Lineage (NCBI taxonomy): Eukaryota > Metazoa > Arthropoda > Insecta > Hymenoptera > Halictidae > Lasioglossum > Lasioglossum vierecki. The sequence goes on along the minus strand of CM052337.1, from coordinate 3,752,706 downwards.
GGATCCATGCTGTGGTTGATCGTTTTTAGAGGTCCTTTATTCCTGGACGTTTCGTTGTTTTTTATGGATCCGTTCATTCGAAGCACAATTTCGTAGCAATATACTATACAAATGTACAACTACAATCTTGTGTTGACAGCCGAACGGAGCAGACGTGTAATCGCGAGTGTAATTGTATCGAGTCTCTATCCAGTTTACTTTCATAAGCCTTCATAAAACATCTTAACCCTCACCAAGGTAAGCTCTAATAACACCAAAATAGTAAGGTATTAAAAATGAATTTCATAAAAAGCCTTGTTTTTAATTTTGGAATAAGGAATAACACAGGATAGAAAGTAAACAAACAGATTTAATTACATTCATTTAAAAATTCGTTTCCATATTACCTTGCAAATGTTAAAGCTGACGTTCATAACATTTCTGACCAAACGTTTCTCGCTGTGAATAATAAGAATGACATCTGGTGCCCATCCTGTACATAAGCCCAGAAAGAATAATTTTCAAAATAAAAGAGAACCTTGGTCTCTGATCCAAAATATGTTTTCCAAGTGAAATCAACGTTAACCGTAGAAAAAAAGTGAAGCTTTACGAAGCACGTGAGAAATGTCGTTCCCGTTGTTTTATTTAATAAAAACGTGCATTGTCTTATCTGCGAGTCTGGTTGTGTGGAGCGTCTTGTGATCGTTACGATGAGTAAAGAGCGCACGTAAAGTTAGTCCTTGGATTTGTTTTATAAATATGTTAAATAGCGTCACCACGAAAAGTGTGTTCAAGTCAGCTTATACAAGGGAACAATGTGGATAGGGTTTCATGAGGGATGGTCCATAGTGGGGGTGTGTGCGCGGAGTGAGGAGGGTGGGGGGCTTGACGAAAGCTCCAAAGGCGGATACTCATGTTGGTCACGTATCACGCTGCCGTCGGTGGATTATGGTGTACCATGCAACAAAGCAAACTACGGAGGAAAAATATATGCCGCTCGTATTATGGCCCTTACACTGTTAACCATTTAAAGAGCCGGCTATAAAATTCACAGCAAAATGGCAGCCTTTCACCCGACGCTACTAGCGTTTTTTGTTCCACGTAGCAAGAATGTCGAGTTTTCAGTTCTAAAATGCCGTTCACTCATTCAAACGTTTATTTCAGTTTTGTTAACGACTCCACCCCCTTTTCTGTCACCTTTATGAAAACTGTATTCGGCTTTGAATTACATCCTACCCACTTCCTTTTTTACATCCTACCCTCTACTACGCAAATTTAAATGTCCTTTTAGAATAAAATCTGAAGTGCACTCTTCGACATTTTGTGCAGTAATATTTTCTCGTGTTTTGTTAAGGTTTGGTGCCAAGTAACTCTACCCGTGTCCACGTAACCTTTCAAATGTGGATGATGAATTAATTCGTCATTGACATTCGTGATGTTTTCATGTTTCCCTTAACGCGTTCGTTACCACCATTTTGCAATACATACATCTAACGATACTGAAATTAATTTGCTATTATTGAAATAAATGTTTGCAGCGAACGCGGTGATCCAGCGAATATTTCTTTTATTTTGATCTGCCATTTGTAGCATTGTATAACCTTAATGATCAGTATGTCGAATACGATCGAAGTCATTGTGGCACACGCTTTCATATGATATAAAACAATTTTAAATATTATTCGTTGCTTCCATTCTTAAGGCTAATATTTAAATCGCCAACATACAGAGAGCTGTCAGTCCAATATTATTTAACACGGAATCAAAAACAGTACGAATAAAATTTTTACGCGTTTTATCGATAAAATTCATATTCACTGCGATTCGACAGTGGTCGGAGAAATAGAGAATAATTCGATAAATCGAATTAAAATGGTCAACTAATTCAATATTTGTATATTGGAAATATTTTTAAATTTTTCTAAATGTTTTACTGTTTTAAATTACGCCTACTCATTTTTAACATTAGAATAACCAAGGATTCTATCGCCATTATGATGTTAACGCGCACAAACACCCATTTTAAACAGTTTAAATTTTTGATACGACAGATATTCCAGTAATATTTTAACGTCCCGCACATTCGCGCAATTATATTTTCCGCGTTAATACCACGGCATTGTTTAAAATGGAATAGAAAGTAGAATGCGAAGCATGCACAGCTTAACTTCTCGTTGCAATGCAAATATGAAAACTTTTGTAATGTTTCAATGTGCGCAACTGCATTACAAACTTATCGGCGTACCTTTATATTCAGCATATTTTCTTGCATTGTAAATGTCAATCTATACAATACCGAGTAATTTGAATGCCGAACATGAGTCGTTCCGACGTTCATTTCAATTTAAATAATAGCTGTGATTTATTTCATTATTCTTACACGTTTAATTGTTGTGATAAGAACAAAACCTGTTGGCAACTATGCCAATGTTTTTTTATAAATATTTCTTGTTTGATCGTTTTTCAGAATGAATTTTGTTTACACATTCGCAACTTAAAAAAAATATGGTGCACAGTTTGTCGAAAACAAATTTCCTAAATGTTTTATTTGCAAAATACTACAATATGATAAAAAAATATATTTTTAGTGGAAAAGTGCCTACAGCCTAAAGCGTTAATACTATTCCAGTCCAGTCCAGAGCAGAGATGTCGTCATTGAATACTTAAAAATTAAATACATTTCACAATTTAAATCTCGAGGAACTTATAGATCAAACCGATACTCTATTGAAGCATTTCTCTCATATGTCAAAAAATAATTGTATACAGTTTTCCTAATCCGGGTTACCGAAGCGGTCTGAATATACGTAGAGCTCACTTTCCCGGTAAATATTTTTCTTCAAGTACGGGCACAGAGGAAGATTGATATCAAAATATACTGAGAAGGCAAAAATCAGACGTGGACGATATTGATTGGTTCGTATTTTTTAAAGGCAAAGGAGGTCGTCCTCGGACCAACACGGGCTCGCGTTTGATCAATACTCGAAAAAAATATATAATTTATGACACGCTACACTCACGAAAGTCATTAATCTTTGTGAATCACGGCTGAACACGTTTCCACATGACCTCCAGAAATCTTGATACGAAATCTCATTGCTAACGCAGTCGAGGTTTGAGGCGTGGTTTCCGTGCCCGTATATCGCTCGGTCGAAACTATCGTTCGATTTCTTTGCTCATAACTAATGGCACGTCGAGCCCGCTCGAAATTTACGGTTTCGCCGGGAAGAGTGTCGAGCATCCAAAAATGCGTTTCTTGAATCGATTCCAGCCGCCGAAGCACAGGCAAATGTGTTTTCGAACTTCTGATCGGTACTGACTATCACTCGCCCTATTTGCCATTCATAATTTAATTATCGAAAACTTATTAACACGATGCCGTATTAACATATAATTATGCAATGTTATAGTCGTTTAAAATTATTACAATTCGAACGCCGTGAATAAACAATAGAATTCTGTGATAGTTCCATTGGTAATGTTACAATTGAAAGAAACCAGTAGTTTTTCAAAATTGCTCTCGCACTGTTATAACTACATTCGAAATAAATTTCGAAAAACAAACAACTATCGATGTTTTGAAGAGAAGTGCATGCTTACTATATCATGATTTAAGTATTTCCGTGGGTTTAACTTTTTTTTAAACACATGGAAATGCAAAAATTATCGGACAATTACACGCACGAGGACAATTTCCAACAAAGTCGTAAATCCATTACACAGAACTGCAATTAACAAACGACGCTCACACGACAAGATGGATGCATCAGGATGCAGTTCCTTGGCAAGCAAATGCTGTGATCATATGTCAAGTAGTATGAATATATCATTCGTCCGGCTAGGGTCAGATCATTGCTAGTAGAGCGTGTAAACGCTTGACAACGCTATAGTTAAAATTATGTATCGCGATCGATATAGAATTTTCACTTCGTATTGATCTGTGTTACACAACTATGCATAAATGCATGCCTGGGCTTCATTGAACGTGAACTAATGCATTTTGTATTAAGTGTTATATCTGTTTTACTAATATAATACTTAATTTCTTTCTACTCATTTAATAATTATAGAAGATTGTTTTTACTGGTTCGGTATCAATACGGTAACAACGAAGACTAGCCAACATTTTGTAACTCATAGTATTAAATCTGTTCTATAACCGATTGCAAACTGGGGAAAATAGTGAGAAGCAATATTAATTTTTGCGAAAAGAATTCGCAAGCCGTCACACTTAAACTATTGTAGAATGTGATATTCGAGAGGACCGTTGCAGTCGAGTTCGTTTCGTTTAATAAATGAAGAAAAAGGAACGTGCAGAGAGAGAGATCCTCTCTTTGACTCTCTAGAAAATGCTTCAGCGAGTTTTCGCTGTTAGCAACGACGCAATCAAAGACTTATGAAACAGTCTCATTGAAATCGTCGAGCCTGAAGGTAGAGCATTTAGAAAACTTGTAAAACTGTCAGCAAATAATTTTAAGTGGAAGAATATGTAACTTTCAGTTCACACGTTGATGTAGAAATGTGTATTCCATGGAAATTCACAAAATTATCTCATTCGCGCCACTTTGAATTGCTGTATCAAATTAATTGGGAATTAGGGTAAAATATTCTGGTAAAATATCAAAGAGTAATATGTATATATATATATATATATATTTGCTATCATCAATTTTTTACTGGATTCCAATGTCTTCAAAATTTACAAAATGGGAATTTGCACAAACGATTGCTTAAATAACATCTAAAAATATTTACTATGAGTATATTTTTCAATACAAATGTGGTTGTGTACATATGTACAATGAAAAAGGGAATATGACATTAAGCTATTAATTTACTTCGACACGTTTTGTATTATTCATACTATTCGTCGCTAAAAGAATTCGTTTCCCAATCGGCAATCGAACGCTACTTCACTGTTCGCAATTAACGACAATACTTAATAATCGGATAATATTTAAATTGATTTGTTCCTTTGTGTGACGGAGTAACCACTGGTTCGCTACAACCCTTTCCGCATTATAATCATAGTCGTCATTAGCATAAAGTCTTTACGATCGAAAGAGTTGAAAGAAATTACTTTTATGTTCTCGGTTAATGAAATACGATTGAGGTAAATTATATTTATCTCAGACTACTGATCCTCGAAATAGACTTTATTAATTACTGGTGTTTGATATTAATAATAAATAAGTCGACAGTAAATATAATATATCAACCAATAATATGTCCACTTATTTATGTGATTATGTGTCAAAATTATTTCATTTTATTTCTATTCAATTTCATGATATAAAGAAAGGTACAAAGTGGTCATCGAAATAAATTGCACAAACATTTGAATAATAAACACAAAACACGCTTTGTATAATTTAGAAACTCGATTACAGTGAAACCGTCGCATTCTCAAATATTTTGTAAACTCGACTATCGGTCTTCATAGATTTTAAAAACAATAGTGAAGTAAAAAAAAGAGAATTTCAAGCACAGAAGTATAATGTGTTATCTGAGTCAGAGAATCGTTGCACGTGAGAATTTATCTAGCACGGTATTCTCGTTCGAAGAACTGAGCTTAGCGTTTACAACGGCCATAAAACGAATGTTGATGTAAAGTCTAACTTTATGAATCTCTGAAATGTTTAAGACGCAATCATGAGCCGGTCGCTTAAGTCGGAGAAACGGAAGAGATCATTAAAGAAAAGGGAAATGAGTTACATTTCGTATGACGACGGTCCGACGTAGTGGATCCACAAGAGAAGAAGAAAAACTTACTTTTCGCGTCTGACTTTATTAGTACGGTATTACTGGACTACGGATTTTTATGCATTTATGTCAAACGTGAATGCAAAAAGTATAATGGGACGTAAAAATTCAAAATTGAACGCGATACTATTTCTGCTTTGACGGCTACGTTAAAATCTTCAACGGGGGAAGTGAACTTATGTTGAACTCCGGTCTTTGTATATTACACATGGAAAGTTTCACTTCTTTAAAGATTTTCATTGTTAAGTTTACTTAGAAAAAAATGAACCGATTAAGTTGGCCAGTATACTTCAAAGATACTTTTAATTTGAAAGAATCAAAAACTAGCACGAAGAAGTTGCTTTTGTTGGGATTCACAGTAAGCTTGTGATTATCTTGTTTAAGCTATCCAGGAAGTTGATTGAACTTTACCTTTGTGTGTGTGTGGACAACGCGAACTTTAACATATAGCATGGCTGATACTACATTATAGTTTGTTACAAAATTAGTACTCTGCTTTATTGTATGTTTTGCAGCTTTATTTTGAGAAGTCTGTTCCTCGTTAAAATATTTTATGGAACGTACCTCGTTCATGAAATGAGAAAAATATGAAACAGAGATTTTACCAGGAAAAAATCATGGACTCTCTGAACATTGTACTGTGTACTATAAACAATACACACTTTGGTGTAGAAAATTAATTTTACTATCTTTAAGTAAGGATTGTTTTTAATGATCCAAAGATTTATTTCTTGTAGTTATCCTAATTTTATTGAAGTTTATACTTTCAGACATGATAAAAATTGGTAGTCAGTATATAGAGTCAACAAATAACTCAAGGAATAAGTTTTAGAGTTAACAAAAGATGGAGCGTCCGCAAAGGAAATGCAAAGTCAATACTACTCCGAAGCTATATAAAATTAGAATGCACCCTGATTGCAAAAAGGAAAGTTTGTGACGATAACTTAGTTTTATAACTGAATCTAACCTAATTTTTAACGATGTAAGCGACAGGATTGGGAGGGAAAAGAGCAAAGTCCGAACTCAAGTTTGTGAGTACAAATTGCTGATAGGAACAGAATTGTCGGTGAAAAAAGATTTTCGGGACAGTCGGCGAATTTGTTGAGGTAGAAAGGAAAAGGGGAAGGGTCGCTGATAGGGTCATCAGTATCTAGGAGTAACAGAAGCACACCCCTAGGTCAAAGGATCGCATTGAACGTTCGGCAGCGTACAACGGAGGGATTGATTGACGGAGTAGTGATTGACCAAGTCCATTGATTCAGCAAAGCTTGACTTCCGGCGCTTAGCCAAACGTTGCGTAGTACGTCTTACGCATTCGAATTAGTGATTGTCGATTATCGCGTCGACTAATGATCAACTACACCTAACATAGTAGAGAACAGTTAAATTTCGTTAAAATTTGTGCAGTTAAATTTACACGATGTTAAAATTATATACATAAAAGACGAGGATAAAGACAATTCCTTTTTTAAAAAAGGAAAAATAGAAAAAAGACAATTTTATTTACAGTCATTGTTTCCTTCATAATTGTAGCAGCACTGAATATCTAAGACTCTTCCGATTAAAATGAATTCAAGCACAAGGCAAATCGAATTAATTTTATCGAATTAATACGGAGCTATCTACGTTTTAATTACAGTAAAACCTCGATTACCCGGGTCTCTGGTGTTCGGATTCTGTATCGTCTGAATACTTTCCAGAAAGAATTGGTTTGCTTTTAATCAACTCACACGCTACACGATTTACTGCACACTTCAATAAGAATTAGGTTCAGCACTGTAATTGTTGTTTCATCCGAACAATCAATTTCCATTAATTAGCACGGATAATCGAAGCTCTACTGTATGCACTTCTGGCTTGGGAAACATTTTCCCCACTATTGCTCAGGCGGTTCCCCTACCCTGTAGGTATCGGCATGTGCTTTCGACCAGTCAATGCGTGAGTGACCGGTTGTACTGGGGCCTGGTACACATATGTATAATAGGTAGGTACACGTCATTATCCAGACACAGAGGTCGAGTCAAATTGGTGTGGTGGGAGTAGCTCAGCAGAGAAGGGGAATGGACCACCAGATATTCAGGCCTTATTTACATAAATCTATAGAGACAAAATTCCGATCTACATTGTGTTTAGACTCATTTTAATCGAAAGTATCTCAGCTCTTTATTGCCACTATAAATGTAAAGGTAGAACGACAGTCACTGTAAATGGAATTTGTTGTATTGCATGTTTATTTCCTTCAGTCTTCTTCTAAAATGTCGAGTCTCCATCTCCACCGTCGATGCTCCAGGTGGGGTTATTCGCTCCCTCTTGTTTTATCGATTCTCTCACTTTGTAGAGCCATGCTCAAACCAATCCTTGGAAAAAGGATGTCCCGCTACCGATAATTCAACTGCTAAATTGATGTAAATTTAACCGTGCACTACCGTAGTCGCCGCAAACAGTCGCCTAAAGTTTCTCGATTCTCTCTTTCGGGTCGAAAGTTATTCGTAACGGTGTCGTGGTCTTGTTGCAAGCGGAAGAACCGGAGTGACTTCATTTCTAAGAGTTCCGTCCCCGAGCGTGGGAATCTGTTTGCCGAGAAGTTATCGGATTTACGCCGATTTTAGCGATGGAACCGCCGGTATCTCCGGCTCTGATCAAATTACTGAAAGTTGAATCGCGGCAGACTATGAACGCGACCGAGGCAGCCACGACAGTGGCTCTACGTCCCTCTACGGTTCGGGGAAGATCTTTCCTGCCGAGGACGAAGCACGGCAATTGCCGTTGGCTCAATTAAGGTAATCGGCTTTCCGAAGTGATCGGTCGCTACGGGACAGTTACTTTCTTCCCGCGACGTTCGGCATTTCTTTTGGAACCTGCGGCAAACCACTTTCCAGACGACGGATCTAATTCGAGCGTGTTACTCATCCGTCGGCATATAAGACAACACAATCGCGAACATCGTGCAGTGTCTCACTTATCGTGGTCCTTAACTACTTATGCGGGGATCGAAGCGACGCACGACGCACAGTGGTCCGATTGGCCGATCTGACGGTTCATTTCGTAAAAAATCGTTTGTCTCCTATCGGTATTTAATGCATCTATGTCAGAGTTGGGCAAAGAGTTTATGTAAATAAAAATTTTGAATGAAGTGGGTTTTTTTCCAAGTGAGTTTTGAATCCACTTTATTCGAAATTTTTATTCAAATGAAATTTTTGCCCAACTGTGATAGATCTCCCAACATTATAATTAGAACAAGTATTTAAAAATGAACATTTTGTAAATATGATTTACAATAGCTGTACCTCAGATACAACACTTAATATTTTTAACTTATGATTATTGAAATTGTACCAATGTATCTGAGAGGAAGTACAATTGGTTTCTTTGGGTATGGGATATTTTAGAAATTGTCGGATCTCTCTATCTCAAAGATGTGAACCAAGGAATCGGCAAGCGATCCCTATCAAAATGCAAAAACAAGTTTTAACATGGGATCGAGGTCCCGAAAATACTCCATAGTTATTCACGAATCCAGCCAAAACGTTGCTTTCTTTCCTTTTTCTCTTATTTGTTTTCGGAGATAGCTGCGTATTTCGAAGACGAGGAAGAATTGGAGTGTTCTGTTTTTCAAATAATATCAAATTCAATAGTTTATCTGAAATTCTGTGAATTCAAGAAAATCGATAGAATTTATTTTAGACAGCATTACGTTAACAAAAAGTTCTTCAGTTAGTAGATGAAGTAAAGTAAAACAAGATGTAGAAAGATGAAGAATTAATAACTATAAGAATTTGATCAATTATTATTCTCTTCAACAGTTTTTTTTAAACTCTCATAACAGTTGCTACATTTTTTTCATCTCATATTCTACATAAACTCATAATATTCGTCATGTCCTCAAAATTGATTTGTTTACATTTACATTCGATGGAATAAATAATCACTTGCAAATGACAAAATTTCATCCGAAATGGTTCGATTATTAATTTCATTTTCGTGTCGGGGAGTACGCATTGGGTCTTGCGGTCCGATAATTAAGAGAAGTTTGAAATTCCTCAGAGAAATCGGGTTATGTAAATATTATATTTTTAGCCATTGCAGATTCAGAGAGTTTAGGAATTTCAAATCCAGTGAATCTCAATGCAGTTCCTTATGCCTTAAACTCTTCGACTGAAATAAATCCTTCTGTCTTAGGAGTGAATGACCTAAATTCTAATGTTAGGAGACGATTTCAATACCCGAAATTCCGAACCTGTTTGTTCCTTTCCGAATCAAGCCATCGATTCATATAACTGCTATCATGAATGTCTGTTGAATTATGTAGTCGTGCTACTAAAACGAAGAACATTGAAACGAATTTATTTTACAACTTATTAAGCGTATAAACAGATGTTTATTTTGGTATTCGGTTATTTATAAGAATCAGCTTAAACAAAATGTATTTTTTTTTAAATGATACGTCTGCAATCAAATTATTATGAAACAATGAACTGGAAAATTTCATTCTAATTATATTTGTTAATAAACAACTCAACGAATCTCGAGACAGTAATTATCACCTGGTCATTTAATTAAATGTAGGTTTATTTTACGTGTAGTTCTTTGATTTCAAAGTGGCATTCGCAAAGAGTAATGTGCAAGGTCAGAAGCATCTCCGTCAAACATTAGAAGTGACAAAATCTCGGTGAGGTATTGTTGATCTGTTTCTTGGGTCTCTCGGTTCTCGTATTTCCAGACATACTTTCGCGACACTACACGTGCATCCAGGTGTATACCGAGTATTTGGGTCAAGTTAACAGTGCATAACACGGAGTCGAGTTGTGCAACCCGGGCATTCCTGCCCTTGTGTAGATTTTAAAGACGTCCGTTTTAAAAATACCGCTAGCCGAAAGTGATAAATCTGTGCTCATCGGCGTCCTTTTCCCGAGCTACATATTTGTTTTGCTGAAGCAACATCATTGAAAGACTTCACGAGTACTTGGCAAAGAGAGTGGAGAGCCGCTTGTAATATTTCAAACGAAGGTTGCACCTTGTCCCTTAATGTTACGTTGTATGTGTGTCCATGTAATTATGAAAACTTGGAGGGTTCGAGTAACATGCACTTCTCAGATGCTGACCTTCTTCGCGATGAAATATAGGTCTTGTGGAACACGCAATGTCTTGCGTCTTGTAGAATGTGTGTCATCATTAGACTGCGGAGATTACAGTAGCTTCCATTTATATGCGGACACTCTTAAAATGACGATAACTTTTTAAATAATGTACCATACGCGCGCTTTGAACTTGTTTGGGAAGCTCGAGCAATCAGTTTGCTACAGGATGTGAAAAAAAATTTTTCAAAAATTTTAATTGATCGGAATTGTAGAAAAAATAGTAAAAGTTGCATTGTACAACGTTTTTATGTGGAGCTATATTGAAAATTTAAAAACTGCGTTTTGTCGATCCGTGTCAATTGTATTCACTGTCAAAGTTTCATCGAAATCGATTGATGCGGAAAAAACCGACAGGCATTGAAAGTTGTAAAAATCCTTAGATTTACTGCAGTTATAGGCCGAAAATCGTGAACACATGCAATTTTTACCATCTTTAAACGTTTGTAGCTCATTGCAACGTTGCCCGATTTTTACGAAATTTTCAGAATATGTTTAATTGACACAGATTAAAACATTTTTCAAATTTCAAATTTTCAATACAGACCCACATAAAAAAGTTTGCAAATGCAAGTTTTAGTACTTTTTCTACAATTCCGATCAATTGCAATTTTTGAGAAATTTTTTTTCACATCCTGTAGCAAACTAATTGCTCTAATATAGTACAATATTAAAAATGTGTCGTCTTTTTAAGAGTGTCCGAATATTAGTGATACACAGATGTATCATTTTCAACTTGCTACAGTTTTCTTTCGATATTAAACGATGGGTTCCGGGTGGCTTTCGACATATTCCGGATGAAGGTACCCGTACTTTTTTTGTTGTTGAAAAAACATGGTGGTTTTATATCGAAAGAAAACTGTAAAATTGTTCATCCAAAATCGGCCGCGAGTCATTAATTTCGAGGCCTGGTCTATATAACATGTTCCAAAAGTTAGGCAGTTTTTCCAGGCACTGTGTACGAGATAGAACAATTGAACTTTATCGACGAGCCCAATTCTGACAACGATAATTTTTCATAGACACTGCAGCACTGCTGTCGCGCCAATGGCAATATTTTTATTAAATTGTCGTTCGCAGGATCATTGGCAAGTCATGTTAGAATGAGGAATTTCTACGGTCGAACCGCGGACATTTCACCGGAATTATTCCATAATATAATCATTTCATTTGGGATTAATAATACAATAGATGATTTATAAGCTTCCACTTGTTACAGCATAATTATGGAAGATCCTATGATTAAGCTTTCGCTCGATAAAGTGTTAACACCTGGTAACACGTAGCACAAAGTTACTAATTAACTCTGCAAAGTTTGCATTTAATCTTGGAAATGTATCAATGTTTGAGCTGATATCGGTCCCAAATTAATGCGCAATTAATTTTCATTCTTTACATTATTCCGAACAATCGTATCTTATTATATACAGTATATGTACACGTGTTAATTTATATGTATACGCCGGGTATCAGAAATTATAAACAACGAGTGGATAACGTCCGACGTACTAAAAAATATTAATTACAAATGAACAATAATATACTAATGAATATGTGAATGAATCGAAATATCGAATGCGATCATTCCGTTATCGAATACAACAATGATACATGATTAACTGACCAGGGGAAACGTTGCCAAATATGTTACAATACAAGAGTATTTATCGGTAATATATGAAAAACGCGCATAAAATCGCGGGAATCGTATGCAATCGAAATAATTCAAAATCGAACGAAATCCCAAGAGTTCAAGTGATTAAAAGCCTTTTGAGCGGAACATTAACTGCAAATATTGTTTCGAGCGGTAAGAATGGTTCGCTAATATCGCGAAGCGTTTATATTTCGCGAGGAAGTAAATACTTGCTGGTTTGCAAAGCCGTAAATTTCCGAGCATGGTTAAACAAAAATGCATAACGTGTGCCACGAAAATAGGAGGGGACTTAGGGGAGCTAGCCATATTTACGTCGAAATCGTTTCTTAACAATGTCGTGATATTAGCGAACGCGATTTCGCTGGAACGCACGGAGGCAAAAAGAAATCGAATTCCGACACCCGGTCCAAGTTATTTTGCAATTTTATCGGTCAATTGGGAAGCTATGAAAAGGGCGCGAGACGAGCAAACGGGGGAAAAAAGAAGTTTCATAGGTAGGGTGTAGGGAAAGGAGTACACGAAATTGGAAAACGGGCAGGCGCACCGGTAACACGATGGCATCGGAAAAGCAATTGTTCGGATTAAATGCGCCGGTTTTCCCGTGGTCTTTTTCATGCCCAGATTTAATTTATTCCAGCATAGAGGCGTGTGCCGTGTGCCGGACGCGTGATCGAATCGCGATTATCGTCAGCTGATCAGAAATTCGAAATATTCAATTAATTTCAGCCAGCTCCCTGCCGCTGGGTTCGCGGTGTTAGACTACCGTGCAAAATATTCCCGAATTCCCTCCGGATATTAAGCAAATCGCTTTAGTGCTAATTAATCGAGGAAGCGAAGAGAATCGATAAAGAACGTTAATTGCATACGGTGTGGAAAACCGTTCGTGATACTTACGTACGCATCAGAGTGTCATCGCGTTGGTATTTTACTTTAATTTGCAATTCTTTATTAATTACACGATACACAAGTCACAAAGAATTTCTCTTTGGTTTGCAATTTTATAGAAGTGTTAGCAAGTCTTCGTAAGAGAAAGGTTTCAGTGTCCAAGTCTATGGTATATCCATCCATAAAAATAATTTATTCGCGTTTACAGACAACTCATTAAATTTATACATAAAAAGAGCAAATTGTACATATTTAACTTCCTTAACGAGGGCAACAAGTTAGACGTGTATTTGTAGATTTGTTAATACGAAGCAGTTTGGCCAGGTCTATTTTTGTAGGCGCTGCCTTAAAACTGTCCGGAAGTTGGTATTTGAAAGTTTTTATCTGTAACAGCTTTGCGAACTGTCCTGAAAAGTTTCATAGACTTTGAAATTCAAAGCATCCCCCATCCCCTCATTATCTCGCGCAAAAGCGTTCTTAGGACGTATTAAATGTTCAAACATCACGTTACGTTTCCGGTGGCAACCAGCACGAAATTTACCGTGCTTTGTCTGCGGTCACCTCTGACCGGTCGATTTAAATAAGCGCATTTTAATTTAATGACATCGATAAATTCGCACCGTATTATTGGTGCTACGTTTACATTAACAAGCTGCCGCGGGTCCGGACAATTTGTTACTGAAAACTGCCCGAGAGCCACTCGTAAGCGTCGCTTTGTTACGGTGACCATTAACATCATAGAAATCGGAAAACTCTTGATAAGTAATTTATACTGCAACATTTAGACATCTTTTTTACACTGGAATAAAAATCTTTACATTCTATTGCATAATAATATTGTATAATAAATAATGTTGTATATTTAGGTTAGTTAGGTTGGTACAAAAATAATCACAATAATTCGACTCAAAGGCTTTATTATTCGATAGAATTTTAATTATACGTAACAAGCTCAAAGCAATAATACTATTATTTTCATTTATTACACTATTATTACACTATTTATACATCGAATAATATTTTCGGATATTTATGAAGTTCTGTACGCAACAATTTTGTTCTTTATTTCAAACTTATTGGTTCACATGAATTTTGTATAGACATACCCAGTTGTAGGATAGTTTTTAGAAAAATAACATAAACAAACGTCACCGCGAAGAATAGCTGGCTGCATTTGTTCCATCAATTGCATCTCTGTTATTATTACACGCCATTTATTATATGTTACGACCATAGTTTCGTTCTGTTCTTCTTCGGGCTTCTACGAGACTTTATGGTTCGGAACGTTCGGTCCTGTTTCGGCTTAATTTAGGAACAAATTAAAAGCGGCGAGTAAACGCTGCAAAACAGGAATAGTGCACTTCATTTTTAGAGTTTTGCACGCGTGATACCTTTCTATCCATGCCGCGCTGTGCTGAAGAGTTACGGCGTTATTCACCCGCGGAATTATAATTTGATAGACAAAACCTGTTGGGAAACTCGGAAAATGACTGCAAAACCGGAGAAACTTTGATTGTCTTTTAAATCAATGTGGGAGTTTTTCCAATTTGAAAATTTGAATGGCCAAAAAATTTCGAAATAATACTGGAAATCGTTCATATCGAGCTCGAAAGTTCATATTGCCATATTGAATCGAACTTAAAACTAGTAGCAGTGAAAATTAGTGTACAGTTTGGAACAATTTGTTTCAAATTCCTTTGTTATCGTGGCATTGAATGAACTGATTTTATTATCTATGCAAAACGTATGCACACGCAGAGTTTTTAAGCACATGCTTCCTTTCTTCATGTCTGCTAGTTAATTGTTAATAGGGATTTAATGTGCATTTGTTTAAAGATAAATTTAATAAACTTTTTATAACTCGATTGTATACTTTTTGATTCTCAAAAAATGTTAAAGTATTCCGGGATTCACAGACTATATTCCTTTACAATCAGTTCTTTCGACGAACAGGCTGAGAGAATACTGTTAAGACAACTTTGTGACCGTCTTAGCGTGCTGGGTAGTTTGTTAACCGTTTGAAAATTGTCTATTAATTTTAAAGCCTTCGAGAAGTTAATAAGATCCTGCAAAGGAGGCTTTACGCGAATGAACTGTCTTGTTCGAGAAGTTTCCTTTAATAATGAATTTATAATCTGCTACATTACATAGAAATTAAATGAAATTACCCGTATTTTGGCTTTTAGAAAGCAGTTTACGGACTTGCAGTAAAAATTAATACGTTGTATTTTATGAAAGATTCAATTGAGCTTCAATATTAATGCAGTATACTCATGTAATTCATAAAGGAACGCTAACTAGCAGTTTACGCTACATGGTTTCCTTTTGTTCCTTGCTTATTTATGTACCTGTTTAACCTGTATGCTCCTCGTAGTTCTGAAATGTTGCTTGTGTGTAAATGAAACTTGCAAAAACAGATGGCTGCAACCTTTTCACGTCACAGGAAGCCCTTCGAAATTCAGGAAGCTCTAACGAGCTCATTAAGCAATCAAAACTCTGTAACGACCGTCGAGATGCCGAAACTTTGAAGCAGGAACCTTAATCGACTTCCAGAACTGTATTATGCTGAAAGCAGCATTCCTTATTTGTTTTTCCGAATACATGATTTTTTTCGCCTTTATCAACAAATCGTTCATTATGCTCAACAATCGTCGAAACATGAAAATACTTCAGTTTTGTGTCTCGTGAAACACGAAAATGGATGAATTTATATAAAATACGTAAAAACGTAGACGAAAACTTGTTACTTAAACGAATGTGTGCAAGCTAAAATATGTAAAGATGAAGATATATTTGATTAGCAAGATTATCCACAAACACCCTAATCAAAAAGGAAGGTCTAGTCAAAGGTGTGAACTACGTCAGACTTTATCACAAGGACAAAGGCAAGCCATGGTACACTGGTCTTGTGCTCTCCAGAGATATTCTGGTTTTTGTTAATAGATGACGTGCCAATCACTATAATTTAAACGGTTCATTGGAAAGGGTTAACTTTATAGTTAACAGTGCTTGCCAATGCAGAGCAGAATTCCAAGACCTAAATCATGTTATATTGCAATGCCCAGACTATGAAAGCGAACGTAATAAATTAGAAACAAAGCGCCTCAAAGACAAGTACTGCTTTCCTCTTTGTATTAGTTCCTCCTTATGTAAGCCTGATATAAAAGGTCTGAAAATAAGTTATAATTTCCTTAAACAATGCTCCATTAGAATTTAGAAATAATGTAAATCTGTTTACTGTAAGCCAAATGTAATAATACTGTACTTGCTATATAAACCACTTGCTTTAAAGCAATAAATAAATAGGTATATTTGATTAGCATATTAGGTTCTAAGCAATGTAACGTTCGGACAGGTACTGCCGCGCGCCATACACGTTCATACCAACCCACGATAGGGACGCACTCTATACAACATATACATAGATAACCTTAAAAAACATTCCTATCGTATATTGCATTTCCGGAAAAATAAAATGTGAATCTGTGTCGAGTGCACTTTGTTAGCTCGTCACTAACAGCAAATGGTACAATCACACGCAAATGTACATTTAAATTGTAGAATAGTATTTTTTTGTTTTCACCATCACTTCTGGAATAATCGCGTTCGCACATACTCGACCGGGTCCGCCCAACGATTTTTTTTAAATTGGATTTTTACCGAGAACTATGTTTCCAACGAAAAAGTTTCATTCTGCATTTTTTACTTATTTTTCCACGTAGAATAATCTCCTGTCGATATTACAATCTGCGTTCGGTTAGATGATAGCTATAGCACGCGTACGTGACAAATTTTGAAATTTGATTTTCCCGAATGCGAGACTTTGAATAAAAAAGAATTACTCTGTACTTTTGTACTTATTTTTTCATGTGGAATCAATCTTTACGCCTATGTCGTCACAACGTTTACAAATGGAGAAGACAAGGAAATCAAGGGGGTAAGGGGTTGTTTAGAAAGAAACCTTGGTTACAATGGTGATTAAATAAACTTTTACTTCTTGATGTGCAATTTGGAAGGAATAAATTATTTCTTATTGTTCTGCTTGCAATTAGAAGGCGAATCAGTTGAATAAAATGACAATGTTGATAATGTATAGCAACTTTTCTCCATCTGCCAGGTGATATAATGACGCACAGAAGGAATACTCGAATATCAAATAAATTGTTTCATTTTTCAATTGGCGTTTTGATGCGTCTCTCTATGAAGGCTGCTAAACGAAACGGAACATCTCCCAAGTGATGCTTATGGGAAACGAGGGAAGAGCCAAGGGGCTTCTTTCGAAGCGATCAAATTACGCAGAGCATGCCTACCCCTGTCATTTTGCTCGCGCAACTTCGTTCTGTGATATTCTCCGGAGGACCCGTTCGAATTAAACTTTCCTTAGCGGCGTTTCGAAAATAGCGAGGCCTTTTCGGTAAGTTCCACGACGGTTCGTTTGGATCTCAATATTGACGGCGAATATCATATTACTTAGTTGATAACTAAATGTCACTGGCTTAATAGCATTCGGAAAATAAAATGAACTTCCAATCTTCGTTCAACCCAATATTTTACGAATCGGTTTTGACAATTGATATATTGACAGATTATACGAGAGCACTTCGTCTGATTAATATGTACTAATACTATTAGATGGGTAGAAATAATTCATCCCGAATAAATTCCACTAAATGTATTTTTGTAATTTACTTACGAAAATACGGACGTCTCATTTTAATGAATATATTTTGGTGCTGACTTTTAGGTAGCTGCGTCTAAAGCTATTCTGACCCAGCTTTCTATGGGTCGACTTAGCTTTGAACGAATAAGTTATTAATATCTGTTGTAACAACATAAAATTAGACAACACGAAATATATTTTTTATCTTAACTATAGTGTATATATATAATATATTTTTTACCTATAGTTATGAAAATATACTGCAAATTATCTATATAATTGTGAAAGGTATCCGCTTTATAAGGATTAAAATAACGCAACCTGTTCAGGATACTTTTTATAAAATTTCAATAAATGAGTGTGTCAATCACACTTACCCACGAGCTAACGAATAAATGCGGAAAACAGTCTTTGTGGAAAATTATTGGAAAAATATGTGTTCGAATATGTCCTATTTCATGTCGAGTGCAAGCGTAGTGCTACACGGATAATTTAATTCTTGGCCGTTAATTCAAAAGCGGATTCGTTGAACTAAAAATTATCAATCAGGATTTTACATTTCGTCATATAAAAGTCGATATCCGCGAGCTTTTTCTATTTTCGGTACGTATAAAAAGGATTTTTTATCGAATTTTGGCGTTGTTTTAAATCTCATATCACAGTCTGTAAAATGTATATAATAATGTCCTCTTTCATGTTTCACATTTTACAGATTAGCATATTTACCTCTACCATTAATACCAGTATGAGTTTTCATATAAACGTCGCTCAAAAATAGTGTATTCTTATAACCCTTCGGAGATCAAAATAACAAGAGATAACATTTTAACTCCAAACACTATTCTAAATAATGTTGTTTAAAAATATTAATTGCATACTTACAAACTTTTAGAAACCGAAGTGACAGCAGCATTTTAATTTCAAATAATAATCTAAATAATTACAATTATTGATTGTAACCATGAAAAACATCCGAAGTATACGAAGTGAGTTTTATAAAGACAACAATTATAAGAAAAATAA
Source organism: Lasioglossum vierecki (assembly GCA_028455595.1). Classification (NCBI taxonomy): domain Eukaryota; kingdom Metazoa; phylum Arthropoda; class Insecta; order Hymenoptera; family Halictidae; genus Lasioglossum; species Lasioglossum vierecki. The sequence goes on along the minus strand of CM052337.1, from coordinate 3,733,607 downwards.
TTATTTTAAAATGTTTCGGATAAGGTAAATAACGTATCTATAACACTTTGGAACTGGTGGATAGAGAATCCTCCCCTTGATCCCTCAGGAGTTTCTAAAGTGAAATTGATACTTCAATATGTAGCAACAGTAAAATCAAGGGCGTTTTATTATGCTTTCAATCAATTACTGTCCGATACAATCTGTTTGTTTATCGTTTTTCTCATTTTCCGCTTTCTCGCAATCTTCTTTCCTCACTCTACTGTGCTCGTCACTTATCCCTGTTTCTTTCCTAATTATTTATTACGGTCACTCTCGCGTAAACACAAATAAAAATGAATAGTTCTCTCCATCGCATTAGCAATAACAAGAAATTAAGTTTGCCATTTTCCTTCTGGCAGGCTCGGAAAATCTTTCCGGTCTTTTCAGGCTTCGTTGATGGACGAAACAATAAAAAAGAGTAATTCCAAGCAAGACCGGCGCGTGCGAATAAAATAAATGACATCTCCGGTTCGAAACCTTGTGCCGGGTCAGGAAACGTGCGATCTAACGTCATACACAAAATTAGCAATGCAAATGCTTTGTCCCATTTTACGGATGGGCGGCCTGTGTAAGCCGCGTAAGCCAGAGGCGAAGTCGCCGCTGCCGCACGTGCAAACGTAGTTAATGTTCCGATTTCGAGCGAGACTAAACCACTGACATAATATGGCGGTGTAAACACTCTGTCGAAATTCCGGAACATTCTAAATAGCATTGGACAGGCCGCCATGCGTTATTAATGTCGTCACGATAGAAGAATCAGCGGCCTGTATCGCGAGAAATTTTCCTTACCCGTACGTCCTCGTTTCTTCTGTGCAATAACACAATCAATTCGATGCCAACAACCATTCCATACTAAAATCATGTTGCACCGAGTCAGCTGGAAATGCAATTTCTATTTCGATGGTCTTGCTACCTCAGACAAATATTTCTTCCATTTTGGTTGTTGTATCTAGTAATTTATATTCGTATTCGTGCTTCTATTTTGAATTATTCGCTATTAACAGGCTTCGGTATTATCGAAATCATATATTTGAAAACTTATATGTATATCGTTTCTACAAAAAAATATTATAGTATTTAAAATAATTCATTATTTCAAAAGGGAGATTATTTATTATCTTATTTCAAATGAAATATTTGTAACTCTGACTAGTAATCTTATTTCAAATAGTTTCTTTCGGGTAAGAAAGACAATGTTTCTTATATTTCTTTTCCCATAGTTTGAAAATTACGTTCATATCCTTGCTCCTGTTTTGAATTACTCGCTCCACATTTAGAGTGGATTTGCTTAGAGGAAATACATAATCAGTTACAAATTAATTATTCTACCGAAATAATTTCGGCAGATTGGAATACATTTATCGGCATTTGCTGCGTGGAAATCAATTAATTTGCTTTCGGAATTTAGTATTAACAGTGCTTCATTTATTACCGCTGTTTCGCAGTTGAACGAGTAAAGGTTATTTGTGCGTCCTACATTTAAAGGTGAGAAGGGAATGTTACGTAAATTACAAATTCGCGAAACGCTTTGTTCTTGAAACAAGGGTAATTGTAACAAGATTATTGTAATTCGAAACAATACATACGAATGCAACAACGAATTTCCATTATAACAACACGAAGAAGCGATTGAAAAAGCTTGGGCATAAATACAAGTAATATTTATTCTCATTAAGTCGATGCGAAATACATAATTAGTCGTCGTAGTCTGTCAATGTCTTTCAATGTTTAACATAGAACATAGAACATCTTTTTCTTCTGATAAATAATTGTTGAGAGAAAACAGAAGTTTATATCTTATGTGTTTTTATTTTCATTTTCTGAATTAGAATGATTAGAATTTCATCAGATTAATATTATTACATAAATTTTTTGCATAATCAAATATTTTATTCGGTAATTTTAACCATCATTATTTAATTTTCTTTTAAAAGAAACAGGAGTGTAATTAGCTATTATAAAAGTATCTTTGTAGAAAATGAAAATTATTTCCTCGTTGGCAGTTGCAATAAAGTGGTTAATAACTGTAAAATCGACACTCGAGAAAGATATTTCGAAGGAAGCAGACCGTTCCCTCCTGAATTGCTTGATGAGAGAATGCAGGAACGTACTCAAAGCTTAACTCATTATCTAAGTTCAATTAAACTCACTTAAATCATCGGCTGCCTCGTCTCGCAACGGAAACTTGGTTGGAGCAATTTTAGCATTGTCTTTCTTTAGAAAGGAAAACGAATTTGATTACTGTCCTTGAACAATGAAAACAGCAGAGATAAATTCACGAACAAAAATAAATTGAAAAATAAAAATAAATTAAAAAATAAAAACGGGGTTTCTGTACTTTTCTAATAAAAAAATCTGTGCAAGAATCCACCACTTTTCACAAAATCTCGGAAATTCCTTCTGCCGTACTCCGAGGTCGAATTTTGTTCTTCGCATGAAATATATACTAAGTGGTGGCGACCATGGCACGTAAACGGATAATAAAAGAAAATGTGACGTCGTTATCTCGGACGAGAGATGCCCGACAGATACATCCTAATTTCATTTTCGGGTTGCGGGAAGTGGCCCGTAGTCCGAGACCGTTCTTAAAAAATTCAAGTTAAGCAAATTGCACGGAAGAAATGACAGAGAATTATGTGGCGTGCTTGGTGCGTGCTGAAATCCTCACTATTCTTTTTATCGTTGCCAGTCTCTCGAGGGTTTCGAATTTCGCGCCGGTTGGAATGCCGTTTCGCCCCTCCTAATTAGGTCACAGCTTGTCAGTGGGCGTCTCTATCCTTTTGAAGCCATTGATGGTCGACGAATGAGGCAATTAGCAGACCCTGACAAGAGGTCAGAAATGCCGGTTCAAGAACAAGTATCGATCGCATCTTTAAATTTAGGAATTCGCCGACCTCTTCGCGTTTTGGTCGAATGAACCCCAGCTTTGCAAAAGAACCGCGTCACTCGAATTTCGGACCTATTTTTGGTAGCAAGTAGGGCGTGATAAAACGCAAAAGAATCATTCTTTAATCGTTCTCAAGGAAAAGGTCGAATTTTAGAAACTTTTACTGTATCAACTCTTAGGAATTCACAAAAGATAGTTTGTGAGTTTCACAAAATAATTGTTTTTTTTTAACACATAGTTCTTTCTTAACATATATTCCTAACATATCACCTATCCAAAGCCAGTTAATACATTTTTTAGCGACTGAGTTGTGTCTAAACGAAGATCGACAATTACCTTTTAAATAATAATTTCACAAGTTGTTATATTGACTCTAAAAATATTTTAAATTGTGAATAACATTGCTGTCACTCTTGAATAATGATATTGAGAAATTCTCAACTTTTGATCTTCGATTTTAAAAAGACTATTGTGGGGTTTTGTTGAACAGAAATTTTTGCAATCATTTAATAATTATTGTATTGTAAGAATCTTTGCTTCCTAGTTTTGGTTTCCAGTAATGACTTATTTTAATGTCGCAGAATTTTTAGGGCTGCTAAACCAACTGCTGACTTGACAAACGCATTCTTGTATAGTCAATGCGTGAACCAGTGAAACTTAGAATTCTACAATGCAGCTAAAATTTCAAAAGCTCCGCTGTTACAATTCGCAGTGGCGGAGCAATGTTTCCGGAGGGCAGAGCAGAAATTAGCTGTATCTGGAGCTCGAAGGTGTCCAGTCGAGTGATTCAGAGAGCTCTTCTCTACAGAGCAGAGCGTTTGTTTTGTTTCCAAATTTTCCTCCATCATTGCGACGTGAGTAAGCATTCTTCGTAGCGTGCTCGTCTTAAAGAGGACACATTAAATCGCGCACACTGTTTACGTAATTGTTACGTTAATGTTTCTACATTGCACGAATGATCATAATATTAACCCCTTCCAGTATTATTTTTCTCACACCTACAATAATTACAATGCTCTAGTACGAAATTATTTAATTTGATGTATAATTTCCTGGTAATTTTTTTTTAATACTTCGATATTGATAACAGAAGAATAATCTTTTTGTTTCGGTTATAAAGTCGCAAGTATAATTTACCATTAAGTAAAACTTGAAATTGAGTAAATCTTGGATCCATAAGTTATCACTCATAACATAGATGACAGACTCGATAAAATAATGAAACTGACTTATGTATGCATGATGTGTTTCCTACTTAATATGATTATTTGATGATGCAACTATATTTTCTAATATCACACGCGCGCTTAACTATCGTTTACCATATTGATCGTAAATGATCGTCATGCTGGTAGTTGACCAGATTAATTTGACTAATTGGAATCTCTTGGGAGGCGATTGACTACTGGCTATTAGTTACAGCCAACGTAAGCCTACCGAGAAGCTTAGAATTCAATGAGTTTCACACTCAGATTGAAATTATGTATATTCAATTTACATTACGGTTTAGTGATATTTACCGTTTGCGCTATTACAAGCTATTTTCTTTGAAACTATCGCAGATATCTAAATTTTGAGGTATTTATTACTCACGCAAAAATTAATTAATCTAAATACTTTCGAAACGAAACTATTTTTCACACTCTCCAAAAATTATCAATACACTATGCTATATGAACCTTGTTTGGTTTAAAGCAATAAATAATAATGATACACCAAAATATTTCTTTGTCTTCATTTGTTAGCACACAATAGTATTCCATTTCGTGAAACAAATATTACGTACAAGTTTGAATATAAATTTGCAAAGTCGTCGTTCGAATGATTGTTTAACGCACTTAAAAATATATTTTCTATGAAACACACAAACATATTTTTCATGAATTCGTTGAACGTTATCAGCAACTCTAAAATTATTGTCACCGGTATTATCAGAACTTTACAATTGATTGGAGCAACTGCTTCCCTTTCGTAATGAGAACAAAGTTATTTCGTTATAATTACGCAAACGTTAACGGTAGATCGAAAAACATTTCCCAGACACCGGTATCCCAGTTCTACCGGATTTCGTTGTATCAAATCTTTCCGTGTAATTTCTCGATCTCCATAGTTTGAAAGTTTCGCATTTACTGAAACTTCAACAAATAGCACTGCTATGCACGTTCTCCGAACTCATGCCAGCGCACGGCACGTAAAGATCGTACGGTTTGATTAAACTTTAATGATGGAAGTATGAATAAATCGTGCTGACGTGGGGCTATCGTATCAACGGGTCTGCATACGTATATCCCGTGCATTATTCCTGACGATGATCTCCGATGTTGTCGCGAACGCGAGAGCTCTAGCTTACTCGAAATTTTTAGTACAGTTTCTGCAGTGTATCTTTGTTATTAATAATGTTAATTTATATAATGGCTAAATAATACCACAAAAATGGCTAAATAATAAACCACAAAATTTTAATAAATTATGTGTTATTTTCTTTACATACGCGATGGCAATACTTTATTGACGATGTCTACACGTTTCATATAGAGAAAAAAAATGCAGAATTTTTACATTCATATATGTATGCTCGATCTCACGTATTCATATCACATAACACGTCGTACGTGTTCACTGTGTTCCAATTTTTCACAAAAAGTGTAAACGTGTAATAGATATATCGAAAAAATTCTCTGTGTAGCACACATCAGATTCATTGTATACCTTATGGAAAATTTCCATTCTGTGGTGTTTGAATAATAAACTGTCTACCTCTCCTAGAAATTTTTTGATTAATAGAAAAGAAACACGGGGTATACACATTTAAACTGTTGTATAAACGAATAAAATTTTGGTCACTACATTACATGTGGAAATTTCATTAATACTAAATCTATGTTTAAACGAATCCGTTTATTTCACTAACTTCTTCCAAATAACTACAAGAAATTGATTTGTTTAAAACTGAACAAACGAATTCTGATAGAAATTCTCTAATTTTTTACCGTTGCATTATCGATGGGACAGGATTTTATGAAACCAACAGGTGATTTATGATCACAAGCATAATAACAGATTTCACTGCAAATACCGTTTAAGCACACACAAATCGACGGTATTCAACAATATCCTTTTACCGGAAATCGTTTTTCCTCCCCAGACAAATTGCTGTGTGTTCGCGCGTAATCACCGTTTTCCGGCGGAACAAGAATGAAAATAAAATTCGATGACTGCACGCATATTTACCCCGTCTCTCAGGTTGTTTCACTCTTGAAACACGCGTCATGCATATTCTATGAACAACCCGGCACCGAAACCGCACGACAGCCTTGCGGTAATGTTATCCTAGAAGCCTCTCAGATTCATACAGCCACCGTGAATGCATACCTCGGATCGGAGATTTTGAAAAACGATAAAGCGAACCTAACCGCAACAGAGCTGCAGGGTTACCTTTGATATAACACTGGACCCTTTTATGCATAGCACATTCTTCTGTTCCCTGATCAACGCATTTTAAAATAAAATTATTCTTGCTAATTAAAATTTCCACGGTGGTTTTTCCCGAATATAAATTAATGAGTGGACAATAATATTTCTCGATAACAGAACAATTCCCAATTTTCATATTAATTTCGATTTTGTGTCAATAATCGGACTTTCCTACAATAATTAGTTTCATTAGTAATTAGTAAACTGTGGATCTCTTTATGCACTTATGAAGAAATTAGTTAGATGGAATATAAAAGAGTAAAAGATTTCAAACATTCAAGAATGTTGTAATGTTACTTTTAATGTAACAGAAATCAATTTTTATGTTATTCTTGCGTCCCACAATCAATGCAAAACATTTTTAATTTGCACGAAGATCCTCTGTCTAGTAATTAGTTTAAAATTGCACAGAAATATTGTAATTTTAAGAAGTACGTGTCTATTCGGGGTCGACCCTTGTAAGGTTATAAACTTCCATGCCAAATAATTGTTGCCTCAGCTTCACTCGTTCGTTTCGATTGCAATTGCAGCTGTAACCAACCATACTTGCAGATTCCAGAACAATTAGTTCCGATATTCGGCGACGGTTCATGAAAGGGGTGGCCCAGCCCAATGTATTCATCCAGAGACATTTCCATAGTTGGTCGAGCTGCTCCATTTCGGTTCCAGAGAGCAGGACGAAATTTGCTCCTAGAGAAATGGAATTCTGTATGGAGGCGTTTGTCTGGCCATCTCTTTTCATAATCAAGAGACAGGTACTGGTTCTGATCAGCTCCAGAAGCTTGCAAGTACAGTACGTGTCGCATCGTCCTTGCAGTAAAGACTTGAAAAGCGTCTAAGATTTCTTCACCGTTTTGTTTCCGAAAGCATCAAAGACATCTTCTCTGATTTGCTGTCGTTCCTCGTGATTCGGAGATTTCTACTTTGACACATTTTTGATAACGCAACAAGACTTTGGTACATACATAGGGAAATCCAGATTTTCAAAAATTATTTCATTTTTGCAAAGCTTTAAAAATGTACTTGCCCGAATTTACACCCGGGTCTTCAATTACTCGACATAATAATACAATCACTATTAAGGGTTCACCCAAGGGCAAAATCTTCTTTGAGCGGTTTTATAATTCTAATCGAACCTCTTGGTTTGCTAATAAAAACTTTGAAAGTCTTAAGAGGGATTTTGTTACCATCGTTAATCGCATCAGGGCCATTCACTCCAACTTGGCTGCTTCACTATTCCGGGTGGGCATTGTTGACTATACCAACTATAAGTGTGGCCATGAAGTGGAGGACTTAGACCACGTCATATGACAATGTTGCCTATTTGATGCTTACAGAACTAGACTAATTGATGATCTACGCAGGATGGGGTTCTTTCTACCCCTCAAAGCCGACATGTTTTTTACCAAACCCAACATCAGCGCGTGTTTGCGTATCCTTATGTTTTTGAAAGATTGTAATTTGCGCATATAACCTGATATGCTAAACAGTCTGTTAACTGATACACAAACCGTAAAACTCTAAAAAAATGTGTAACTTCTGTAACTCAAACTATGTAAAATAATGCGAATCAGGTTCAGCTGTATAGACCCCATTTTTGGGGCCTGGGTAAGCTTAATAAAAAAATAAACAATAATCTAAGTATCTTAGTTATATTCATAGACTGCTGATCTTTATGCATTTATGGCATCTGTTTCACTGTCTTAAATATTCGTCTGCAACAATTGCAAACAATTGCAAATTGAGCAGGAAATAAAAAAGAAGCTATGCGCGTATCTCGTTTCCGGAGAGAATCGTTGTCCGGTCGGATGTAACATATGAATCCACTTACCTCTTTATCACCCAACTGATGAACCCTGCAATGTAGAAAAGCGGTCTGGCTGACCGCCGTTGTCACGTTTCGTGGAACGTTCGTCTCGAACGTCGGCGAATTAGTGGCGTTATGGTTGCTGAAGACGTTCCCTGCCAGCAGCTTTTGCTCCCGCGCAAAGTTACCTGTGCAAAAATAATTAGGAACAGATAAGTGACCGTTTTAATCCCGCATTACTAATAGCTATACTATCGAGGTTATATTTCACGTATAAACAATTTCAATAATTTTAATTTTTAGTTCTAAAACTTTAATAACTTAATCTTTATTTATATGGGTCAAAGGGAATAATTGTTTAAATTATTATGTTGTTATAACTAAATTAACATTTTTAAAATAATTATAATTACAAGGAAGAGAATTGAATCAAGTTTCTGAACATTTCCAGTAAACGATTTAATAACTAGTCACTATTGTGCTGGGCTGAGAATAAATTTTTAAGCTAACGGCGAAACGAAAGACGAATTTAATTACGTTTCTGAAGGTTTGTTAGTTAATCCTCTTACTGGAATTAACGTGAAGGATCTTAAAGAGTAAACAGTATACTTTACGACTTAATTTTGTATTTTCTTATAATGATGAAGAATTAATTCAGTTTCTAAAGGTTTAATAATTATCCCATTTACTAGAATTAGCTTGATTGATCTTGATAGGTGTTCTGTATATTTTAGTATTGTATTATGATGGCCGGGCTTTAATTTTTTAAATAATATCACAAGGTAAGAGGAATCTCATTATGTTCCCGAAGGTATGGTAATTAACCCATTTACGGGAATTAATGTGAATTAGCTTAATGGGTAATCGATACATTCTGCGATATAGTTCAGTATTGAATAATTGATAACTGAGGAATCAAAGTGGAATGAGAAAATGTGAGAATTACAATTCTAGATTTTTCAGACAGAGTTATAGCTAAAATTATTGTATTACCAAACGACTCAAGATTTTTACGCAGAATAAAAATTATCAACCCAAGTTACAAGTAGCAAAAATAAAAATGTACTTTTTCCCATAATAACCTTTAAAAAATGAAGATGAAATAATAACTATATAAAAATAAAAATAAAAATGAAATAAAAATGTACTTTTTCCCATAATAATCTTTAAAAAATGAAGATGAAATAATAACTATATTGATTATAGTAACAATACTAATTTTTCTGTTGTCTTCACTGTCTTTTATAACACTTTCTCATTTTTGTCATAAATGTATAAAATTCGCATTCTAATAATTATCTGGGATGATATTAGATAGTACTAATATCAGTAGTAATTTGTAATGAAAGCTATATCTCGTCACATGCAATTAAATGCTTTACAGTTCTGCTGTTCATGTAATTTTAGACGAGTTATCTATATTGTCTTCAGAAAATAATTAAATTCAGGGTCTAGTACTTTAGATCTGACAAGCCTCGGTATTACCTTGTTTATCTGCTCAGTCCTATCAGGCTCATTCATCTTTTCACAACATGAACCAATCTCTCTATCTTCGAAACTACTTCTCCCTTCTCTCAGCTCTCAAGGTTTCAATGGCCCTTCTTCAATTTCTGATTTGATCTACTTATAAGTTTGCACATGATATCTTATAATTTCCTTTCTTCTATCATAATTCCTCTCATAAATTTTATTAAGACTTCCTCCTACACATTTGTCAAACAAACAAGCTTAAGCTCGTAATTTCTTCAAAAGTAAATTGAAAGAAGTAACCTGAATTAAAATACGAAATTTAGCTATTCGAGAATTAAAATTATTCAATAAGAGCAAGAACAAAAAAATGAATAGTTAAAAAAAATAGTTTAAAAAAAAGCTAAACAGTTAAAACGGATTAAACAAGTAAACTGCGTGGGTTATAATATTTACACCGATGGCAAATGGAGTAAATATTATAATATCGGCTAAAGTAAATTGTATTAAAAAATTCGCTATGTTTGTTTTCGAATAATGTTACAAAAATTCTAAAACCAGTGGCATAACATCAAAGACTAGAAAGGAATCTATAAAACGGATTAACTTGAGCAATAACAATAATTATTGTTTTATCATGCATACTCGTTTTCAGTTTCAGATCAAAAGTATGACCAATTAGTATCAGATACTACATTGCACGTATCAAACGGTTCACAATATGAGTAGAAAATTGTGAAAAAGAATGGCACAGAGGGAATTCCAATTATAATATCACGCACAATGCAACGATTAAAAAGAATGAAAGCCCGGTAGATAGTATCCATCGACCGCGCTGGAACCGCGCACGCATTTCCATGCATTTTACCTTCGTTTTTCCGGGACACATTAGAGTGTAAAATTAATTGAGTTTGCGGGCTAGGATATCGTCTACGTTTTGCGGGCTAGGTTTTTGTCTTTTTTAAAACGTAAAAAGTACCGTCGGTTATTCGGTGCGATTACACGTAATCCTTATTTATCGACGGTGTATCAGAGAACGGCGGTGTCGCTAATTTCTTTAATCACGACGATTGCACTGCGGTGAGTACAGAGTGCCACCTGTTCCTGATTGCTTCCTTGTTCGATTAACGAACGAACCGTCGAAACCAAGATACGTGGTTTCGAAGAATGGTTTGTCAGTCTATTAGTCTGTCGTCCACTGCACGCGGAACTAATAAGACCATTGGTTTAGAGACTTGCGAAGCGAGGCCGTTTCGTAAAAAAACATGTAGACCACACATTTATTTAGCAAATCTACACTCTCTCCATTTAACTCGAGAGTCAAACATACGTAATTTCACAGTAATATCCATAATGGAGTTATCACAATTCTGTCATTAAATAATGTAGTTACAACAGAAATAGAAATTTTTATTTTTCTCATAGAACATTAATATAATTTTATATTTACAATTTACAATTTACACGTTAAAGTAAAATATTGCTTTTTCGAAAATTCATTGTCAATCTTACCGACATAATGAATTAAAAAATAAATAGTACCTTTCGTCACATGGAATTTCATTTAATTCGTATTACGAAGGGTTAGTGGCAACAAAGTCCATATCTAATTATGATAGTTGTGCAGGAAATCGTAAAACAAGGAAATAATTAAATGAAGCCTCGATAAGAAATTTGAATTTTATTAGATTATTGAATTTTGTACACTTTTATGCAGTTTGTACTGAATTTTGTAGATTACAGAAGTTCTACCAGAGTACACATTCGCGTCACAGGTGGACGGTATAGAGTAATCAAGCGCTCAGCCAACAAGAATAATCAGAAGCACTCAGATTCGTTGTCAGTAGCAGTTAGTCTAAACAACATTTCGGTTTCACAGGAGCAATCAGGCTTCACCCTGAACTAGCCAATCGCTCAGTTCAAAGAGGAATTGGTCACAAACTGTTATGAGCGCTATCAGATCTGTAGGGCTGCTCCACGCTGAAAGCAGCATATTACGAGCGATCATTCTAAATGAAAAGTTCGTGCACACCATATTACGATCCGGACCGATTATTCTAACAAGCCGAAGCGCTATTTCACTTCGACTGTCAGGTTATAAATTAAAACGTATTTGACACGAGAGTTACGAACACCAACGATAAACGGTGCTTCCGGAAGTGTCAACTCTGAATTTCTCGTTGTTTAAAGCGCACAATCGATAAATGCAAAGCGGAAGAGGGTATGGAACATTATATGTACATACTTTGGGATAATGACTAAAATTAATCCCATATAAACTTTGGCTACGCAGAATTAGTATTCCTATGAACTCAGTATGATTTCGTAGTCTAGTGATCGAGATAAGAAAAACTAATGCTGGATGAAAGTTAGCCATGAGTTAACGGGATAACGATTGAATTGTAAATTAGCACAATAACAATTTATTATACCATGGAATCAATGAAATAGAAGTTGTAATTCTAAAAGAATATTTTACAATCATATCAACAATTTAATAACGTATAGTTTTAAAACAATATCTTATACTGGAAACAATAGTTTACTCAGTTACATACCTAAAACAATATTTTGATACCATTGTAAAAAGACTTGTTTATATTCAGCGTCAAATTATTCATACAAATTATTAGATATCAAGGGAAGTATGCAAAACTTTATCGAAATAGGTACGTGCCACATAATTTGAAGCGTGATGCATTATTGACAAGTATTAAACTAATGTCTCTGATATGTTCAGCGTCAAATTATTCATAAAACTTAAGAGATATCGAGAGAAGTATGCAAAACTTTATCGAAATAGGTACGTGCCACATAATTTGAAGCGTGACGTATTATTGATAAGTGTTAAAATAATATCTTAAACTGTCCATCTATTATCTCGTGTAAAATTGGATGAGAAACGAACTTCGACACCTATTTTAGATCGAATCATATACAGGGTGTCCCAAAATTCGTGTACTTCCCGGAAATGGGAGGTGCCTTAGGTCATTTGAAGCGACATTTTCCTTTACAAAAATGACGTCGGCGGCTTTGTTTAGGAGTTATTAACGAAAAACACGGACCAATCAGAGCGCAGCTACAGCGGATCGATCCTGGCTCGGCCTATGGCGCCGCCACGCTACGCGGGACCTGTCGCTGAGTCGGATTCCGTTCGCTATAGCCGC